>OX596261.1:9932773-10173961 GCA_951394255.1 Polyploca ridens
GAGGAAGGGCATAACGGGTTGTCCCGTTCGAAATTTGGAGTAGCCCGACTGGGGAAGTACCTCCACCTTACAGAAGATCGCAGCCAAATAACGCTGCTTAATGTGGTGTTGTGTTCCTGCGGTGAGTAAGGTCGCCAGAGCTCCATGAGGAAGCGCTGTGCTGGCAGTGTTTGGGGACCAGCGGTGTCGTACCACCGTTGTGTTGTGCAGGCGCGGCGTGTTGTTGCGGCGGTCAGGGAGACCCGGTGAAACAGCTGCCCGCTGGCTGCCCGCAGGTTGTAGGGGTCCCGAGCCCAGGGATCACTTAATCTCCGCCCTGGGAGGCTGACCCGCCGCCTCGCGCATAATCCATGGTATAGTTGGTCGTGCCGGAGGAGGAGACCGGGGTGGACCCGGCCAACTGTATCATGGGGGGACCGGGGGCCCTTCCGGCTGCCGCACCAACAAACCGCATCACCTGTCCAGCACTCGGTCGGTGAATAACATTGCACTTTGTCCCTTTCGCTGCTGGCACAGCGATTCCTCTTAATCTCTTATCGATCCCTTTTTAATGGCAAGGAAAAAGAAAAAAAGAAATAGTTCCTCAGCGGCCTCCCCGTCCACACTTTCGATGGATTTTTGCAACATCAGGGGACTTCACGCTAATATCAATGCAGTCCACCAACATCTCGAGACTGCACAGCGGACCCTGCTATTTCTAACGGAGACACAAATATCCTGCCCTGATGATACATCGTATTTACACTACCCCGGGTACAAGTTGGAGCACAATTTTGTGCGCTGTGCCGGGGTATGTATGTACTTCAGGGAGGATATTTGCTGTCGCCGTCTCCATGGCCTAGAAGACCGGGACCTGTCGATTTTGTGGGCGCGCGTAGATCACGGTAGCCACACCAAAGTTTACGCGTGCCTTTACAGGTCCCACAGCGGTGACGCGGACACAATCCGGTTATTTGAGCACCTGCAATCGACGACTGACAAAGTACTGGAGCAGTACCCCTCCGCGGAGTTAGTGTTATTAGGAGACTTCAACGCTCACCACGTTGAGTGGCTTAGTTCTCGGTCCACTGACTTTGCGGGGAGGACTGCTCACGACTTTGCCCTGGCCTATGGCTTCTCACAACTGGTTCTTTCTCCTACGAGAATCCCAGATATTGAGAGCCATACAAGTTCCTTACTGGACCTTCTGCTGACTACGCGACCGGAAAACTATGCAGTGACAGTGGATGCGCCACTTGGCTCATCGGACCACTGTCTCATCCGGACGCAGGTGCCTTGTGCGCGGCCCGTTTCGCTCCGGTCACCCGGGCGTCGTCGCGTGTGGCACTATAAGTCAGCAGACTGGGATGGATTGCGTGAATTCTACGCAACGTACCCGTGGAGGCAGCTTTGCTTCGCATCAGATGATCCTGACACCTGTGCAGCTGCCGTCGCTGAG
This sequence comes from Polyploca ridens, assembly GCA_951394255.1. Classification (NCBI taxonomy): domain Eukaryota; kingdom Metazoa; phylum Arthropoda; class Insecta; order Lepidoptera; family Drepanidae; genus Polyploca; species Polyploca ridens. Next base: position 9,934,212 of record OX596261.1, read on the forward strand.
ACGATACTGGCGGGAATGGAATGTTATATCCCAAACCCGCTAGTGGCTGCAGGGGTGAAGAAACGACCGTGGTTTAACCGGCCCTGCAAAGATGCTAGACAAAATAAGCAGACTTTGTATGAGGCTTGGACCACGGCCCGAACAAATCAGGACCCCAACATCTCTGATGCAAAACGCAAATTTAACGCTGCCTCGAGGTTCAGTAAGCGAATGACTGCTAGGGCTAAGTTTGATTTCGTCGGTAGGTTTGGTGAGAGGCTGACTAGCCTTCCATCTGGAAGTCGCGCTTTCTGGTCTCTTGCCAAAGCTGCTGAAGGAAACTTTTGCCAGTCGTCCTTGCCACCACTCCGTAAGCCGGACGGAAACTTGGCCCATAGTGCAAAGGAGAAAGCTGACCTTTTGGGCTCTCTCTTTGCCTCGAACTCGACTTTGGATGACGGGGGCGCCACACCGCCTACCATCGCGCAGTGTGCTAGCTCCATGCCGGAGATAAGCATTACCCAACGGGAGGTCCGGCGGGAACTGCTTTCTCTGGACATCCATAAGTCGAGTGGGCCAGACGGCATACCGGCAGTGGTTCTGAAGCGGTGTGCTCCTGAATTGTGTCCAGTATTGACGCGTCTTTTCGCACTTTCCTACACCAAAAAAGAAGTCCCGTCTTCGTGGAAGACTGCCCACGTGCACCCAGTGCCCAAAAAGGGCGACAGATCAGACCCGACGAATTACAGGCCTATCGCCATCACCTCCCTTCTCTCAAAAGTCATGGAGCGTGTGATCAACACGCAGCTTCTGAGATACCTGGAGGATCACGAGTTGTTGAGCGACCGACAATATGGCTTCCGCCACAGTCGCTCAGCTGGTGACCTCCTTGTGTATCTCACGCACCGTTGGTCACTCGCCATCGAGAGCCAAGGTGAGGCTTTGGCAGTGAGCCTAGATGTGGCGAAGGCGTTCGATCGGGTCTGGCACAGGGGTCTTCTCACGAAGTTACCAGCATATGGGCTTCCCGAGGGATTATGCAAGTGGATCGCCAGCTTTCTGTCCAGCAGATGCATAAGAGCCGTCGTCGATGGTAGCTGCTCCGATAGCATGGACATAAATGCTGGCGTCCCGCAAGGCTCTGTGTTGTCCCCAACACTGTTCCTACTGCATATCAATGATATGCTGTCTATTGACGGCATTCATTGCTATGCGGACGACAGCACAGGGGACGCTTATTACACGGGCCGTGCAAATATCCCTCGTTCCGAGGTGGAGGAAAGCCGCGAACGGCTGATGTCTGAAATCGAGAGTACATTAACTAGTGTCTCCGATTGGGGTCGACTAAACCTAGTCCATTTCAACCCCACCAAGACTCAAGCCTGCGCGTTCACCGCTAAGAAAACCCCATGGTCTGTGGCTCCACAATTCCAGAACACCCCCTTGAACATCAGTCAAAGCATCGGGATCCTTGGCGTCGACATTTCTAGTGACGTTTTGTTCCGAAGTCACTTGGAAGACAAGGTTAAGCTGGCATCCAAAAAGCTCGGAGTGCTCAACAGAGCGAGGCAGTACTTCACATCGGGGCAAAGGCTACAACTTTATAAGTCACAAGTCCGGCCTCATATGGAGTACTGCTGTCACCTATGGGCGGGAGCACCTGGATACCAGCTTGGGCCTTTAGACTCGGTTCAGCGACGTGCCATCAGAAATGTTGACGATCCCGAGCTCACAAGCGGTTTAGAGCCCCTTAGTCTGAGGAGAGACTTTGCCTCCTTATGTGTGTTCTACCGCTTGTACAACGGAGAGTGTTCTAAAGAATTATTCGACTTGTTGCCCACTGCTACCTTCTACCATCGCAACTCTCGCCATCGACGGGGAGTCCATCCTCACATATTGAAACCAGAATTGTTTCGAACTGTGCGGGCTCAAAGGAGCTTTCTTCCGCGGACGGTCAGATTGTGGAATGAGCTCCCCGCCGTGGTTTTCCCAATGGAGTACAGCATGGAGTTCTTCAAAAAGGGCGTGAAGAGATTTCTTCAGGGTCGGCAACGCGCAAGTGATGCCCCTGGTGTTGCAAGCGTCCATAGGCTACGGTAACTGCTTACCATCAGGCGGGCCGTATGCTTGTTTGCCACCTTAGTGGTATAAAAAAAAAAAAAAAAAAAAAACCTTAGTAAATATTTTATATCAAGATATATTTCGAAAGCTTTTATTTTTAACACCGAAAGCTACAATGAGCTTGAGCTTTCGGTGAGGGAAAACACCTTTAAGAAACCGGTAATAGCACGGTGTTAGGGTACTTTCTGGTGCATCTCAAAGCTATCGCGAAGCACTTACTGGTGTGCGTGTGCACTTGAGAGCCAGTTTCCTACTGGGCTTTGTAAAATATCAGCAACGATAGCAATTACCCTGGTATCACTAATATTTATAGGTGACAGTAGCCGCTTTTCATAAGGATCGCTTGCCTGCTTGTCAAAAACTTGGTAGTTTTAGTAACATTGACCTTCATAAGTTCCCTTGCCTGAATAGTCTTTGACTTTGAGAATTAACAAACATCGTCCAATGACTTCTTTTCTTTAAGTCGATTGCTGAACATAGGCCTCTACCAGAGCACACCATTCTTTCCTATTTCTTGCCACCGGCATCCAGCTCAGACTGACCACTTTTTTGAGGTCGCCAGTCCATCGGGCTTAGGAGCGTCCCATACTACGTTTCATTCAGTTTACGTTCCAGTTCGATTTTACTTTATACTTCAGAGTATTTTTTCCAAGGCGATTGATTGAGCAGGTACCTATCGACAGAAAAGCTATCTAGAAGTATGAAAGTCAATAAACAATAAGCAATAATAAACAAATATGATCGAGAACATGTCCAGGCGAGTCCAGTGAAAGCAGATTTATTACCGGAAAGTTTATATTGAAAATTTTCAATACCGTGTTGCTGAAAATATATTGAGGAGATTTCCTCGCAACGTTTCGTAATTTCATATTTTGTGAGCTTTTTGATGAGCTTGTGAGCAGTTTAATTGAAAATATTACGATGAATTTTAAGCAGTGCATTTAAGTAAAACATTGGAAATACACTGACGAGCAATATAAAAAGCCTAAAGAAATCTAAATTTCTCCTAAACCACATTCATTTCACGAAGTAAAAAAAAAATCTTGATACTTAAGGGGGGGTCTAAGCTCAAATGCACAAAAATGGGTTTCTTTGAGAGTCGAGTATGACGTAACGCAATGAAAATACCTAACACAAAAAATAATGTGGACAGAAGAGGGTTTTGAGAAAAATGTTAACCGAATAGAATATTAAAAAGTGCTTTGATATTCCCAATAAAAAATTCGTAAGTTAGGTCTAAAAAAATTTTTCGCGTCGAAATTCTCCGTATTTTCAGCGATGACAACAATTTTATTTTTAAGAATATATAAGATACAGAGTTATATTAGAATGTTAACCGGACACTTATTCAATTTAATGTGTATATTCTGTATAATCTAAAGAAAACCCGTAAATAATAGTCCATTTCATAGAGTCGACACATTTATGATTTTCCATTTTCAACCTTATTCCAGTGAAGAACGAGTGCTGTCAAAATCGTAGTCAGTCCGCGCCTTAACAGTATTTTATTGCACCTAAAACATTCTGAACCATTAGAAGTTATTGATAAAAAAAAGTAAAAACGAAAATAACACGATTCATAATTTTGAATTACATTTGAATACTTTTAATCTCACGATGATTTTTTGTGAGCACGTGGCAATTCGAAATATTAATTTTAAAAAAAATGTTTCAATTTCGTAAACTTAAACCACTTTAAGAGTTTAATTGTTTTATTTTTCACATGGCCTTTTTTTTTCTTCTGTAACTCACAAAATTATCATATTTTTGTTTTAAATTTTCGTGGTATCGGAAATATTTCATGATAACTTTGGTGGCTTTTTATTGCTCGTCAGTGTATTTTGTTATTTTAATACATTTTCATAAAAAAGGATTCCTGAATTTATTGTCTTCCTTTTCCTCACATTCTTCAATATACTTCATATAGATTATCAAATAATATATTGAATACGGACTTAATCAGGATGTAATAGTTACTGTTGGAAGCTATAGTGCGCATTTTAAACGGGGCGATGATATCTTGTTAATTAATTGGGTGGTGTCTAAACAACGGTGATAGACAATCCAGGCGGCCAGCCCCCGCTGCACCCTTTCAGCGAAACCATTATCTTTAACAGGAATTGCTATTCAATAGCCATGTTTCGAAGCGTAGGTAAAATTTTGTAGTGCTAATCACTTAGGTAGATCAAGTTCTGGTGTAAAAATTATCCGAACATGTTTAAGAAAATTATGAAAGTTTCCATCCATCCGTCTGTCCGTCCGTCCGTCCATCTGGATGTCTGTCAGTGGGCTGTATCTTATGCACCGTAATAGGTAGACACTTGAAATTTTCACAGAATATGTATTTGGATTGCCGCTTTAGCAATAAATAATAAAAATGAAATAAAATTTAAAATTAAAGGGGCATACAAGAAACGTCTTCTATTGGTGTTTTTTATTTTGTTGCGCCTCCTATTCATTTCACAGTCAATTTGAGTAAGGTAACATATTATTATTAGTGTACGGAATCCTCCGTGTGCGAGTCCGACTCGTAATTGGCCAGTTTTTACACTAGACGATTGTCCATTTCTTTAGTGTTTAAAGTCATATCTTTGCTTAAACAAGCCTCACAAGAAAATCTCAGTCACTGAGTGACAGCTTGAGAATTATTCCGTCATTACAACCCATATAATAATATATTATATTGGATAATGTATCTTACAGAAGCACGTCCCACATAGTGTTCGTGTGTGAGCCTACAAATGCCGTGGAGTCGGACCGTGGTCGAGGATCCCTGCACTCCATCAGGCGAGGATCTCTGGACGTTCGCTCCGTCGCATCCGACGGGCTACGTCGCACCTCACTCGCTAAGCTACAGGGATTGCCGCTCGAAGCTCCCATCACGAAGGTACGCTCAAAACCGCTTAACATCAGGTAGGCTGTATGCTTGATTATTTTATTATTAAGTAACAACATGTACATTATGTATTAGTTAATTGCTTGTTGTTAAAAGATGCTACTGATATGAAAGTTTTAAAGATTATGATTGATGGGATTATGGGGTCGTAAGTACTTAAACCATGATGAACACAACATCTTCAAGGTCCCAGAACATTAGTCAAGCAAGCAAGACCAGAGCCATACCCCCTTATTATGTGAGATGGTTTAAAGCAAGTCTAGCAAAGGTTTACATATATCCGTCACTTTAAAACGTCATATAACAAAGAGCCGAGACTACCTTAAAACCTAAGTTTTACTAGACTCATGTAATAAGACAATTACCCATTATTACAAAAGATGATTTAAAGAAAGTTTATTAAAACCGGTCAGTCATTATCTAACTAACATCATGTAACAAAAAGAGAGGCTATATTAAAACCTGGATTTTCTTTATACCATAACTAGCTGCCCGGTGCGACTTCGTTCGCGTGGTGCTACCCTGTGGTGCTACCCAACGCTACCCTACCCTACCCTACCCTACCCTACGAATTTTCTTTGCTATAAACCTCACGGAGCCCGAGACCTTTCCAACGAATGCAAAACCGTGGAAATCGGTTCGTGCGTTCTGGAGTTATAGCGTCATGAAGGAAAACCCGACTCATTTTTATATAGTAGATGTTTTGTAATAAGGAGGTTATTGTTTTGATCAAGTTTAAAAATCGTATGGCGCCGATCCCACAGAGAAGAGTTCTAGAATTCTGCGTTCCGAGATCTGCATTTCGCGTTGACTGTAAGCTATGTAGGGCCTTTGAAAATAAAAAAAGTGTATGATGTGCGAGCGAATATTGCAGAACTCTAGACTGCTTGCTGTGTGCACAATAGTCAACACGGAATGCAGAACTCGGAACTCTAGAACTCTCTCTGTGGGATCGGCGCCTTAATTTTAATAATATAACGTTTGCCACCTTAGTCATAAGCCTACAGCTTGCAACAAAGGACAGGCTTGAGTCACCGCATACAGCTGCTTCCGAAAATCTTTCAGGTTGTCAGTCCACCTTATCAGGTACATGACCTCCTCTCAGAGGTCGTTCAACTCTGAGCTATCTAGCCCAGGAATTACTCTAGAACGTTTCTTCCCGTTTCATTGGTTCTAAAAGCTTGTTTACCACAATAGAAGAATCATTTGTTGATATGAGCTAAGTGATACCCTAGATTTAGGTGCAGGTTTTAGGTGCTTGCCCCTAAAACTCTCTTATCTAAATAACATTACTAAATTATTTTGTGAAATTATTGTATAAACTTTAGTTTTACCTACAAACTTATTATAATATTCGTTTAGGTCTCTTTATATTATATTATTTATATTTGTGATATTAATAAAAGTTATCAACAATACAATCATGTAACTTAACTTTATGAAATACTGAATTGTAAGAATTTTGCAACAATTACCAACTGGATTGGAAAATTAATATAATCAGCATTGTTCCACCCACTGATTCATAAGATACGCATTATAACTACAGTCATTTTGTAAAACAGGAAGGGAATGACTGATAAAAATGAAAAAAAAAAAAGTGAATCAGATTATATCACACAAAGCATGGTTCATTCATTTAACTGTAGTGTAACTTGTTAATCGCATTCAGTACGATCAAAATCAATTAAAAATCTGCCGCCGAAAATTGTGTAAGTACGCACATCGTTTTGATAAATTATGCCCATAATTTCATCAGTCCCTTTACTTAAAATGAAGTACCTTAGTATGCTAAGGTATATCTTTTTTTATAATTATTTGGAAAAAAAAAGCCAAGCATAGATTGTCCAAAAAATATTTTAAAAAATTTACCTTGCTGAGTTTCTTGCCGGATTCTTTTCAGTTTAAGGCCGAGTTCCGAACCCGTGCTATCTTCAGTAAATGTGACCTTCATAAGTGCCCTTCTGAGGCCTAAATTGAATAAATGGCTTTGACTTTGACTTTAACTTATATCAAAAATGACTTTCAACTTCAACCGCCTAAAAGTCGATGTGATACGCAAAAGTTATTTATATATTTCAGTCATCGATTTTTGGAATGTAGAATTTTGGGTTGGTAACCCAACATCCTGATGTGGGCACCAGACCCTTTTGGGGTGGTCACGGCCCGATAATCAAGGTCTATATTAATACCTATGTAATTTTTGAGTTTCTATAATTTATTCTCGAAACAGGACTCGTTCTATAAATGGGACATGAGCCTAAGTTCAATTAATAATATTTTTTGCAATTTAAAAACCCTTCCGTTCCGATTACCCGATTTAAAAGACAGGCACTTGTAATTGTTGAATCCATTATCGAACATGTCACTTCAGGTGATATCTCTGCTGTCAGCGGCGACGGAGGGCGCTCCGCCGTCGACGGTGGCGTGTATCGAGAGGGCGGTCGATATGCTGAGGACCTCCGAACTCTACTCACCGCAAATGAGGGACGACTCCAAAATTAGGGTCGAAGACCCTATCGCCACTGATCTTATAGGGGCTTTGCTGTCGGTAAGTGGAACATTTGTTTTTTGTCTAATTTAGGATGTAACAAAATATGACCTTTATTATAGAGATCCAAAATTTTAATTGCAAAATCTGGTATCTCTATCTCTCTAGATCAATTAACAGTAGATTTTTATCAGGGTTGTCAATACTGTTTTTTTTAATTGTGATGACAAGATACCCACATCTACTCGTGTCTTTTATGATGCATATATAACGCTATTGTTAGTTAACAGTTGGATAACTTTACTGACACTGACATTAAAACTTTACTGACGCTGTATTTAAATTAAAAAATTGTGCTTTTCATGTTTGTATTGTGTAAGCCGAATCTAGTCATATAATTAGTTGTGCGCACTGTTTTAATACCTACGTAAATATAAGTTAAAATTACTCCCTAATTTGAGAAATAATATTTTATATAATTTTAAAATTGGCAGTTTTATGTTTATACCAAAATTATCTTTTATTTATATTATAGAGCATGCAGATATTAATTATAAATATATTTATATGTGTACTAACTTTTATATTTATTTGTTTATGATCCTCTTCGATCCGGGAAAGCGAGAGCAAGGAAACGCGAACCTTAATTTTATGGTAGGAGGTTTGAAATTACCGCAAACTGTCTCTGTCTACGTCTTTCAAGCCTTGTCTTTCATCAATTCGTTAGTTGGATAGACACACAGAAGTATTCATGCTTTTTCTACATTAACCAGTGTCCATTTAGTGCCGGTATAAATCAGATTATTCTGTCAAAAAAATCAAGTTATTTTGCAAACTGTGGCAATGAACCAGCGGACATCCGTGTCTCTGACGCGATAGCTTGATTAGTGGCCACAACTTAGAGTAACATTATAATTATTAATTTGACTTAATAATTATCTTATTAAATTGGTATAGGTAGTAGGAAGGAAGGGGAAATTATGTTCATTAAAAAAATATTAGATGATTTCATGTTATTAAAAATAATAGTAGAATGTTTGGACGTGTGTCTTTATTAAAGAAATGTATTTTTGAAATGAATTCTGGTTAATGAAATTCTGTTTATTTGAGGCTAGAATTACCTGTTCGTTTCCTTTCCATTCTGTTTTACACCCTGTTTTATTTTGATCTACAGTATTTAGCTCTCTGAGTAGAATAACTACTAATGTATTAAATGCCTTTTCGTATCTTTGCATACTAACAATCATTTAATTAACCATACAACCGATTATTTTTGTAATTAAAAGTAGTTTTTATGTAGTATGTAATAGAACCCAAACATATTGATTTTATTTGAATTATAATTTTGTATAGTAATTACGTTTGATTTTCTTTCTATATCCCACATGTAATTGTTAATATATACCTAAAGGTCTTTTTCTCAGCAAAACTTTTTGCAATATAATTTTCATGTTTAAAAATTAGCATACCTGTACTTATATAAATAGCTAAACGTATTCAAAATATATTTGTTTGAATTTCAGCAAGGACCAACCAATGTGTTGTCTTCTAGAAGAAGCAGCAACGACTCGACTGTGGTCAGGTCACAAACAAATAGGACAAATATTAAACATAAGGTAAATATGGTTTTAATAAAACTAGAAGATTAAGTTATGGGAGTTATTATTGTCAAGGAATTTAGGAATATTTCTGAATTTACCAACTTATAGAATACCTCACGAATAGATACACAACAGACTTTAGTAAATGAAGTAGAAATCTGTCGCCAAGACGATACGGTGTGTTCCCGCAGCAGTACCAACTTGTAAATCAGTTCCTTTATAGGCTTCGTTTTCTTACCACCTTCGAAATCTAAGCTATTCATTTAAGCTTTAGGAGGGCAATTAAGATAGTCAAAGCTACTGAAGTCAGCCAATTGAGAAGCACTGATGAGAAACTCAGCCAGGTTAAATTTTTAACCTAACCAACTATGGCGATCAAACAGGCGCACTGCGTGCGAGTAAGGTTGCTAGAGCTAATTTGGGAGGGGTAAGAGAGGTTGGTAACGCGTGAGTTGCAAGCATCCATGTAGCTATGGTAACCGCTTACCATCAGGCGAGCCGTATGCTTGTTTACCGACTTCTTTGTATACATTTTTTTACTAATGTTGTCGGTTGGACTTGATGTAGACAGTATCAGTGTGTTCCGAATTCGAGCGATAGCGATTTAACCATGACGTAAACTATAGAAATCGGCTCAGTTTCCAAGGATCCCTGAATCTGAGGAGAAAATCTGTTAACCCGTTATAATGATGATCTAAATTCCGTTCCAGACATCAGGGCAACTCCGCGAGCTCCTAGACACAGCGCTGAGCTGGGAGTTCGAGATCTTCCGTCTGGAGGATCTGACGCGCGGGCGGCCGCTCGCGCACCTCGGGCTCGCGCTGATGGGCGGCCGGTTCGACGTGTGCTCCACGCTCGAGTGCGACGAGAGAACACTGCTGCACTGGCTCACCGTCATCGAGACCAACTACCACGCCGTCAACACTTATCATAACTCTACGCATGCTGCTGATGTGCTGCAGGTCAGCTTTGTTATATTTAGTTTGTTATGGAGGTGTCATCCACCTTGCATATTGGTGACCACGACGATAGATGGATGGAAACATTCCCAACCCTCCAATCATGGAACATGCAGTGGCATTCTTCTGAGCAGATTCTCCAAGCTCGTCACTCCCCACCGGCAAGCAGTCACACAGCAAGCCAGGTAATATCTCAGATTCACCTCGGCCTCGCGCTTATGGGAGGAAGGTTCGACTTGTGATCAACGCTCGAGTGCGACGAGAAAACAATCCTGAAAAATTTATTCTAATTTTATTTTTGACTTACCCTCTGAGTCTGGAGGATGCTACCTCACCCCTCCTGTATTTGCGCGTCAAAATAATGCACACTGCACATAGTTATTTTGACAGATATGTCATAAATCTTTGCAAAAATAACATGCATATTGGTATTGTTTCAGGGCGTAGCGTTCTTCCTAGAGAAGGAGCGCCTGAAGAGCCTGCTGGAGCCGCTGGAGGCGGCGGCGGCGCTGATCGCGGCGGCGGCGCACGACGTGGACCACCCCGGCACCTCCTCCGCCTTCCTCTGCAACTCGCGCCACCCGCTCGCCATACTATACAACGACGTCTGCGTGCTCGAGTCGCACCACGCCGCGCTCACCTTCAAACTCACGCTTAGTGAGTATTATTATCACAGATATGACGCGAGTGTATGTACTTCACGTGTCAAAATCTGTGCAAAAAAGGGAGAACAATGTTCTTCTTTTGAAACTGATTCGCACGGACAGGGAACTCGCACTCGCAAAAGGCTGCATGTCCACCAGAGATGTGTAGCGAGGGATGTGTTTAGCTGACGAATAGGATAGCTTCATTTTCACATTGAAAATCAAATGCCAACCTAACCAAATCAATCTTGTGACTTTGTTAGGTACAAAACCAGTGACGCGCTTGGTTTTCATACGTATGGAGGGACTTGCGTTACCTATCTATTTAGATTTATGTGTGTGATTATCATCCAATTAGGCCGAGAATGAAAACTCAGATCATCTCAAGAGTAGATCGTCCTAATCAAAAATAAACCTGATGTCATTGGTGCAGGTTCCAAATTCAATTATTTTGATCACAACTCGAAACTTGAGTGGATTGACGTTCCTTTCTATAATACGGAACTTACCTTTTACTGCGCAATCTACAAATAGTCTTCTTCAACAGTAGGTATCAACCAATCACTGGAATTAAATAGTTTGTGTCCTTGACGTCAATCAGAGCGACTGTCAGAGGTGGAGACTTTTGCGCTTTGGACGTCTAATGCTGGACATGGCCTTTCCCAATAGTTGCCATATCTTCCAGTCCTCTATTTTCTGCATCCAGCGGTCTGCCAGGTTTCACAGATCATCGGTCTACCTAGCGGAGAGCATCTGACACTTCGCATGCCTCTGCGTGATCGCCAGTCAAGAACTCGTTAGCTCGGTTATGGATACAGCGACATACCCGTTTTCTGGTTATTAAATTTTCATGTCTTGTTCTTTAAGTATGTTAATTTTATCAGCGTCACACAAGCCCGTTGCTCAAATGAATTTTATCAAACAATTGTTCTTTCCCCAGATGACGACCGCGTGAATATATTCAAGAATCTGGACCGCGACACGTACAAGACGGTGCGGCACAACGTCATCGATATGATCCTCGCCACCGAGATGACCAAGCACTTCGAGCACCTCGCCAAGTTCGTCAACGTCTTCTATGCTAAGGGCAGCGGCAGTAAGGAGGACGGCATGCAGACCGATGTAAGTTTTGTCACCCGTTTCTCTCGCTACACATTGTCCATGTGTAGCGAGTGTTTTTGCTGACTAATAGGATCACTTCATTGTCACGTTCGCTTTAATAAAGCGATTTTAGTGTCGGTTTGAAACACATTCTTAGCTACACATCTCTTGTGGAAAGCCACCCTAATATTGGCATTGGAACTTGATGTAGTGACGGACAGTATCAGTGTGTTCCGATCTTGAGCGATAGTAATATCATGTCTGGTCAATCACATACATTTTATAATTAGTGTAGAATTTACACGTATAGATGTCGCTACAAACATCGTTTGGACTGATTGAGAATTCATTCTTAGTCAAAACGCTACTAAATCACTTTTGATGAAGCTTTGTTGCAAGGGAATATAATTTGAGGTTTAATAATTTATTAAATTCATATGTAAAACTCGTATCTTAAATATTTGCAATTTATGTAATTTTACTTAAATCTTACGACCTTACATAGATGGCCTAAGCATCGCGCGTCAATTTACGCAATTTTGTAAAGGATAATGGGCGGTGTCGTACTTTGTGTTGTAAACCTTATCATATCAAATGAAATCTATGTCATATGAAAGGTCTCCATGAGTATTACATTTGTTAGTATGGGCATACTTAAGTATGTATCGCGTGCAAGGAAAAAGTTATAGTGGTTTAATTTATTCAACAAAATAGCTTAGATTACAAAACAGATATTAAGATACTTTTCAGTAAATAGACAGCTTTTACTCGGCGAATTTGCTCTAATATAGTAATGTCGAGTAGCAGCTATATAGTAGCTTCTTAAACATGAAACTTGAGAATCGACAACTCTTTTACTGCACTCATGTGTGGTATAAACGAGAAATGGTAGCTATTATACGACTATTGAATAAATGCACTATAAGAATATCGAGTAAACGTTTACACAACACGGTTAAAGCACTTAAAGCATAAAATGCTAAAAAGTCGTGATAAAAGCTTTTACACTACATTGTGGATACTACGTAGCAACTACTCAACATTTATTCGATCTGTAGCCGAATAACTCATTCATTATTCGACTGTTTGCTAGTTAGGGAGCTTACTCAGCAACTACATTGACGACAAGGATGTACTGAAGTAGCCTGTCTGCACGTGCTTCCCTTGGCAGTTAATTCAGGCTCAATTCTAATTAATAATTATGCCTATAACAGGTGGAGATTTCGAGATGGCATATTAATTTATTACGAAAATTAGGTTTATCATGGCATACAGAATCAATCAAGATGTGATAGAATAGTAGATTGTTATTTAAGGAGCTAAAATTACCCATCATACACGAGGTAGTTCTACTTCTGAGCTTTAGAGAGGAGTAAATAGAAACAGAGTTATAATGGGATTTTAGCGCCGTGTGTAACATTCTATTTTTCACTACGATTGCGAGAAAATAAAATCTTTTTTTCTCTTTCTCTTCCATCTGTACATTATGTTCCTTCTCACTATATGATGACATGTTCACTATTGTAAAATAAATTACGGTCACCAACTCAATTTGCACTTATTCTAAAGATTTCACGCCAATGCCTTTTATTTAATTTCTTCTATAGCCGTAACGCAATGCATTAGGTCTGTTTTCCGTAGTCATTTGTTGAATGGATATAAATAAAAGAAACTGAAAAGAAAGCGGATAAATTTATTTTGGATGACGAGGATTATTTTTCAGTGGGTCCAATGGAAGAAACAACTTTTATTGGACTTGCTGAACGATATCAGACCTACTCGCTACATGTACAATCAATTATTTATTTTTTAATATTTTTATTTTTTGGAGAGACTGTTCCATATTTCTTTTGGAATTCTTACGATAATCGTAAATTTTAACAAGAACTAATTTTTCTAAAACATAAAGTAGATGCTCTTTCTTTACACGTTTCTATTTGTATATTTTTTTAATATTATTTATAATAAGGTTTTTAATATTTAATTTACATTTAGAATGTTCAAAAACTTCATAATAAATAATTAATGCCTCCTTAACTATAGAATAGAGCATCTCACTTGGTGCTTTCAGTGTTAGTTCCTTGATTCCATAATTTTATTTTTTATTTGTTTAGGGTCATTCATAATTTCGTCATGTTTTAGAAATTAAATAATGTATAGATAGCAGACTCTCACTATACTGACGATCTTCAAAACAATAAGCTTTGATAGTATCTCTAAACTAACACTCCGCCCCGCCGTTTTACCTGCGCCCTCTGCTTTACCCACTGGATGTAGGGATGGAATTTCTATAATCCTATCTTCGACTACAAAAGGAATACATTGGTATTCCAATTTTTTAGTTAATAGAGACATAGTAATATCCTCCCCTTAAAACATTATTACCCCTTTTTGCCCTACTAGGGTTCGATTTTCGATTGTTCGATGTTCGACGTCACACGCATCGAGTACCGAGCGGTTGAATCCCGCGTCGCGCGCTCATTTAAAAATTCTATATCTCGGAATGTTATTGTCGTATTGAAATAATTCTTTCACATATATTTTTTATTTTCTACAGAAAATACGATGAGCTAACATTCAGAATTAGTGAACATTCTTCATTGTTGATGAACAATAGCTAGAGTATTTGGGAATTGTCTCAATTAACCGTGGGGTAAGATGCAACTTAAAATCAGTATTTTTAGAATTGAATAACATAATAATAATTCTTTGGACTAGTTTAGGACTTAATGTATGGAATTCTTATCTTTTTTGAACAAAAGTATATAGTAAATGCTACGCTCTACCTCTCTTACACAAAAACAAAAAAAATTACAAATGTGCCCATTATTCTTTAAAATTAAATTCTTTAACAGTGTCATCTGTTGTCATTTACTGAAAAACAAACATTGCTGTAGTCACTTAGAAACCCAGAATAGGAATTAGTACCCCAATCTCGCCACCGGCGCTGTACTTGCGCGAGTTATGGTGGTAACTTTTGAAGTATGGGCGCTGTCTCTCTGTTGTACGTAGTATTTATATACTCTGAGGTAATATTAACCATGACATAATCTGAAACTAACCCTGAATCTAAAGGAGAAAATCTGTGAACCCGTTATAAGACCTATCTAATGATGGATCGGATGTTGGGCAGTAAAGGACACGGATGAAGGACGATTGCATGCATGAGAGATGAGTATTTTGTATTGTATGGATATATGTGACTACAATGAATAAGGATTATAGATGAGTACCTACTTAAGGAAGGTACCTATATGCAGGTATTTATACATATGTATAAGAGGATGTTCAATTCAGTGATTGAAAAGTTAGATATTGCTTGGGTCTGTCCATCACAGTGGATTATCTTAATATCCGCTACTGAAGCTGACAATTACCATTTTTTCTGACTCCTATTATTTTCTTATAATCATTCGAGACAAAGACTCATCTCATCTGATCTAACGATGTTGGTCCCAAACTAATATAACCTAATTCATTGATATTATAATATTTCAGGAGCCTCTATCATTGGACACCACAGCGTTGTCACTGCCAGAGAATGTGGTTCTGGTGAAGAGAATGATGATCAAGTGTGCTGACGTCTCCAACGCTTCTAGACCACAGAAGTTCGCTTTTGAATGGGCGAGGAGGTAAGACATTTAACAAGTTGTTCGTTTCTCAAAGATAGTCTTTATTTTTCCGTCGAAAGCATTAAATATAGCGGAACCAAAAAAAATACTTCATTTAATACATTTTAATCTTGTCTCTACATATACGTAAATTTATTGTGACGACTTTATAATTGATGACAATACTTTTCATATTCATTTTCCTTACAAAATGTATGGGAAAGTTATTGTCGAAAGTTTTTAACTTGGCCCTATAAATAGAGTCTTTTGATCCTTGTCGGAGAAGCTAATAATTTTTTTATGCTGGCTGTATTTTATTTTCGAAATCTGTAAACTCCATTATCAATAACTCAAAAAGCAAGGGAGTCTCCTATGACCATATTCGTGTGCCTGTTTAGTCTTAAATTTCCACCCTGTAGTTAAGTACGTATTCTTTAGGTTTAAGACTTTTATTTCTCTCACTAAGAATTTACAATTCACTTACATGAGGAATTAAATACTTATTTACTAGTAACAAAATAATGAGCATACAGATTAAACTAAACATATTAAAATATAAGAAATATAAAACAAAGTGGAGGTAAATTTAATTATTTTTGTGCATGAACCATTTAAAACTTAACAAGTGAGTGAGCGTACATAGATATAAAATAAATAACGAGACAACTAGATGTGGCATAGACAGTCCTTTAGTTTAATTTGTTAAGGATATGGTATTAGGAAGAATAAGGGTATGGTATTCCAACTAAAAACCATTTAACAATACCATTTCCCTCATATTCCAGAATCGCTGAGGAATACTTTCTGCAGACAGACGAGGAGAAGGCCAAGGAGCTGCCGGTGGTGATGCCCATGTTCGACCGCGCCTCCTGCTCCATCCCGCGCTCGCAGATCGGCTTCATCGACTACATCATTATTGACATGATGGAAGCCTGGGCTGGTATGTTATCTATGGTCAACCTTATTATCGTACAAATAAAACAGTGGCTCTCAAACTTTTTGTCGTGTCCCCCTTTTATATTTTATTTTATTCGAGCTGTTTATATAGAGCAGGTTTTTATTATGATTAGTTATTTTGAAATCAAGTGAGAGTTGTACTGTTGTTACAAGTAACGCCATCTATTGGGCAATAAATAAAGACACATTTAAATTTGATCGACATAGCGAGCACACGCTTTTTTACTTTCCTCCGTTCCTTGATTTTCGTGTATCGTTGACCAGGATTGTAGATTGCTTGGAAAACGTTTCGATCGGAGATTTTTTCCTTGGAACGCCCTTGGAACGTCCTTTCGCTTCGAACGTGTCACGTCGCTTCGTGCGAAGTCCGTTTTTTGCCCGGTTTTTTCCGCAAAACGTCGCAACTGTGTAATTCCAATGAGGAGTCTTCTTTCCTGATCACGTCGGGGTCACCATAAATTGTCTATTTGCTTGTTTTAAATTAAGGAACGGAGGAAAGTAAAAAAGCGTGTGCTCGCTATGTCGATCAAATTTAAATGTGTCTTTATTTATTGCCCAATAGATGGCGTTACTTGTAACAACTGTCGACTCTAATTTATTTTATTTACCTACTTATTTTACTTTCATGTCATGTATCCGCCTTTGTTTACATACAGCTGAATGGTTCGCATGAATAAACGCCAAGTTAGACCAGCTTAGTTTCCTTTGCATTACGCATACTGTCTTTGTTATAATATTACAGACACTGTTTATTTTATAATGTGATTAAATCATGTATCATATTTTTTTGTCGTCACGCCACTAGTTTCTGACGAAACCAAATTGATTGTTGGATAATCCTCATCACTTTAGACTTAGTGGACAGTAAGGGCCTCTATAAATGTTAGTGACTTTATTCGACGTTATACGGTATTCGAGTTAGAGTGAGAAGTTTGGTTACTAATTAGTCTATTTCAGTTAGTAATCCATTCCGTTTTTTTGAGTAACTTGTGACATTATTAATTCGTTACAGCGTTCATTGACATGCCAGAGTTGGTAGCGCACGCCAAGAACAACTATCAGCGGTGGCGCGAGCTGGACGACGCCGGCGTCACCACCATCGCGGACGTGAAGCGCGCGCAGCGACAGTCCGCCATACAGGCGCCGCCCACATCCACCTCGCAACCCACCGCCGAGGAGTAAGACCCTCTACCAATCTAGCCAGAGATACTTTATCACGTTATTTTTAGTATATGCTAAAGCTCATAAAATGTGATTTTCAGTCACATGTGTTCGTTAAATTGTGTCCAATTGCAGACTACACAAGTTTTTTTTATTTGATGTTTTTGTTATGTGCGTTTATACGTACAACACACGTCTGTTTGGCAAATGGACCTTTGATTCAGCTTGTTTAAATGCTTTAATTCTCCTGATTCTCTATGCATAATCATGATCCAATTATTATGAATCAAATTGAACGGATTAACGATTGACCAGCTTTAGTATATACTAAAAAATTGCCGTGTTTAAGTGATGGTGGGAGTTCACGCGAGTTTAGTGCCTGACTCAAATATATTGCTTGTTGTGTCAAATATATGAACTATGAACGGTACAATAACTACTGACCGGCGAATGAAATGATTAGGGGACCCAATTCACAGATTGATCATGTTCAGTTTACCATTTTTCTAATCGGTTAATCGCATAGTTATGTAAATCAGCTGATTGTTATTAATTGTGTTTCTCCTCAATGACGTGTAGCTAAAGACTTGTATCACAGCTTCTAGGCTAAGGTACAGTTACTTGAATCTGTATGTCGATGCGTTACGTTTGACCGATAGTTTTAACTTGAACTATGTGAAAGGGGACAGAAGAACCAAAACTAGTTGAACTTGTCACAGTTTAGTGAAATGGGGACGATCGACGTTCTTATTTCAATGTTATAAGTCTGAAACGGATCATTGGCATTATGGATGCCTGAAGGATGAGTCCGATAATACGCTTATTTTATACTTATTATATCCGTATTAGAGTGGATATCATTGAAACTGTAATTGTTGATATCTACTTTTTTAAGTAATAATATTTATTAGAGTATATAAAAACAAAAATATTTACTCTATTGGTGTATCAAAACTTGAATTTTCATTGGTATCTAATTATACTAGACGATTGGCATAATCCACTATAATGTGATCATGTATAATGTATATTATTAATTGCCATTTACACGGGTAGATATCTTAGTTCGTTACATTTATAAACTAACAGAGAAGTCCGTGATTAAAGTGCCATATTTATGAATTGGCCGATATTCATTCATTCAGTCAGCAGTGTCCGACAAATATTTATGAATATTTAGTACATTCTCACTGCACACCATGACAGTATATTCACCATGCGTCACCACTTACAAGGAACACACTAGATTGTCTCGTTGTCTTTGAAACAAACCGACGAATAACGTTAAAATGTATTTTTCAATTTCTTATCATATTATTATACAATTTGAAATATTGGTCCATTTATACACTTGAGCTTTCAAAAGAAATCCTATTTTTATATAAAACTTTTGGTAATTCGCGGTTCTTTCGACCACAAAATCATATCAACATTCAAAATTGATTTAAACCTAAATTAAAAAAAAAAAAACTACACCAGTTTTAGAACTGACAAGACATTTTTGTTTCATTCCTGGGGAATATTTTATAAAACATTTTATACTTAACAATGTAATGAATGTTAACGTTATTTATTATAAAATAGTTATATTAGATGACTTGAATATTTCTTAAAGTAATTTATTATATTCTAATAAGGTCTAACATTATTGTAATAGCAATTATTGAATTATATATTCGTCTATGTGACGCTGGTATGTAAGGAACATTGTATTGTGTAACCGACTATATACAATTAATAGAATCATAAAAATACGCTTCCTCGTGCTCAATGTCAAAACATTACGGTCTAATGTTTGGAATATACTTACATTATACTTCAATATATCTTTATACTTATAACTATTTGTAGTCAACTTTTTGCTACTTCAATATTATATTGATTATTATAGGTCACAGTGTTCAATCTCATATTTTGTATTTAATATGGAATCTACCAAATTGTACGTTTTACGCCTACTAACATTGTATATTGATCAAATTAGTTAAATTAAAAAAACCTTAATTTGATAGTTAGCTCAATTTCTTATGTTTAACTGAGTTTTTTCTTTCTCAGATTTTGGTTTTAGAATTAAGTTTGACGTTAGTCGATATCTTCTTGAAATCGTTGAATTTCTGAAATATTTCTTTTCGTTGGTAATATCGCACACACTTGAAATAAGAATGCGTTCGTTTGATTAGTTTAGAATAAAACTATAAATAGTTGAAAAATTCAGTTCTAAAACCAACATCCATATCTAACCAAACTGAATGTTTTATTTATATTGATTTATTGTAAGTGATCGTGTTTGAGAAGTTATAACTAAGATAACGGGGGCTGGTCCCCATATTTAATTGTGGAGTTAGTTAATACTAAATTGTTGTGAAGTTTTATATGCGGAGAAATGTGTGCGTTGCATTATCTGTATAAGTACCAATTAATTAATGTTATTGTAAAGAAATAAATATTGACACGCTTCCCAGAGAAGTGATCCAACATCCTGTTTTTTAAATTATTTCAATTCATTATACTTATTCCTTTATTATATTTAGGGGCACGTGAACAGTTTGAGAACCTCAGTAAGTATTAATTAAAAAACGTGTTCGTACCAATGATTTCAAAAGTAAGGATGTCCACCGGAACATTTTGCAAAAAACTTCTTCATACAAGTAAACAGTACCTCCATTTGTTTAAAATCGATCGAACTACGAAGTGCCGCGTTGCATAATCGTACGATGTAGCCTTGTATGTGCGTACAATGCACAAATAGGTACAAGAAAAAAATAAATATCGAAAGAACTTTTCCGCGGACCGCAGACGACTGAGGCCCGGTTTCAATAATTTACGGACCGGTATCGGTTAAGATTTATTAAAATAAAGACTCTTATATCTTTACTAATAATGAAGCAAAGACCTCAAAGCTTTGCATAGCAGACCCTCCCATATGGAAGTAGCGATCACAGGTAAAATTAGCTTACGAAATGATCTATATGCCCAGTTTCGCAATAAAAAAACCTACCATTGGTAAACAAAACGATTCGTTTTTGTTGATTGAAACCGGGCATGAGTCACGATGGCCCTAAACTGAACATTTTTAGGCCAGCGTTTTGTTGCCATTTCAGTTTTTCATTATAAGTCAATGGTTCGTACCGATTATATGTTGTAAAATTCCAGTTTTTTAATTAGAGTAAGTTTTTTACACTTGTACGGTCAGATAGTAACCTATAAATAGTAAGTGGCGGCTACCGTCATCTATGAACATTAGTAATACTAGGGAATTGAAAATGTATTGTCGAGGTTTACAAAGCCTTTTACCAAATAAAAGCAACTGGGTCTCAAGTGTAACTGTCGGAACATACCCGTAGATGTTTTGCGACAGATTTTCAACTTAAGAGTGGAAAGTAGCCATGCTATGGTTTCCTCAAGATATTTTCCATTCTTTCTCAAAAAGGTAAAGCTCTTTCGAACCCACAACCATCTTCATTACGATACGAGATACTTATGTTCTTCGAATAATTACCTAACTCAAAGAAGCGCAATGGCGTTCATTTTGCTTGAAATCTATTCAGTCA
Organism: Polyploca ridens; assembly: GCA_951394255.1. Lineage (NCBI taxonomy): Eukaryota > Metazoa > Arthropoda > Insecta > Lepidoptera > Drepanidae > Polyploca > Polyploca ridens. Next base: position 9,955,284 of record OX596261.1, read on the forward strand.
ATTCCCAAACACCAAAAGTGCGCTCTGATTTGGAAATTCAAATACACACTAAACATTGAGATGCAGTGTTTGGTCGGTAATGTTATTAATCAGTGCAAAAGCACCTACTAGTTCGGAATTCGATTGCTCGATATTCTACTCTAAAGGGATGTTGTTGATGGATTGTGTTTCACACAATTTAAGCAATCCACGTTCGAAAACCCTAATTTCATTTTATTTTCTAAACGGGCTCTATGTGTTAATGCAGTATATATTCTATTTTTGTGCAAAATTTCATCCAAATTGGTTCAGACGTTGATACATGATTGACCCACAAACATCTACAGGTCGTTGTTTTGGTCAGCGACGAGCGACTCAGGGTCGATAATACATACTGGTGCTAAAAAAATATAAAAAAATGAAAATCATGTAATAAGCTAAAGTGTAGACATAATACTCAACGGGAGTACGAGGGAGTAAAGGGGTGGGGCGATGGCGGCTTGCGCCTAGCTCTAGTCTGTGCACGTGCCTAGTAACCATACTTTGCGGTAATTTTATTTGAAATTGAATAAGGTATTTCTCAACATATTTACAGTATTTAATGGAATTAAGTCCATTTTTGGGGAATATATATTTTGTACTACTGCTCCTGGGTCGCTTGTCGCCGACCAAAACAACAGCTGTATACATCCAAACTTTCGAATTTATAATGTTAGTGCGACTACCTACAATTTACGATGTCACTACAACATCTAGTTGAGATAGAGATGTTTCCTTCTAACTTCTGATATAATTACTAAAAGTTAATAGATAAGACCGATATGAAAGATTCAATAATTGTTGCATGTCCGTTGCTTGTAGTTTACATAATATCGACTAGCGGTCATTAAGAATAATCAAAACGTAATAAATATGGCATTATAAAGGATAATGAAAAAACACAAAAATATCCATAAAACATTTTATTATAAACAATAATTATTAAAAAACATATTTTACATTATAATAACTTATTACAATTCGAACATTGCGGTATTATAAATGCAATTTATATATCCTTCCTCGAGCATAATGACCCTTTATAAAGTCACTATTTATGGAGTCCTTTACTAAACCTTATAGAAAATTAGGATTATTTATTTTATAAAGACATTATAATTAGAGGCGATATAATATATTACTTTGAGACAAATCAACTTGGTATTATGTACATTAGACACAATTTACGGAAGTTTCAGTATGCTCAAAACTCTGAAGGTAGACTTCCAAACAATACACAACAGTCTCATCACCATATTGAAAAATTAACCGATAAAATTGCATAAAATTCACGTTTCGTAAATTTTGTTGCAATTCTAACACCACCTTTGGACTATACGCAAACGCACTGTGACGTCATTTTATTCTCATCTGGGTATATGTATCGGATCGTTGATAGCCTATATAGTTACGCAGATATAGAGTTGGAATGGAAGTAATATTTAATTTTTAAATAGTAACACAACAAAAACTATAACATCAATTCTAGTACTGTCTAAGTACTATTTTTTGCCTCTGAAATCCTTGACAATATAAAGCTTTTAGAGTTAGCTTCTATAGTTAATTATAACAGTAATACCACCCTGTATCTAAAATGTAGTTCCGGTGATACGAAATACGCGGTAATATTTTTAAGTTGTTAACTTATCTAACTGAACACATCGATCAATCACACCTCTTTTCTAAACTTGACATCTCTATTACAGATTTTGTAGATATAGAATCTTTGGAAAGAATTCTTCGATTTTGTTCTTTGATGTCACAGAATTATAGCTGGATTTGCAAGACGCATGCATAACAGAAAGTGGAACGTATGAACTACGAACATGCCACCATTATTTCAGACGGTGTTTTAATGCTGACGAAATAATAGACGGAACAAAAACTAATAAAAACTTTGTGGTGGTGTACGTCCACGGATTAGGATTGCCTTGCGCCTTACAATCGGCTTTTCAATTTTAATTCAGGATATCTCCCCATTTCTAATAAAACGCACTCGATTGCGATTTTTGAAACAAGGATTTATAGTTCAGCTAATTCTTTTTTTGCATTCTTTTTGTCAAAGATGACATCAAAAAGACTTCATAAACTCAATACTTCTTGTTTAATTCGCTCATTCCAAAGTAGATACTCATAGAGATTCGAACAATGCGTAGACAATTTTAATTACAAGTTTTTTAATAAAACTGTAATCCAATCAACGAAATCATAATACTAAAGTGCGTATATTACATTTCACCGCCAACATTTCATAACATAACAATATTTATAATCTTCAATGTATGTTGTTCATTAATTATACATAATAACTGTACATATAATATATATTTATGTATTTTCGGTGTATAGTCGTACAATAGGCTTTGGCTGCACGAACATTAATTATTTGCCCATATCGTGAACTCTTTACATATAGAATTTAAAATACAATAGTGTAAACACGAGACAAATTGCAAAAACTTCATATTTGAACGTTCGGTGCAGCCAAGGCAAGACGCTAGAAGAAACATCTTCATCGTAGCGTCTTTTTCGTCCCCCGCCCCCTTATAAAAACGATAATATTCATTACAATAACACAAACGTACTCAACCTCAACCCTTCGAAGAGCCCTTTATTGAAAATATCCAATTTAGCAGTACATAGTATTATGTAGATTCAATAAAAATAATCCAACTTAGGAACCAGCTCCAAAATTCGACGAGAACTCTTTTACATGCGAATCGTATGTTTGCACAGTAAAACACAACAATAAAAAATACATGCAGTGCAACTTTCCCCACCCAATTTGACGGAATGAACACCGCACAGAAATCCCTAATAAAATCTGAACGATAGATACCTATTAACGCGTCTCTTTCCATCACATAGCTCTATCTCTTTCGGACGCGGGCCAATCAATGGCAAACGGCACAAGGCGCGCGTAAGGTATATTTTGGTACCCATACTGCGGAATGAGGGTACACAATAGGATAGTTCCAAAAAAACACTATTAGTCCGTCATTTACAAAAAACATTAAACTCTTTTTTTTTCATGAAGTTTGATTGAAGTTCCGTGTGACGTCACGTTGTAGTACACGTGCCCCCACTCCCGAAACTACGACGCGCTTTATCTTTGTAATTTTTTTATGATTTGGTGAAGCAAAAAATACGTGTCGAATATTTTTTGATAATCTAACTGACGGACTAATTAACATTGTTTTTTTTTTACCTAGGAAACATCCGTACTAGTAAGGTTGAGTAGGTGAAGGTATACCGTAAATAGTGGTAGTGTGCCTGTCTCAGGTCGGTAGTGGTGTGGGTGCTAGATGGCAAGCGGTTTCCCTCGGCACTGGTCCTGCACGTAGCCGGTGAACCGCTTGAGGAACTTGGGGTACTCGCGCTTATACACCGCGCGGAGCACTCCAGCGGGCGCCCAGCCACCGGGGTTCACTGACAACACGATACACAAATTATTATATCTATACATATCCCAATACTTAACGACTAGTGGGTACCGGGCGAAACAGCTGAAACCTGGGTACCGTGATTACATATTTCCCAATTTTCTAAATAGCCACGCTATCAAATGGTAGTCACAAACCAAATAACATAGTTAATTTAGTCAAAAATAATGATATTTCATTGAGTCATGGTTTAGAAAAAATATGACAATGACACTTCATAGTATTAAAAAACTGGTTTACAAAAATTTTAACCGACCTCAATGTACACTAAGAAGTAATCAAATCCTGATCTGATGACAATGGGACCAAACGAAAGTATACCCTTCCAAGCTTAATAAATGACGGAGTTATGAGGTAACAAACATAAAAAAACTCCTTTTTTGAAGTCGGTTAAAAATAGTACTACATTGACCCCGGCAAGTAGAATCAAAAGACAGCCCTTTTATCCGTGGTCATATAACAAAAAAAAATACAACCAAATTGAGAACCTCCAATTTTTTTTGAAGTCGGTTAAAAATAGCCGGGATTATCTTAACTTTTCACTAGACTTAGCATAAATCATGTAATAAGACAGACTTGACCAAAGATAAACCTAATACCTCAGAGTATATAAATACTACGTACAACAGAGAGACAGCGCTCATACTTCAAAAGTTACCACCATAACTCGCGCAAGTACAGCGCCGGTGGCGAGATTGGGGTACTAATTCCTATTCTGGGTTTGTAAGTGACTACAACAATGTTTGTTTTTCAGTAAATGACAACAGATGACACTGTTGAAAGAATTTAATTTTAAAGAACAATGGGCACAATTGTATATTTTTTTGTTTTTGTGTAAGAGAGGTAGAGCGTATCATTTACTCGCACAAAGGCTTTTTCCCAAACTACTCCATACTTTTGTTCAAAAAAGATAAGAATTTCATACATTAAGTCCTAAACTAATCCAAAGAATTATTATTATGTTATTAAATTCTAAAAATACTAATTATAAGTTGCATCTTACTCCACGGGTAATTGAGACAATTCCCAAAATACTCTAGCTATTGTTCATCAACAATTCGCAAACTCCTCCATCGAAATTATCGAATTATTACTAAATATTAAGTTGCATTATACCACATAAGATGTTATGAAGCAGTCACAGTATTTATAAGCATAATAACATAATGCTTATTGAACTTTCCTTTATATTGTACTAGCTTCCGCCCCGTGGTTTCACTCGCGTTCCCGAGGGATACATTATTTTCCCGGGATAAAAAGTATTCTATGTATATGTTAATCCAGAATACGTTCTATCTGTATACCAAATTTCATCCAAATCCGTTCAGATGAATGAATCTAAGCTTGTTTTAAAAAGAGTAATTACAGATTTCACTTCCGGCTCTTCTCAGCAAATGCAACCTTCCAAACCGGTAGTATTAGATTCAGGCTTTCCATAATTGGCTGTGAAGGTCTATTTGAATAAATGATTTTGAATTTTGAATTTTGAGATATTGACGCATGATTGAGGGACAAACATCCAAACCCACAAAATTTTGCGTTTATAATATTTGTGAGATGAGATTAGAGTGACTAGATTTACTCGCTTTTCCCGAACTCTGTCTCTAGTCAATGAAAAATAAATTTTATTCAAATATAATACTAGGATAACATAAGCTTGAAAGAGTTCTCTCTAATACCTCCAACAAAATTAGTAAAAAATCCCATTTTCCCAAGTTTAAAATATATATACAGGATATCCGGACGGGCGTCGAGCGCCACTCATGACATCTACACTAATAGTGTTAGTGTAGAGGATTTCGATAATTTTGGTAGCAGTGGAAGAAATAGGCGACCAAGCGACTGACCCACACTCATTTATTTTCTTTCGGATATATTACAATAATTTTTATAAACACAAAATACAATAGAAAATACCATAAATTAATCTAACAAAGTAGTTTTCAACAGTTAGTGTAGATGTTAATAGAGATAATCTACAAAAATACAAATATTTTTTGTATTTTTGTTTGTAATTAATAAACTCAAAAACTAATGGAACGATTTAAAAAATCTTTCACCAGTCGAATCATATTATTATTTATCACTGAGTGACATAGGACATATATTTTTTTTTATTGGGAACCCTACGAAATTTCCAAAAGACCTTGCTTGAAACTGCAGAATGAAAATATAGTCATTTATATTTGCACACGAATTTCCGATCACTTTGGTGAGAATATTCCATTTTGTTCGTACGCCTACTTGAGGGCGCCAGGGTATTGCTCGCACCCGGGCGCTATATAGGCTAGAGCCAGCCATGATTAGGGAACGATTGAAAATAGGTCAAGATAGCAATTTCTAAATCCACTATAAGTTTTAAAAATCACTTTAATACCGAGCGAGCGCAGCGTCTTCGTTTCAGCTTGGACAAAAATGCTTTCGTATGTCCAGGTCGCATTTCTCAACCGATTCTCCAGAAATTTTGTGAGCAAGTTCAGTGACTAACGAATGGCTTTAATCCTTTTGTCCATATAAAAGACTTATTAATTTAGTTGTTCTTATTTGATATTTTGTTGAATAAATGAAACCACGATATGTAACCTTTCCAGCACTAGATACAGACTTAACCCCATAAAAACAAATGAAATACAATTGGAACGAAACTGCCCATTGTACTTTTAAAAAAAAACGTAGTAGATTTCAAAATATTTAGACTTTATTTATTTACCGTTGAAGTCTCTGCTTATTAGAATCAGGTTATTATTAGATTTATTTTATTATTATTTGATTGTTTTGGTTTTTGACAATGAAATGAAATAAAAATGATCTATGTAAGGTAGAAAGATTTAAATAAAATTACATAAATTGCAAAAATTAAAAATACGAGTTTTAAACATTAATTTAATTAAATTATGTGAATAATTATCATCAAATTCTATTTCCTTGCAATCAAGCTCAATAAAAAGTAATTTAGAAGCGTTTTGACTAAGAATTAATTTTCAATCAGTCCATACGATGTTTGTAGCGATATCTTTACGTGTGAATTCTACACTAATTATAAAATGTATGTGATTGACCAGACATGCTAATACTTAAACATTACATTCAAAAGTAGGCCATTCCGATGCAAACGCTTTGCCAGTAAGTGCCAAGAGGTACAAAATCCATTGAACTGTACAGAATGTTATCATCGTCATAGCTTCCTAGCGATTATAACCCTCGTAAATAGCAAATCACTAACCTGTACTACAATAGGCGATGCTGGTGGTGATATTGTCCCGGGTGGGTTGTTCCCCGGCGGGGTACGTGCTGCGGCACGCGAGGCACACCGTCACGAATAGACGGATACACGCGCCAGAGTTGCTCTGGAACATGAAAACAATATCATTTGTTAATTATTTTTTCAACATACTCGCTCGTAAAGTGACTCTTATTGCACCGATTTTAGTATCATAATGCAGCTTATTACGAACTAATGCTTTTTACTTTAGATTACCGCACAGTTTTATGTTAGGTATAATCCCGATAATATTATGATTGTACCTCAATGTAATTGATGTGTGTAGACGAAGCATTCTTAATTTAAACGGGTAAAACAGTTTGAAAGCGGACCGCTGTCTATAAAGAAAAAAAAACTGGGCGCCATATTCGTATGTTTGCATTGTGTGGTGTATTATTATCAAAAAATCTTCTCCAAAAAATACAAGTCGTGTTATTTCCTCGCAAATATGTTGAAAAACGTCGTATGACACATATGTGCATTGATCATTACACTCTCGGCTCACTTATCCGCAGGCGAACGCGCCTTTTATCGCAAAGTTATGTTGTGTTCCTGCCAAATAACTTTATGTTGTGTTCCCGAGTTCGTGTGTTAAGTCGCCAGAGCTAACTGAGGATAGGGGAAGGGTCGGTAACGGGTGAATTATGCCTCGTGTGTTGCAAGTATCCATATGCAGTTCCTATTCCGTAAGAACATAACAAAATATAAATCATACTAAACAGTTGTCCAGGCATATGGCAATCAAATATGACTGAATTTAAATCACCACCAGTTTCCGCTGATCGTAATCTTCAGTAGACGAAATAAAAGTTTATCTGTGATCGTTAATCAATGTACATTTGCCGAATATTAAACATTGTGGAAATTTTAAACTAGCATTAATACATCACTGTATTCGTCTATTTTATTTTTTATGGATATTTCTTGCGTTTAAATGTAATTGTTACAAAAAAAAAATGTCTGCTCTTGCGACGTTTGGCAAAGTTTATTGTATATATTTATTATGCTTTAAAAACTATTTCAAACGCACATAATTATGAAACCATAAAAAATATGGTGTTTTTAATGCAAAATTAGTACATACATAAATCTATTGCCATACTCATCATGCTCAAACCACTAAATACGCCTCAAATGACCATAAAATTTTCGTTAAACGCATGAAATATTCGTAAAGTCCTATTTAAAGATACAATTTGAAAACTGACCGTGAATTCAATTTAATTGAACCTATGATATAACAGTAACAATACACAAAGGCAATTTGAGTTAATTTAGCTAATCAAAGCATGTTATAAACTCATTTACATTGATGAAAATGATGCGGCCACGTGTATTCGATCATGATTCATTTGATAGCATAGACTACAATTTTATGCCTTTTACATATCAGTAAGTACTGTTTTTTTTAACTTATCTGCATACACGAAGTAAGTAAAATAGATAACGCATGTTTGATTTAAACAATTATGTCACTCAGTAAATTTGGATTTTACAAGGACGGAATGGTTTAATCGCAGTATTTCTCAAAGTGGGCGATATCGCCCCCGTATGACCTTTAAGGGGGCGGGAGAAGATCCAGACAACATTGGTGTCATAAAGGCGGTTTAGGAGGGCAATATCTATTAAAAAGCTTTCTTTCAAATTTTATTTAGAACTTTGAGAAATAGAATGTCACATATTGCATAGCATTTTTTCAAGGCATTACATATGGTATAGTTAAAAAAAAATAAAGTGACTCTAAAAAGCAATATCTAAATAAGCGGTTGGGGAAATAAATTTGAGAACCTGTGGCATCGTGGAAAAATCCCTTTAGAGTAGTAATACCGGGCAATCCAACTCCGCAACTAATAAGTGATTTTGCACTGATAAATAACAGTACCGACCAATCACTGCATCTAAATGTTATTGTGTGTCTTAGCCAATCAGAGCGCATTGTCGACGGGGGGTAATGGAGGTGGTGGCTAGGTTCCTGAAAAAATCTATTTAGTCCGCCATTTACATTATCAAAAAATATTAGACACGTACTTTTTTTTCTTTTGTCAAGTAAACAAGTGGAAGATATGGTGTGTTGAACTTCCGCGTGACATTACGTTGTAGTAAATTTTTTACTCAAAAATGACATCACGAGCCCCTTCTCCCTAACTTGTAAATTTTTATGATTTGGTGAAGCAAAAAATACGTGTCCAATATTTTTTGATAAATCTAACTGACGGACTAATTAGAATTATTATTTTTTTAGCGAGGAAACTTCCGTATTGCCGTAATAGATTTCAAACAAAACGAACTGTATAGCGCTTCTTTGGGTTTATTTTCCGATGACCTATGGTTTACGACATCCTACATCAATAACAATAGCTATATAAGAATAAAACATACCGGGTATTCAGCATTAGTGGTGGAATGGTTGGTGACTGCATATGTATGTTCGGGATGCGAGCGCACGTGCGACCAAAAAAGCGCGTCTCTCTGTGAGGCGGGCCAGATGCGCTTGAACGTCTGGTGGAACACCAGCGCGTCAGAAGACATCTCCTCCACTATTGTCATCGTCTCTAACGTCGCTGGAAAAGAAAAAAATATATAAAGCGGAGCTACGTTTATTCACGTTTACCGCTATGGGCACAAAACGTAACTGCAAAATAAATTAAAATAATCTACGACTAAGTACATTTATGTTGCTCGTCAGTGAACGTGCTCAAACCATTCCCCACTATGCCCAGATTGTGCCAAGAAGTTTGCCGGGATCTATAGTAATTTCGCGTCGTCGACCCAGCAAAAATGTCTTAGTGACCTTTTTGAAGAACCCCATGTTGTATTCCCTTGGGAAAACCACCGCTTGAGCGACGCGATAGGACCTCCTTTGAAACCGAACAAGGTAGCCGTGGGCATCAAGTCAAATTATTCCTTAGAACACTCTTCGCTGTAAAAGAATTTCTTACATAAGACTTAAAACTGGCCAAAACAATAGTAGGTAATTGACTCACTTTCCCACTCGTACCGGTAGCGAGGGTTAAAGAAGTAGTGGCACATCTCCCGCGCGGACACCCCGCGTACTTTGTGCATCGCCTTCAGCGGGTCCATCACCATACCGTCCACTTCCATCTCCCTAAAAAAACACAATTACACCATACAAAAATAAAGTCATATTTGCGCCAATCATTTTTAAACGTAGAAGAACCCGGCGTGTCTGCTCCCGATCTTCGCGATTTCGATGATGGCGAAAACATGGCGGACTTCTGTCAAAATTTTATAGAATGCAACATTGAAGTCGTGGACGCTAGAATCGCCCCCATGAGTAGATAACCACTCCGAAGAGTTTCAACATTTAAATCAACTATGCAGAATGCCAAGTTTAAAATTTATTACCTCCTGTACATTCTCATGTCTCCCTCTTCGGCGAACAACTGCCAGCCTATTTCTCCGCCGACTCCTTCAAACGCAGCCTGGATTTGCTCTGTGGATATCCTGTCGATCTGAAAGTAAATAACACACGTCAATTTCTGAAAAAAAACGCGAATGATATTGATGGTCAAATAACTAAGCCAACGAAAACAACGTAACGTGAACTTAAAGTCTACTCAGCAAATGCAGCCTTCGAATCTTGCATTAGAATTTGTATTATTTTCGAATACAGTCACATAATCATTTATCAATTTCATTGTGGTAAAACCGAGGTATATCCTATGTATAAAATTGTATTCATATATTGATAGGGAAGATAATAAGAACCCATAATTATTATAATTTTGCATACCGTTAGTGTTGCCAGGTGTCCCGATTTGCGCGGGACGTCCCGATTTTCAGGGGTCTGGTGATACGTCCCGATTTACCCTTGATCGGGACGCCTAATGTCCCGATTTTTCACTAACCTCCTTAGGCTCTACTATATTCGACAATTTTGACAGGAAAAATGAATATATCCGATTCTGTAAGCTGTTACTACATAAAAATATTTTATATACTCTTGACCGTTTTTTTTCTAGCCATTGTAGGTAGCTGCCCCGATTTGATAACCAAAATCCCGATAATTTTAACCTTCCGTTCCGAAATTTGACACACTGGACCTGGCAACACTACATACCGTGCTAAAATTAGTAAACAAGTACAGTCGTTAATCGTTTTCAGTAGCAATTGACAGAAGTATTCCAATAGATATTTACTTATCAGGTTATTAACCCACCTAGACTTGTGTCTGCTGGTAGTATTTTCATTTTGAATACAAAATACAGGCCGCACCGTACCGTTACGGAGTAAATCAATGAAAACTAAATACTTTCAAAAACCTATACAATTGGACGTATTATGAGCACGCAAGTCGTTTCAGAAACAATTGTTTCAGGCAGGATATCACTGCGCGACCATTTAAACTCGTAACTTTTTAGGGTTCCAAACGAAAAAGGTAAAAAGTAACCCTTATAAGGTGCCTCTCCGTCCGCCTGTCACAGCAGCAGTTCAAAATATTGTACAGGATTTCCGTATAATGAGAGGTCAGCTTATATTGGAAATGTATAGCTTGATCTGTAGCCGTGTGTACCTATTGCGTACCCAACTTTATTGCAAGTTTTTTTTTCAAAATTAATTTTATTTTCTTTGCAAACGGGGTCAAAATGGGGCATCGAAATTTCAAAGTACTAGGTCTAAAAGTTCAAATGGAGTATCATATGAAAGGGCTTCATTTGAACATTCCAAAACAGGTTTTTATTTTCTCCTATGATGCGTCGTTTTTGGCTTATAATAAAAATACCATTTATCTCCGAAGTTCGCAAAGTTTAAAAATCTAAAATAATTACAGTTGATAGACATTGATGTAAATATTACAGGAAATAAGTTTTTTTTTTAAATGATAATTTTCAATACAAGCTTTTTATGGTAACTGTACTTTTTCGATGACTGTACATGCATTGCCATCCAATATACTAATGTATACCTGTATATCAAATATCAGCTCAATTGGACACTGGGAAGTGTCAAATTTAACTTGCAAAATTCCATTACAGACAAAGGGACAGGTGAAAGTAAATAAAAGCTTGTAAAATAGAACGATTATTCAAACTAGCTTGGTTTAAAAAAAACCTTTACAAGCAAACTTAGTTGTATGATCTGGACTTTTACATCTGTTATGTAATCTGTTATTGGTCGTTAATTATGTTTCATATGTATTCATTTAATGGGTCAAACCAACTTTTATACGTTGAAGGAAGGTCAGAACCCTCGGAGCGTGAGTCTGACGCGCACTTGGCCGGTTTTATTTTATACTTGAGATGGGCTTGTTGTTCGGCGATATGTGTATCACTGTGTGTGTATAACGGTGATAAATTATGATGTGGCCGAAGGTGTTACACACAAAGCCTAGAAGGGAAAAATAGCCATCAGAACACACGGGTAGGTGCTTGGTGGCAGATTTTTAACTTGAGGGTAAATAAATAAATAAATAAATATCCTGGGACATTCCTCACACACGGTCATCTAATCCCAAACTAAGCAGAGCTTGTACTATGGAAACCAGATAACTGATATAATACATATACTACTTTTTGTTTGTAAATACATACTTAATATACATAATTACACCCAGACTCAGGACATACAGACATGTTCATGCACACAAATGCATGTCCTGTGTGGGAATCGAACCCACGACCTGCGGCGCGTAAGGCGAACCTTAACCAACTGCGCCAACTGGGTCATCAAATCATCATCATGGGTAGGTAGCCTCCCAGGGTGTAGTATAAAGCTCTCTACCGTGATTGGATGGTTAACGTCAAGTGATCTTCCAGCGTCAGCGTGCTATATTTCCCCTAGTTACGATGTAAGGAAACATCCTATCGGCTTTTTGATAATGCCAGAATTCGGCACACGACTAGCCACTGGCACGACTAAATTCAAGTCATAAACTAAAGTAGAATCGCGACGAGTTGGTGTAATGCACATACTGTGGTATTGAGTTCAATATGTGTCTCCATCCCAATCCCATCGAACAATTAACCGAAAGAAGCGCAATGCTTGGCTAAGTCAAGGACACATGCGCTCTGATTGGCCAAGTCAAGAACACACGATCGAGTGATTGGTGATTACTGTCAAAATTAAAATCATTGCATAAGCACTGACAAGTTGCAGAATCGGATTCCTAGGTATTACTACCCTAAGGCGCCGATCCCACAGAGAGAGTTCTGGAGTTCCGAGTTCTGCATTCCGTGTTGACTACTGGGCACACAGCAAGCAGTCTAGAGTTCTGCAATATTCGCTACTGATCGCACATCATACACTTTTTTTACTTTCAAAGGCCCCACATAGCTTACAGTCAACGCAGAATCTGTGGGATCGGCGCCTAAAGGGATTTTTCCTCAATGCTAACGTTACCTCAGGCCACAGTGGGTGTGCAGTGAGACGGTTGTCTATATTGGGCGGCGGCAGCTCGACCTGGTCGCGCGTGCTGGGCCGCACGCTCGGCGGCACCACGCGCGCGCACCGCTCCTCCTCCATCTTGTCGAACCCTGTCTCCACTGCATCGTAGAACTCGTCGTCTGGAAGCGTCGAGTGTGGGCCCTCCTGGATGGACAAACAATAGCAAGTGTCATAGCAATCATGCAGTTCACAAATTTCTCTCTTTTTTAATTATTTATTTCAAATAGACCTTCGCAGGCCCATGAATAGTATGACTCCAATACTCTAATACCAGTTCGGAACGTTGCATTTGCTGAGAAGAGCCGGCAATAAACTCAGCAATTACTCTTTTCAAAACAAGCTTAGATTCATTACATAATATTTAAAGAGATTTTGATAATATTCACATAATATTTAGCGATACAGAAGGAAACAACTGTAGATTAATTGGGATGCTTCAACTAGTGTGTTGCCCACTGGCAAGTTATCATTATACTATAACTTACGGAATAGAGTCGTGGTCTTTTTTATATAGCTTCAAAAGTATCCATAACATTAGAGACTCACAACGTTTTCAGATTAGCTCCAATACTGACAATTATACTACATGAAAAGAGCTTTCCAATGACATACAGCTCATCGCTATTGGTAGCTGGGACCATATCTTTCTGTCCTTAAAAGCCAGATAGTTTTTTTTTTTTTTTTTTTTTTTTTTTTATACCACTAAGGTGGCAAACAAGCATACGGCCCGCCTGATGGTAAGCGGTTACCGTAGCCTATGGACGCTTGCAACACCAGGGGTATCACTCGCGCGTTGCCGACCCTGAAGAAACCTCTTCACACCCTTCTTGAAGAACCCCATGCTGTACTCCTTTGGGAAAACCACGGCGGGGAGCTCATTCCACAATCTGAGCGTCCGCGGAAGAAAACTCCTTTGAGCCCGCACAGTTCGAAACAATTCTGGTTTCAATGTGTGAGGATGGATTCCCCGTCGATGGCGAGAGTTGCGATGGTAGAAGGTGGCCGTGGGCATCAAGTCGAACAATTCCTTGGAACACTCCCCGTTGTACAAGCGGTAGAACACACATAAAGAGGCAAAGTCTCTCCTCAGACTGAGGGGCTCTAAACCGTTTGTGAGCTCGGGATCGTCGACAATTCTAGCGGCACGTCGCTGAACCGAGTCTAAAGGCCCAAGCTGGTATCCAGGTGCCCCCGCCCACAGATGACAACAGTACTCCATATGAGGCCGGACTTGCGACTTATAAAGTTGCAGCCTTTGCCCCGATGTGAAGTACTGCCTCGCTCTGTTGAGCACTCCAAGCTTTTTGGATGCCAGCTTAACCTTGTCTTCCAAGTGACTTCGGAACAAAACGTCGCTAGAAATGTCGACGCCAAGGATCCCGATGCTTTGACTGATGTTCAAGGAAGTGTTCTGGAATTGTGGAGCCACAGACCATGGGGTTTTCTTAGCGGTGAACGCGCAGGCTTGAGTCTTGGTGGGGTTGAAATGGACTAGGTTTAGTCGACCCCAATCGGAGACACTAGTTAGTGTACTCTCGATTTCAGACACCAGCCGTTCGCGGCTTTCCTCCACCTCGGAACGAGGGATATTTGCACGGCCCGCGTATTGAGCGTCCCCTGTACTGTCGTCCGCATAGCAATGAATGCCGTCAATAGACAGCATATCATTGATATGCAGAAGAAATAGTGTTGGGGACAGCACAGAGCCTTGCGGGACGCCGGCATTTATGTCCATGCTATTGGAGCAGCTACCGTCGACGACGGCTCTTATGCATCTGCTGGACAGAAAGCTGGCAACCCATTTGCATAATCCCTCGGGAAGCCCGTATGCTGGTAACTTCGTGAGAAGACCCCTGTGCCAGACCCGATCGAACGCCTTCGCCACATCTAGGCTTACTGCCAATGCCTCACCTTGACTCTCGATGGCGAGTGACCAACGGTGCGTGAGATACACAAGGAGGTCACCAGCTGAGCGACTGTGGCGGAAGCCATATTGTCGGTCGCTCAACAACTCGTAATCCTCCAGGTATCTCAAAAGCTGCGTGTTGATCACACGCTCCATGACTTTGGAGAGAAGGGAGGTGATGGCGATAGGCCTGTAATTCGCCGGGTCTGATCTGTCACCCTTTTTGGGTACTGGATGCACGTGGGCAGTTTTCCACGAAGACGGGACTTCCTTTTTGGTGTAGGAAAGTGCGAAAAGACGCGTCAATACTGGACACAATTCAGGAGCACACCGCTTCAGCACCACTGCCGGTATGCCGTCTGGCCCACTCGACTTATGGATGTCCAGAGAAAGCAATTCCCGCCGGACCTCCCGTTGGGTAATGCTTATCTCTGGCATGGAGCTGGCACACTGCGGGATGGTAGGCGGTGTAGCGCCCCCATCATCCAAAGTCGAGTTCGAGGCAAAGAGAGAGCCTAAAACATCAGCTTTCTCCTTAGCACTATGGGCCAAGTTTCCGTCCGGCTTACGGAGTGGTGGCAAGGACGACTGGCAAAAGTTCCCTTCAGCAGCTTTGGCAAGAGACCAAAAAGCGCGACTCCCGGAGGGAAGGCTAGTTAGCCTCTCACCAATTCTGCCGACGAAATCGAACATAGCCCTGGCAATCATTCGCTTACTGGATCTCGAGACAGCGTTAAATTTGCGTTTCGCATCAGAGATGTTAGGGTCCTGATTAGTACGGGCCGTGGTCCAAGCCTCATACAAAGTCTGCTTATTTTGCCTAGCTTCTTTGCAGGGCCGATTAAACCACGGTCGTTTCTTCACCCCTGCAGCCACTAACGGGTTTGGGATATAACATTCCATACCCGCCAGTATCGCCTCAGCGACGGCAACTGCACAGGTGTCAGGATCATCTGATGCGAAGCAAAGCTGCCTCCACGGGTACGATGCGTAGAATTCACGCAATCCATCCCAGTCTGCTGACTTATAGTGCCACACGCGACGTCGCCCGGGTGACCGGAGCGAAACGGGCCGCGCACAAGGCACCTGCGTCCGGACGAGACAGTGGTCCGATGAGCCGAGTGGCGCATCCACTGTCACTGCATAGCTGTCCGGTCGCGTAGTCAGCAGAAGGTCCAGTAAGGAGCTAGTATGGCTCTCAATATCTGGGATTCTCGTAGGAGAAAGGACCAGTTGTGAGAAGCCATAGGCCAGGGCAAAGTCGTGAGCAGTCTTCCCCGCGAAGTCGGTGATCCGAGAACCAAGCCACTCAACGTGGTGAGCGTTAAAGTCTCCTAGAACCACCAACTCCGCAGAAGGATACTGCTCAAGTACAATGCCAGTCGCCAATTGCAGGTGCTCAAATAACCGAATCGTGTCCACGTCACCGCTGTGGGACCTGTAAAGGCACGCGTAAATTCGGGTGTGACCGCCGTGGTCTACGCGCGCCCACAAAACTGACAGGTCCCGGTCTTCAAGGCCATGAAGACGTCGACAACAAATATCCTCCCTGACGTACATACATACCCCGGCACGGCGCATAAAGTTGTGCTCCAACTTGTACCCGGGGTAGTGTAGATATGATGTATCATCAGGGGAGGATATTTGCGTCTCAGTAAGGAATAACAGGGTCGGCTGTGCAGTCTCAAGGTGTTGGTGGACTGCACTGAGGTTAGAGTGAATTCCCCTTATGTTGCAGAAGTCCACAGAAAATGTGGACGGGGTAGCCGCTGACAAACTTCTTTTCCTTTTATTTTTCTTGGCCATTTTAAGAGATGAAGAGAGGTTTGAGAGAAGTCGCTGTGCGGGCAGAGGAAGGGACAAGGCGCAGTGTCATTTCACCGGAGTGCTGTACAGGTGATGTGGTTTGCTGGTGCGGCAGCCGGAAGGGCCCCCGGTCCCCCCCTGACACAGTCGGCCGAGTCCACTCCGGTATCCTCCTCCGGCACGACCAACTGCACCAGGGATTTTGCGCAGGCGGCGGGCCAGCCTCCCAGGGCGGAGATTAGGTGCTCCCTGGGTTCGGGACCCCTACAACCTGCGGGCGGCCAGCGGGCAGCCGTTTCACCGGGTCTCCCTGACCGCCGCAACAACATGCCACGCCTGCACAGTCCTACGGCCGTTCTACACCGCTGGTCCCCACACACTGCCAGCACAGCGCCTCCTCATGGAGCTCTGTGGTATAAGAAGGGCATGGAAGTCATATTTGATAAGAGGGTGTCTCTCCTTGCCGCACTATGTTTGTCTCTTTTCGACACATGGATGTATATGGGCTGTCCAAAGTGACCTATTAGGGAGGCCCTAGTATAAGTGTTCTGACAATCTGATGAGATGCAAACGGCTCAATACCGTTCAGCAGTAGACAACCAGGAAAATAGTAAATACTCAATTTGAAAACAATGATTAATTTATTCAACGTGAGGGTGACCTACTTGCGTGAAGGACGTTAAGAAATAAATTTCAACTATTGCATTTTGTCACAACAGGTAGGCACGTCTTGGAATAATTATTAGTAATGGCCTACACGTCCCGATTGAGCGCGGCTAGGCCATATCCCAAACCCATGTAACTTAAAGCACCTTCTTGGCTCATTAACAGAGGTCGGAATTACGTAGTTATTTATGTACTTGCATCGAAATGTTAATATTAATATGGATCTTCCCGAGATTTCCCGGGATTTATAATACAATCCCGTGTGGCAAACAAAATTACAAATAAATAATAATAAAAACCTCACGAGATAGATAAGACAAACAAAACATAAATAATTAACATGCAATTTTGCAACTTCGGACATCCGATGTCGGATGGTTTAAAAGTAAATATATTTTTATTGAATAAATCACGGGATTTTTCTGCTCTTCAAAATTAATGTCGGGATTTGAGGCATATCCACTTTATTCTTTCGCTGTATGAAATCAGTGTAAGTACATAAATAACTCTACCTAATTCCGACCTCTGCTTATTAAGCACTAGCTGTCCCCGCGGTTTCACCCGCGTTCCCAGGATAAGAAATAGCTTATGTTCTTCTCCATACAATAGGCTATCTGCATACCAAATTTCATGATGATCCGTTGAGTAGTTGAGGCGTGAAGGCGTAACAAACAAACAAACTCACTTTCGCATTTTTTATATTAGTTAGAATTATAAGCTTCCAATGAGCTATTTCAATAGTCATCTGAGTTCACGTATTTCAGCTATTAGTAAATCCAGAAAACTTTTTTACCTTCTATAGTTTTGTCAAGATCTTTATTCATTTTTAATGCGTTTATGACACCTGTTAATAATAACCAAATCATGGAGACGGCTGACCTGATTAAGACTGGACTTTCATTCAACTATGCCTAAGAAACCATCGCAATAGGATTTGCCCTGGGTGTAATTTATTTATATTGAGTATGTATTTACACGCAAAGTTGTAAATCAGTTATCTGTAGTACGAGCTCTGAGGATCTACAACGAAAAACGATTCACGATAGTCCGATCATCGTTGTCAAATATTAACCAATAGAATTGCAGTAAATCCGACCAGACGTAAATTGTGTGCTATTCTATTAGCTAATTGATTGACAATGATTATCGGACTATCGTGTATCGATTTTCGTAGTAAGCCCTCTGCTTCAGTGCTGCAAACTCTCCTTCTTTTCCAGGAGATTCCATGATTTTTGGACAATTCTCCTTATCTCCTTATTCATTTTTCAATTCAATGAAAATCTCCTGGATTTTACGATGTGAGTAAAGTGTACGACATTTTATATTTTTATAAAAGTAACACCTGATATTGACATAAAATAAACCAGTCAATGCTCTCAAAACATAATAAATCAATGTAAAGTGATTCAGATTCCGTATTAAACTGTGAAACTTGCAAAGTGACGTTGCGTTTTCGTTTTATTTTCAAGAGTTCGAGTATTTTGAGTTATATTGAATATTTATCGGTGGTGTTTTACCCAATAAAGATCCATTCATGTGAAGTTGAAGTGAAATGAATTACGTGTATCGTGATTTTTCAAGTTGTTTAAAAAATCCTTGAAAAGTTTTAGTACGATTACCACCTTTTTACTGAAACATTTGTATGTCTTATGGAAACTGACAATTACTGACAGAGCGGACAATGTGAATGTGATTTATAGTGACTAGAACTTATATAACTCGACACTGGTAAAAATAAGTCCTAATAAAAAGGATTTGCTTGTTAAAATTAAAACTAAGGTATAATATAAAAAAATACTACTAATCTAAATACAGCAAAAAGGGTATTTTTTTATTTCTCCTTCTTTTTGACTCTGTCTCCTGGATTTTTGGCATAAATATACTTCTTTTTTGCATGTTGGGGTTTGCAGCACTTCTCTGCTTAGTTTGTGATCAGATAGCCATGAGTGAAGAATGTCCCGGGATATTTATTTAATTATATTATATCAAGACTCCACTGAAAACGAGACTTGCGTACAGAACGTGCAAAAAGAATTGTTATATACAAATGAAGTTGCATAAGATATACAATTTAACACGTGAATGCCAGGCGTATACAGTTGCGCTGTGGCGTAAATAGTTATTTTGGGTGTTTTCAGAGGTAAACATTGAAGCGGTAACATGGGCACCTGTACGACGAATCATATAGGTGGGTTTGTATTTCGTGGTAATAGTATTGTGTGGAGGATCATGATTAATTTTCCGCTCGAGTTTGGAATTTATTATTATTTGTTATCACAATAAGTCGTTTTTATTTTTGTTACGTTGTGGATATTTAATTTGATTATGACCATAGATCGAGAACTTTAATGTACCCTACATTAAAGTTCTCGATCCCTTGTAATTTTGGAACTTTATAGCTAAAAGGGACTCCAAATTTCGATAGGTTCTATATATAAATAAATGTTTATTGGATGGTGTTTACAATATATCTCAGAATGTTTTATTTGTTGATATCCAATAGAGAGTACTTGAGAATTACTTGAGAGTAATTGAGAGAACCGGACAAGTGAGAGTTGAACTCGCGTGGAGAGGGTTCCGTCCAAACTTAACATAGTAGTTGAAAAATATGTTCACCCATACATTCCTACTACAAATGTAGGTTTGTACGCACATTATTGAGAGATCGACCATGTTATTGTAAGACCATTGACTTCTTATAGGTTTTCCTGTAACCTATAAGTAAAGTTTTTTTTTTGCTGAGTTTTTACTTTTGCTATTTCTGATGGTACTTATGTAGAATAGTAGCTTTATACTTAAGTTAATGTAAATTCCACCTAAAACAAATAAATTTTACGCATGGTAGCAATTAACTTAATTAAAGCAAATGTAATTCTCTATTTTTATTTGAACTTCAACGAAATTAATTTCCATTATTCTCTGTTTGTTATATTTTAGCAATTAATGTACAAAGAAAATGTATAATATAATCTGTACCTTTTGTTCTAATGAAGAATTTAATGCCTTGTTTATGTTTCTATCCCCACCCAGCATCCTTTATATTAGGCGCCGATCCCACTGAAAAGAGTTCTAGAGTTCCGCGTTCCGAGTTCTGCATTCTGCGTTGACTGTACGCAATGTGAGGCCTTTGAAAGTAAAAAAAGTGTATGATGTGCGATCAGTAGCGAATATTGCAGAACTCTAGAACTCTTAGACTGCTTGCTGTGTGCACAATAGTCAACACGGAATTCAGAACACGGAACTCTAGAACTCTCTCTGCGGGATCGGCGCCTTATAGTACGGCAAAACAGTATGGCAAATACAATTTAAGGTACCTATTAATTATGTGCCATTTTTGCGATCATAACATACAAGTAAATAAAGAACAATGTAACAACCAATGTATGTAGGACCTACCTAACCTTTAAATGAGCCAAATACTAACTAACCTAATTCGATGCCCCGTTGACTCCAACTCTATCTAGGTTAACCGAGGTTTGCACTAAATAACCCCCTAACCCCGTCTAATACAATGGGATGTTACCTTTTGTGACCTCGTCCAAGAAACGCGACACATAATGACAAAAAAGGGAAGTTTCCTATTGTTTAACTAACGACTAGCTTAACTTTTAACTATTACAAGAAATAACTGTTCATAGTTAATAATTGGTAGTTACTTCGTTCAACTTCGTCACAAACCATTGTATAAGCTGTCCCCCGCGGTTTCACACGCGTTCCCGGGATAAAAAGTAGGTATATATCCTTCTCCATACCATAGACTATCTGCATGCAAAATTTCATGATCCGTTGATTAGTTGAGGCATGAAGGCGTAACAAACAACAAAAACGCTTTCGCATTTATAATATTAGTTAGGATATACGTTAACAATTAAATATACAAATAAATATTTAATGTTTTTTCCAAGAAAACTCTACATTTAACATTGTATATCGTGTTTTAAGTTAATATACATATTTTCATGAACACGAATGCGATATGTAAATACTGTTTTATGGTACAGACGGAGTAGATAAGGTGACTCGAGTGATAACAACAGAAATTACAATTGCTAATATGTTAACAGTATAATGTGAGCAGTTTTCATTTTAAAGACATGCTACGATGAAAAATAACAAGAGGGAAGCTGCATGCCTGATGAGAACCAAGTTAGGTACATCGTGAATCTTCGTTCGCACAGAAAATAACGTATGGCCCCGAAGATTAACGAAAGAATGCTAAAAACTTACAATCAGATTGAATTGAATTGAGATTGAGAGAGAGCGGATGGTCAGATTGTGGAATGAGCTCCCCGCCGTGGTTTTCCCAATGGAGTACAGCATGGGGTTCTTCAAAAAGGGCGTGAAGAGATTTCTTCAGGGTCGGCAACGCGCGAGTGATGCCCCTGGTGTTGCAAGCGTCCATAGGCTACGGTAACTGCTTACCATCAGGCGGGCCGTACCAGCGTTGCCATTAGGGTACACACTAGTACGCATTGCGTACTATTTCGTTAGGTAGCGTTCTCATGTACTCTCCCATCAATTTGCGTACTATTTTACTGTCAAGCCAAAAACAAACAAATTTTCAAAATAAAAAAGTTAAATATATGTTCCAATTCCAAGTTTTGTTTTATCATTCATAATTCTTCTTAATTTTAATTTTGGCAACAAAATCTAAATTAGGTCATAATGTCTGCTCGTGTCAAGTTATATTATAATTTCCAGTCACAATGTCAGTCACCGTCTATAATAATAATAATAATAAATATCTGGGACATTCCTCACACACGGTCATCTGATCCCAAACTAAGCAGAGCTTGTATGTACACACGGCTTCACATCAAGCTATACATTTCCAGTATAAGTTGATCTTGTCAATACAAGATCAGCTTATACTGGAAATGTATAGAAAATGTATAGAAATCCTATACAATTATAGGATTTCCGTACAATGAGAGGTCAGCTTATATTGGAAATTTATAGCTTGATCTGTAGTCGTGCGTACTATGGAAACCAGATAACTGATATAATACATATACTACTTTTTGTTTGTAAATACATACTTAATATACATAAATACACCCAGACTCAGGACAAACAGACATGTTCATGCACATAAATGCATGTCCTGTGTGGAAATCGAACCCACGACCTGCGGCGCGTAAGGTGAACCTTAACTAACTGCGCCAACTGGCCCGTCTATAAAAGTCATGTTTTATTACAAAAGTGTTCAATGTACACACGGCAACACATCAAGCTATACATTTCCAGTATAAGCTGATCTCGCATTGTATAGGATTTCCCTACAATGAGAGGTCAGCTTATATTGGAAATGTATAGCTTGATCTGTAGCCGAGCGTACTAAAACTCTTCACGGAATTTTTGAGACAACTTGAAAAGTCATGATTCATTTCATTTCACTTCACTTGTGCACGTGGATTGATATTTTTTGATAAAATACCACAGATAATATGAAATAAAACTCAAAATTCACGAATTTATGAAAATAAAAATGAAAACGCAACGTCACTCTGCAAGTTCCCGCCAAAAAGTCATGATTCTGTGTTACTGTTTGTGGTTTCGCTGATTTAGTTTTGTACTTTAAATGTGAAATTACTTGAATATATTTTTTTTAATTCACTGCGTACTCAAAAGTTGAGTTTCGTACTATTTTTTGGTGCTGTACGTATCTTATCGTGAAGTCACTCTGGCAACGCTGGGCCGTACGATAAAAAAAAGAAAAAAAAGCAACCTTAGATCACTACTATATGGTTCATAATACACTGCAGCTGTTAGTTCCGTCTCACTAGCAAGTCACGCCCTCCGCACGTAGACAGATAAAGGTACTATTCTCTTTCTACGCTTCCGCACGGCGCGCGCTAACATGGCGGCAGCTGCCGACCAATAGCGGTTTCCCGCGCTTGGAAATGTATCTTCTGCGTAGGTACATCGGTAAGCCATATCCCATCAAAAACATTCTGTAAAAAACTAGCCAAGTCTCGATGAAATGTCTTGTTTATCTCTAAAAAGTAATGAAATCTAGACAAAGTCGTGCCAAGTCTAAGGTTCCTTACTGCGATTTCTTTATTATTATAGTTAATCTTGTGTGACTTGGCCTTTGAACATTCTTTATACGTTAGTGGGTAAAAGTACAGATTGCAATGGTGTCATGGAACAACTGGTTTTGTACCCTTGTGTTCCCTTCAACGGCCAAGTCACACAACATTAACTATAATAATAAAGAAATCGCAGTAAGGAACCTTAGACTTGGCACGACTTTGTCTAGATTTCATTACTTTTTAGAGATAAACAAGACATTTCATCGAGACTTGGCTAGTTTTTTACAGAATGTTTTTGATGGGATTTCACTTCTTTTTGTAGAAAATGAAGCGGCCCACCAAGTTGAATATTTTTTGTAAAGGCGGTAGTTCGATATCTCTAATAGTTTGGTTGGGCTCTTGTGTTTTCTAATCAGGGTCACCAGGTACTCCAGATCTTCGATTATCCTAGTTTTTATAGTTTTCCCTTTATGTGGTCATTAAACCCTAACTCTGTACCAAATTTCAGCTCTCTGGGTTTATGGGAAGTACTAGTTCTATTTTGATGATCATAAGTGAGTGAGTGAGTGAGTGAGTTTCATAATGTGAAACTTTGCTTTCGCTTAACTTCGGAACTAAATGACCTACAGACTTGAAATTTTGGATTTTAAGTATGTCATTATAGCTTACTGGATGACGAAAATTTCTGCGTTCGGGTCTTATCCAGAGGTTCTCAAATAGGGGCCTGAAAATGCGGCGAAATGGTTCCAGTAAAGGATGGTACGGCAGTGTTTGCTTCGCGCTCGACTCGGCGGGGGCACTGCCGTGCCCCCCGATCAGTTGGGTACTACTGTACGGATACGATTCTGTAGAATTCCATTTTCAACGTGGCAATGCCGTTAGGGCTTCGGGGAAGCGATTTGGGACAAGTTATCTATGTATTTATAATTTTGGTTTATTTTTAATTTAGGTTTAAGGTTATTTTTCTTGTAGTTATATAATTGTTTCTTGTTTTTCTATATACTGGGTGGAGATTACGAGATGGCATATTTTCGAATTTGTTGGATTAGTCATGCTGAACAACTTTTACAATGGGGACCAACACTGAATTCTCAAAACAAATTGTAACTTTTCATACATTATGATCGAGCAAGGTTAACATTTACAAAATTATTGTAAGACAAGTTAAAAAAAAATTGAATTCACTATTGGTCCCATAGTAAAAGTTGTTCAGCATGACTAACCCAACATAGGTTTCGAAAATATGCCATCATTCTCCATAAAAAAAAATTCAACGGTCTTGAATTCAACAGTGACATCAAAAAATACCAAGAATTTTGTCTACCCGATATTTTAATAAGTGAAATTCGTTACATTCAAATTCCCAGTCCCACTGAAGGGTGGTCATAGCCACACCGACACACCCCATAATGGCGTGAGCGCTTCGCTGACTCTGTGACGTCACCACTGACACTCCCCATGGTAACCGAATCCACAGTAGGTAATAGAGAACCGTTCCCTAACGGTGGAAAACGCGGAAGGCCAAGACTATCCCGGTTTATTTTTAGCAGACTTAAACCAACATTAAGCAATATTTAACTCGGGCATTACATTTTATTATAATTTCGATTAGATTAAAGTTTATTACGTTATTTTATTGAATACTAGGTTAACCTAGTATTCAATAAAATAACGTAATAAACTCACCATCAAGATTATGATGGTCGTTTTAACATGAGGGTTTCGCTTGTTTCGCTTATCTGTATTTGGCTTAGGTATGTGGGCTTTCAATGCCTGTTCGTTATTCGTAACGCCTCTTTTTAGGGTTCCGTACCCAAAGGATGCCAAACAGTAATAGTATATGAACCCATACGTTACAATCAGACAACATTGATTTTGATATCTACAGATAGGAACGTCAATGTGATTAATTTGTCGCGAATGGGGGCATTGTCTATCTATTGCTAGCTAACGTTCACCTCCGGCTTCTCTATCGTTCATTAATTGCATGTGCATCAATAGCAATGTTAGGATAGTGCTAGGGTGTCTGTTATAGGACGCTATTATTATTCAGTCTTATAAAATATGACGTAATTTAGATTAAGTGATATTTAACTGATAGTCATTATTACGTCATTACATAAATATTTCGTCGTGTAACAAAAATAATTGGCTAGTACTACCCGTGCGCGATAACATGAGACCTGACGCGGTGAAGTTACAGTTGCATGCTTGTATACTACACGTCATGAAGAATGGCTCCCGTATTTAACGTGTAGCGGGATTATTGCTTCATGCTATAAGTACCTACAATACGGGCGCCATCAGGGTAGTGCAGAGGAAGCAGGAGAGGGAGAGCATTCCACTCGGGTCTCAACTTATCGCGCCCGAGTAGCTTCTATGTAAGTCTAGAAGGTTTATTGGTAGTTCATAAAAAATGTAAGCACTTTTAAAATTAGCTGCGTTATTTTGGTACACCATTAATACGTGATTTAGATCTAATTCCTGTATCACTCTGTAGGAGTTTGGAACAAAAATGTGAAATGCGTGATACCAACCATTAATTTCATTTGTATAAATTCTAGTTTATCATGACAATATGAACACGCAAACGGAGCATCAGTTTGAAGCGATGATAGCTCAGTGGTTGTGATGTCAAATGCCGTGACGAAAGTCGTGGTTCGAATCAAGTCTTCTGAACCGCTTTTACTAGTTCATTCTATGCTGTATAATGTGTTATGCCAATAAATTAATTTAGTAAAATTTCTTTGTTGAAGGAAAATATGGTGAGAATGCGACTTCTACAAAGTACCTAACTACCTAGAAGTCGTTTGGCTGACTACCCTCAAGTTCAAAATCTGTTGCCAAGCACCTAGCGGTATATTCCGATTCAGTAGACAGACGGGTACTATAAAGTACCATACCAACGTGGCAAGTATCAGCATCAGTGAGCTATCATCGCCTTAAGCAGTTCACATACTAAATGTAAAACTCATAATTAGACTATATGACGTAATAGGTTAAATGATGCAATACACGTTAACTATATATCGTATGAAGTATATCGTAGTAAACCACACCACAGTTAAACCTGCTAGATCAAGGTGATTAAAATCGGGTTTGTACCCGAAACCGTGCAAGGCTGCTGTTACATCATCGACCAGCAGCGACAGCGGACCAATCACAATGGGCTCTTTTGTTCTGGGATATTATTGAGGGAATTAGCACATCAAAGCTCGTGTGACGTCACTATTGCTTACTATGTTTTAAGATTCTTATGCGGTTCGAAATGTATTGTTTTGACGTTTGAATTGTTTTCCGTCACCGAACAAATTGCCTGAAGAGATAAACATTATATTTTTATAGGGCTTCACCTGCGTGACGCTTAATATCCAATATCGGAACAATTAACGTACAATAAATGATGCACTAAATGGGTGGCCACACTATCATTTAATTTGAGCTATTGCGTCTTAATGACATTAATAATGCCATTTGCAAATTAGCGCGCTATCATCCGGCCTTATCTGAGTACATTGTCAAATAACGCGCTAATTATTGGCATTACAAGCAGATGAAACCAAAGAATAAGTGAGTTTAAAAAAATATGAGACAATGAATAAGAAAATTAATACAGAAAAAAATGAGAATGAAAAATACAACAAAAAGTTTTCTCTCCGGCGGGGAATCGAACCCCGGTCTCCCGCGTGACAGGCGGGGATACTTACCACTATACTACCGAAGACTTGTTGTTTGGAGGCCAAATTTTACATCTAGTTCCGCAAAGCAGTGTTCATTAATATTATTATGTAACTTTAGAGAATTTATAGGCACGGAAGTACGAAAACTTTATTGTTAACCACGAGTTATTCTGACAAAATCGATAATTAAATCTTTAGTACTACGCAAATGTTCGCAAATAACACATTTATGAACAAAACAATTTACCGAAGTGCTAAAGAGACTTCAGCACGAATGGATAGAACCAATAACAATACAATAAACATGAAAACACAGTAGAGTACAAAAATACTAGATTAGTTACGTACCGTCACATCACATGGTGTTTCACAAATATACCACAAGACACCCCATTACATTAAGGTCGCAAGAAGCTCTGAACGTCCGACCGGCATGGGGAAATGGCATGACGTCACCCGTGAGGCTTTATGGCTGTCATAACAAAGCGGGTATTGTCTATTAGGCCTGCCCTTTATATTGCTTTATATATGACGTCACTATATCTACTAAGCGGGAGATTCACCTGGTAAATGTGTAAGTTACTTTGTCCTTCTTTCACGCAGCAACGGAAAACAGATCTTGAGAGGCATCTTTAAATATATAAGGAGAACGTGGCGTGGGCGAAACCGCGGAGGACTGCAGTTCAGATAGTATTCAAATTTAATACTATGATTATGACATCATAGATAAATAATCAAAATCATCCTCCAAAGGGGTAAAAAGAAAATCGAGAAAGCCACTGGGTGGAAAGCTTGCTATATATATATATATATATTGGAGATGTTTCCCTTTTCTAGCGTGTGCAATCACTTTGTTTCCATGTTACTACTGCTCATATAGTAGATTGTAAAAGTGAAAGAATTCCAAGTGTAATTGAAAGGAAGTTGAACCACAGTGCCGATGCGGAAGCGAGTACGATAATAATGAGACGATAAGTGGCTTTCTTAGCACCAATTATGTTACGTATACTTAGATCATTTAACCACCTTTTCCAGGCAGTCCACCTGATAGCAAGTGGGTACATACAGCAATACCTGGTATTGCTAACAATCGTACAAAAGCCGGACGGGTAAGACTGAAAGAAGTACGCGGTCAAACAGACAAAAAGCCTTTTTTTTAAGTTGTTAGCCCAAATTATTTGCTTCTTTTACACGAACAAATCGACGAGCATACTCTCTAACCGTATATTAAATTTAGGTAACTACGCCTGAGAGCACCCCAGCAGGTGGGGCACGATCCTCGGCTCTGGGCATTACCGATGGTAGGGGACGAACTTTTATGTACGAGCTACGACTAATTAAGGGCGGTCGGATTACTATAGGCAGCTCGGGCCGCTTGAACGGGACGAAACTGAGTGAGACATCGTCGTGACTAGCGACGCGAGTCTTCGCCGGCGAGGACGATAAAATGATGAACGGTCATGTGAGGTGCTTGTATTGGGCGTCGTCAGCTGCGATCGAAGCTAAGGTGATAGGGACAAAAGTCCTAACATGTCTGACAACCCTAACCCTGGTTATTGAACAGGTTGGAACATATAAAGTAGCAGTAATTTGATGGTTTATTTATACAAAGTATAATATAAAGATATAGTTCGAAGTAGAACCTTGACTCAGGACGTAAACTACTTACAAACTAAAGCACGCGCAGAACTTTTCCAATGATACTAAAAAAGTTAATACCTCAATAGTACTCTCAACTATTTTAACTTCCATAAGCAATTCATAAAGGGAATCACATAATGGATGTGTTAGAGAGAATTATTTATGTGACAGTAAACAAATCAATGTGATGTAGTAAGTGGTAACACATCAGTTAAGTAAGTGTAACAACTATAGAATAGTCGGAAAGTGATTCCCTTGAATAGAAAGGTTTTTTTATAATAGAAGATGTAACATAGTAGCCCATTTTCCTTTCTGTGTATAATAAGGTTATTCATAGCTTCATAATATACCAGATTTTGAAACCAAATAAATATACGACTTCGGATAAAGATAAGATCTCAAACTAATGCAATAAGGTTTATATTGCATTGAAGAAGCGATTGTTTAACAGAGACCCGACCGTAACCAAATAGCAAATCGAAAATTTCAACAATACGACACGTATTGTATGTCAGACTATTGATACTAAATTGATTTCGGGTTTTACTTACCTAAGCATATAACGCCAAAGGCAAAAAAATACTTTTCCAATGTTTTTTTATGGACTAGGTATGTGTTAGCCGCAAATGGCTTTAAACACCTTACTCGGACAAGGTCCAATGTATACTTAGGAAAATAGGTGACAGAAAGATGTTAACGATTTAGTCAGGAGATAATATTCTGTTATAATTTACCTAACAACAATCAATGTGACCAATATTCCAACTGGTCTAATAATAATTTCACAGGACAAAAAGTAAGTACCTATTCAATGTTTTATTCGACATCTATGCTTAATTTTGTTCAAATCCGTAGCATGATTTTATAGGTAATGGATCGCTAGCATAGGATATACCAATTAAGTTCATAAAACTAGGCATAAATTAAGTGTTTGTTAAATTCAGTAAGTATCCAGCAGAATAAAAAATATAGTCCAAAAAATAGAAAATATTTTGAAAACCCAATTAAGGTAGCGTGATCTATCGCTATCCCCTAATCGATTACCAATAACCTTCAATCGATAAAAGCAAATCGTTGAAGCCACACAACCACACTGTGTATGACACAACTCTGCTGTAGTCTTCGAATATTGAATAACAAAATGTTAAAACCAAATCACCGTATCAAAATGAAGGTCGCACTGATATTATGACGTCGACGGAAACGATTTGGAACATTTTACTATGAAACATGGTATAGATATCGTGAATAATAGACATTTATAGGTTTTCTAACAAACGATGACAAATCGTAATGTAATGACTCCTTGATACGTAAGTAATGAATGATTCACGGAGCGAGCTATTGTCTAACTAATCCAATAAAAATGCATACCTCGCTAACATTTACACAATAACAACATATATGAAGGTATACGTAACGTAAAAGAAGGGATCGTACCTACAGACAATTTAGATTCGGCGAATTTTATTGATGCCCAAAACGATGTATTTTTAGGAGTTACAGTTGGAAGCGCAGATCACGATTGGTCCATTCGTCTGAAAATCTATTAACGATCGATGAGTTACAAGAAACGTATCCAAGATTATACCTAAATTCATAAACGTAGAATGAAGAACGATGCACCAAGAAACTGAGTATTTCAAATTAGCAAAAGACGTTAAAAAGAGTTCCTGAAATTAGCGCGTTCAACATATAAATACTGTCTTCGGCGTTATTGGACTTGCAGATATGTTTATGTTTAGTTGATTTAGAATAATAAATTACTTTGTTATTCTGTAGTGCCAACACCGTCCTGTCTACTATATTCAAATCAATAAGATTTGTGGGTTTTTTACCCACAGTCATACACACTAGCTTCTGTTCTGTGGTCTTATAGAATATTTTGGTGATGGTTTCGGATCAGCAAGTACTTCTTTAAATATTGAAAGAAAGTTTAACAAACAAGAATGAAAACGCCCTAAAAACGAAAAAGGAAACCATTTTTCTTGGAAACTTTAACATATGGCACGAAGCTGAAGTATTACAGCTGGTTGAAAACTTTATAACCATACATACTTTACCTATTTGATTATAATAATTTATGATCGCATGTTTAATAAATAATAATGTTGCCAACTAGCATACATAAGATTGTTGTTGTGGTTACCCACGATACCGTTTTAACTCAACATCACTTGGAATTTTATAATTTATAGGATTACTATTGGTTTAAAGTAAAGAAATCATACCTTTATTTATTAACTACACTGACCGGCATAGAATTTACCCCAAGCGCGAAATTTGATACAAAAATCTTCATTTAAATGATATCAAATACGATGCATTAAATCAACATTAAAAAGGAGAAAATCTTTATTGATAACATTGAGCTATTATTACTACGTATAGAGAAGACACAACTATGTTCCGTTCATGTGAGGCCTTGGGGGGTTGTAGAACGTTGAACGAAACGCGTAAACGCCGTGGAAATCACGGTGTTTGCGAGAAAAATACTCCTAAAAGCGTTCCGATAGCGCTACGTGTTTCTACTATCTGCTTAGACGGCTAATTATTGAGAACTTTAATTGACTCTTTAAAAATGGGACTAGAATAACCTTTGCTTATGATAGCTTCTCTATACGTACATAGTAATAATAGCTCAATGTTGATAACACCTCTTTTGTATGAAATTTCAGCTTGTGTTAAATTCAATGACGGCGAGTTTAAATTGCTCCGTAAGTACATATTTGATTGCCAAGACGATGGAGAATACTTCGATTATTGGTCAATATCCAACAGCTGAATAATCGAAACTACAAATGTATGCACTGCGACTTAATTTTTCAACATGTGATCGGTGACATGTGAACACAGCTTGTACGACCTCTATACGTCTAGACTACCTACGATTACAGTCATAGTTACAATGAACCAGAACTTCTAGTCTGGTACTCACGTGGTATCGGCAATAAATGTAGAATTTAGAATAATCCGGTTATTTAACCTTTACTGATGTGGTATTTTTTTTTAACATAAGCTCTGACGTGGGATCAGGCCCGTACCTTTATGTGATTATTTTAACGAATCACGAGGCTAAGTTTTAATAATTAATAACTGGCTTTGGCAAAAATCACTTCAGATCAGAAATATGATTTATTTCTCAAAATTTTTAACTACCTGGCACCAATTTTCACAAATTGCCTATCGACCGGTACCATATTAAAACCCACATTTCGATTGGATTTGAGCAATGAGCACCGATGTGAACAAAAGAAGACCTGCCTCTGAGAGAGTCCTCACAATTATTCCAGCATAAGCCACCGCTAACTGAAAATTACTGTTATTACGTACAACTGATCTTCTACACGCATGTCAATTCATCACATATTCAACCACTCTGTCTCTGTGTGACTTGACGTAGGTAATGTATCGTAAACTACAAAACTCAAAACAAATAAAACAAAAGAAAATAAATGTATTTTGGACTCACACATAAACAACAGTATACAAAAAGGAATATAAATATGTTTGTGAGGTCAAAATGCACCTATCTCAGCCTATGCTGCAGTGAGGTATAAATAAAATGGTGCTGCTTGAAACAGACCATAATCTGCATAATAGTGACGCGAAAAGTTAATAATAAGTATTTTATTGCCAAAACACAGGTGTATAGTTTAATGGTGAGCTCTGACTCCTAAACTAGGTGTTGCCTGTATCTCAGGAGCCAGCCTCTTTCCCCTTTACAAGTTATAAAATTTACAATATAAGTTGTCTGCTTTGATTAATGATATAACCATAGGATAAAACAATTTCTATGGTTGGCTGTATATTTCTTATCTTAACATTGTTCAATGCTGATTTTCGTAAACAGAAATCAAGAATAGAAATTGCAGAACCAATTCGGAAATGGTGCTCACAAAAGGGATAGGCCAGCTTTCAAACATTCCCGAAATATGTCAATTTGCAGTGAACACAACAAGAAACAAAGTAGCTAAAGTCGAAACAAACAGATACATTAATCATATTTCATGTTATGAGTACTTATGACCCTTCAAATAGATATCGATTTAATATCGAGTCAACGACCGCTATCACTTTGGCATAATTTCAAAGTCCTATAGTACTAAACAGGTTACATGAGACAACAGTCGACCTAGGCGCCATGCCAGGTGTGTGCCAATTAGGGTTGCCAACCATTTTACTACGCTTACAAAGAACATCAAACAAGATCGGGATGGTCTAGTTTTCGGATATAAATCGCGATTGTACTATTTTGTGATTTTTTGATGTACATTCTAACCTAATTTCACACAGACTTCTCGGTGTAAGTAGTTATACCAGGTCGCTAGATAAATTTTGTCGTACTCACAGAGTATTTACTTTTTTTCGAAGTAATCACCTTCAGCAGCTATACAAGCCTTCATACACTCGAACCAAGTGGCAAAAGTCTCCTTCCAAAACAACTGTGGAACATTTGAGCAAATTTCTTCAAACGCTCGTAGTAACTCTGGGCTGCTAGAAAACCTTAGTCCTTTTAACTATTTCTTCACGTAGGGGAACAAGACGGATCGCATGGTGCCAAGTCCGGACTGTAGGGTGGATCACTGAGTAATTTTAATTTAGATTCTTCCAGAAATTTTGTTGTTTGGCAGGCTCGATGTGCTAGAGTGTTGTCGTAGAGGAAAAACCAAGTATCGAGTATCGAGTTAGGTCGCTCATTTTCAAAGCTTCAAAAACTTTTGGGAGACATTTATTTATGTACCAGAAAGCTGTGATAGTCTTCTGTGTCTCTAGGGGTATAGTGGCCAAAATACCTCTCCTACTAAAAAAAACTGCTCCCATTAATTTTTTCACGGATCGAGCTTGTTTCATTAATGTTGGCGGTTCCTCGTCTTCAAGCACCCACATTTTGCTCTGGGATTTACTAAGGACATCATAATTATAAATATATGTTTGATACGCCTGTGATGATTGAATTGATATTGCTGGAATGGCCATCATCGAATTTTTGTAGCATTTGTTTACACCACTTTACCCTCTGCCCCCTCAAAGTATCAGTCGTCGTATGTGGTACCCAGAGTGAACAAACTTTTGTAACTTTTAATTCATTGTGCAGAATATGGTGAATAGTTGGTGCACTAATGTTCATTATACTCTCTATTTAGCGGAATGTAATTCGTCGGTATTCCATGATTAGATCTTTGAGAGTAAGAATGTTTTTGTCAGTAGTTACCTCAATCGGCCTACTCGGATCTTTTCTCGTCCTCTAAGTTAAAGTTTCCTCTTTGGAATTGTAAATACCACCTTTCTATTGTCCTTAAGGACGGACAGGTATCTTCCAATACACCACTCATTTCTTCAAAGCATTGTTGCTTTGTAAGACTACGACGAAAGTTATACATTAAAATGACCCGAACATCACGCCGCGTAAACTCGGCCATCTCAGTTATTTATTTTTTATTTTATAATTTATGAAAGCACAGTACGCGTGTCAAATGTCAACTGACAGTGACCAAATTAACTAAAGTTTATTACACCGCCTGCAAATAAGTCTCGACTTGCTTCGCCTAGGCGTACGACAAGACTTATCTAGCGCCCTACGTATATGCTTAAGTCCATTCAAAGGTATGAACTACCTAGGATTGGGAGTTATTATTGAATTAATCTGTAGTTTCACCGAGTTCCACATATCTACATGTGCCACATTGTAAACAACGCAACAGTCATTTCCTGCATATCACACAGCTAGAGTTGGCCGGCCTAGTCCATTATTCGCCTTGGTACAACATATAACATTACCGAGTCACCACAGTCCAATCACGTTTTACGTAAAGACACAATTCTCAAACAGATGCAACGACACTCCTCTTGTATTTATATAACAATCAACGTCAGGGACCTGTTTCACTGGATGAAACAAATAGGGTTAGTAAAGAGATAAACATGATGACATAATGGTTTATTTTCGGCAAACAAATTAAACTTGTAAGTGCAAGTACGTGTTTAGAGCAGCCCTATTGGAAACCTTAATGGATGAGCATTGATTGGGGTTCACCGCTATACGAGTCACGCTCACGCCCACACCTCACGGTTAAACTACAAATTAGAGCGCTTCCACATCGCCCGATTCGATTACGTGGACTTCCGATAACTGTTATAACGCTTACATTCAACATAGTTCTGTTTATGTCAAATAGTTTTCGGAAATCGGTAAAACTGGCGATCAATTGGTTTCTAATATGTTTATGATCACAGATCGATCTCTGTGTTTATTATGAAATAAAGTACCTATTGGCCCTGATTCTGTTGTTTACAACTAAACTAATTTTAATCTCACTATGTCTCTTTCTAACAAAAAAAATAAGAAAAGCTGTAAGAAATTTAGTTCTGACAAATTAGTCCAATGCTTGTTTTAATAAATTTAGTCGCCATCTATCGCAGTTACGTCTAAATACCCGCAAATCAAGACGGCAAAGACTAATTAGACAGTTTTAAATATGTTCTATCCTTTTTCAATATTTTTTGTAAGAAAGAGATGTGATGTGACTAAAATTAGTTTAGTGCGATTTACAACAGAATCAGCACCATTGTCTATTTAACTATCTAAATAAAAACTCAAAGATAGAAAAAACTAAAATATTGTGACATTGATCAAACAATTTGATATTTTGATCAAGATTAATCTAGTGAAATGTGATAAGCAACAAATATCACATAATTATTATGTCAGGTCTTTCTGCTAAGGCAACATGCGATCGATCTACGCTGACAAAACAACTGTGAATCACTCAAAGAAAGTAAGTTTTTTTTTTTTTGTTGGCGTCACAAGGCCTGTGTATTTTGCCATTTTCCAGTTATATTATAAGTTCTAGTCACAATAAATCACTTTCACATAGTCCTCAGTAAATAATAAATAAATAAATAAATAACTTCTTGAGACAACTTGTAAAGTCACGATACACATGATTCATTTCATTTCACTTCACTGATGCACATGGATTGATCTTTATTGGATAAAATACCACCGATTATATGCAATAAAACTCAAAATACACGAATTTATGAAAATAAAAATGAGAACGCAACGTCACTCTGCAAGTTCCCGCCAAAAAGTCGAAAGTAAGTTTATGTGAGTTTAAAACCACAGCACTATTGTAAGAAATTTATTTTGAAGTACCCGCATGCCTTTCTAGGCTACTACCCTCAAGTTGAAAGTTGCCACGCACGTATTGTTGTTTATAAGCAGTTGTAGTAAACAGCCACTTACCTATTGGGCTTTTTCTTTGTGTGCACATCATCACGAATCATGGTGAGATTGTGGCCAAACACAGATCTATATGTATAGTGTTCAGTCTAACATGAACATGAAGGTTAGTTTACTTTTTGATATTATGCATACACATTTCTTCCCTAATCTATAAAAAAAACTATATTTTTACGAGTAGCTTTCCGCCCTGCGCTTTATCACCGTTTTTCTTTTGATTGAGAACTTCTATGTTATTATTCCTTGAGAATGTCGAAGAAAAAATTGCATTTAAATAATGGATAAGGTATAGTTTCGTCTTAATCTGTGTCGTTGTTTCTCTACCTACAAATAGTCAAAGTTTGAATATTTAGTGTAACTGCTAACTAATTACTTAGAAATATTTCATATGTTATCTAATCTTGCAATGAGGTCTCATTTCTTATAATTGTGTATGAATGTCTGATGTTAAGGTAGCTTGCGTGTGCGTATAGCTATGTAATTAATCGCGATTGCACATCTACGTTATTGTCATAAGTGGTATTATCGTAAGATTATATTATTCAATTAGTTACGTAATCTTGCATTACATCTTAATTTTTATACAAAAATTGTTTACATGTAGGTTACCTTTAGCACGTTAACTTTAGGATTGTGTTTTTTTTTTCATTTGTTAAAAACAGTAAAATCTTAAAATTAGAAACTGACTGATTGACAGAAGTACTTCCAGATCAAATTATAGTATCTTGAAATTTGGTAAAGTTTGGGGGTAAATGAGAATTCACACATCAGTAAGGCTATTTTAAAACGTCGGATTCGATATCGGAAACGGATTAAGAAATTTCCGAGGCAAATTTCAGCAATTGCTATTTTAATTTCCGAAAACTTTTAGATGAATCGAATTGATATTTCCGTAAAGAAACATCAAAAATATTCGAATTCGGAAATTAAATAAGCAATTGCGGTATATCGCCTCGGTAGTTTTTGAATCCGTTTCCGATATCGAATCCGAGCGTTTTAAAATAACCCTGCAGGTCCCTTATTTATCGTAGGAAAAGTAATAAAGGATCACAGGGCGGAAAGCTAGATGATTACAAATATTATCATAAAATACAAACAATAGTATTGCACATGTAATTGGAATTTGAAAATTGATAACAAAAAGGATTTCCGCCAAATAGTGTTGTGATCGTTTATTGTTCCAGTATAAATTCACATACAACGCCTAAAAAGAATTTTGATACATACCGATTGCAAGTACATCAACAGTTAGACTATATGCTGTTTAATTTTTAAAACCTTTTGAAATATTTAGATGGAGAATCCATGTCACATGTGGTCGAATAAGAGTTGGATTTATTTTAAAAATAGTCGCAATCTTCTGAATTCAAGGAAGAAAGAAGTCTTGGATCAGGACAAGCTTCGAAAAGAACTGGTTCTCAAGTGATTTTTTTTTGTGACAGATTTTCAACTTTGGGTAGCTAACTAGGCGGGTTTTATAAAGTATTATACTACCTACCAATAGTTTCCTCACAGGGCGTTCGATAAAAATCTTCGAGTACCTGTCTATCCATTTCCATAGATCGAAAGCAATAGAAACGTTATAAATAAACGCATTCACGAGAAGCTTGGCATGGCTAATATCTCTCAACTATGCCGCTGTAGTCAATGTTTGTAGGTCAGTATGGATGTGGATGTAGCGACATTTCAGAAACCGGCTACTGTCGATAAATACTGAATTCTTGTACGACCACTATCTGTCTATATTTTTAATTGGAAACATCGCTAGCGATTTCTAATTGATTACTTCAAGACCTGCTTAAGAATTGATCCTGTTGTCTAAAAATAACCCTACGTTATTATAAACTATGATTTAAATTAATTTGTTTCGATCGTGACTCAAGACTTTAAGATTTGCACATTATTGTTCGTCAAGTTCTAATTATTTATTATAAAATCTTGCGTCTTGATAAATGTAAGTAGGAACTCTATAAAGTCAAACAAAGTTAGTGTGCATAATGTCTATTAATATCTTTAATTATTTAGTTTAACCGTCAACCTGTCAGTGATACCAACTGATAAGATTGTATATACACACACGTTAAGGGTAGTATGTAGGCTAGATCGCGCGCGAAAACCAGCATTCATTTGTTACTTTGCAGTTGTGTTACAGGCACGCACACATGCATCAGATCCAAACATGACGTTGCGTCAAGTTAGGTACGTACCGCATAACGTGGTACCAGCCGATAAAATTCC
Organism: Polyploca ridens; assembly: GCA_951394255.1. Lineage (NCBI taxonomy): Eukaryota > Metazoa > Arthropoda > Insecta > Lepidoptera > Drepanidae > Polyploca > Polyploca ridens. Next base: position 9,993,630 of record OX596261.1, read on the forward strand.
AATATTATTGAGTATATAATATAATATTTAATTTAGTATGTAATAATATTTAATTTTCTATTTAAATACCTTTTCTAGTGGCTTACTTAAATAGGCACGACCAAAGTTTACATAATTATTAAACAGCATGGATTCACTACTTATAAGCAAAGGAAATTCAGTGCGATGCTTTATATTAGTACTTTGTGGGTACTTATGTTAACTTTTTTTGAAGAGGTAGGTACTAATCCATAGTAACTCTGTTTGTGTAAGAATTAATAAGTAGTAATAATAATAAATGGTAATAAGTTTAGTAATAAATAATAAGTTTAAATAATAAATAAATAAAATAAACATCCTGGGATATTCCTCACATACGGTCATCTGATCCCAAACTAAGCTGAGCTTGTACTATGGACATCTTTTTGTTTGTAAATATATAAATAACATAATGTACATAATTACACCCAGATTCAGGACATACAGACATGTTCATGCACACAAATGCATGTCCTGGGTGGGAATCAAACCCACGACCTGCAGCGCTATAAGTGGAATCATAATCAACTGCACCAACTGGCCCATTTGTTTTTGTTTGCTTACGCTTTCACGCCTAAACCACTGAAGCCATCGTATTGAGATTTAGCTATTTCAATTATTGCTTCTGGTCAAAAATACTATTTAGTACATATTATTCAAATTTTTAAATGTTTAAAATTTTCAAATGATCAAATTTTCGAATTCGAATTTTCAATATTTTTAATTCTCATAATTGAAGAATGTCCCATCAGACATTCATTCATTTCAATCAGTACTGAGACGCAACTTGTGTGGACATGTTTTTAAAGTGAAATAATATATCCTAGTAATACATTAATACAGTTCGTTTACCAGTGCATCAATAATATAAAGAATTATCATACTAGAACCCAGCTGGGTTCTTTATTTTTACGCAATAAACTTTATGGAAGACAGTCATCAGTTTCATCTTCTTCAACTGCTTTATCAACTATTTTGAATGCTCCGGTCGTAGGCTGATAGTAGAGCTGATAGCCAAGCCTACATCGCGTCGTGACAACTTATGGTATAGAGAAGGGTATAGGCTACTTTCAGCCTCAAGGGAACGCAGGTGAAACCACGGAGGACAGCTAGTATTATATAAAGAGGCATGTACGAGGCTTTGAAATTACTAATCCGATTCTGAACATTATTTCACTAATAAGCTAAAAAAAATATGCTTTATTTGTACACCATATAATAGAAAACGAAACATTATACAAGAAGAAGTGATACAAAACAAGCGGTCTTATCGCTTAAGCGATTTCTTCCAGACAACCTTTGGGTAACAGGATATATGAGAATATGATAGGTGTAACGGATAAGAATACACTTTCATAACGTGAAAATAACAACTCTAGTAAAATAGAAAGGAAGGCAGGAAATGAGGAAGTTTATAGCGTGTGATAGTGTGAAATAACAAGAGATTTAAAAGAGTCTAACGTCGGGGCCCGTCTTATAGTCTGAGGGAGAGAGTTCCAGAGACGTACAGCTTGGATAGTAAAAGATTGGGAATAAGAGTAAGAAGTGAGAAGTGTGACTGGGAGTTTGGAGGTCAAGTTCCAAGGAACTATGAAGAAGATGATGATAAGAGGTGAAGTACTCGAAGCGTTCCATGAGATAGCGAGGGGTTTTAGGATTAAATAAATCAGTGTATAAGAGTGATAATATGTGTGTATTCGGGCGAAGGTGGATAGGAAGCCACTCGAGTTGTAATAGGAAGCTACATTATCCTCAAATGCTATAACAATATTTTAATTCACATTTGTTAGCCTACTTTTCATAACGGAACCGCAGGAAACCACGGGAGATAGCTAGTAGCCAATATAGCTTTCATTTACCGTGCCTAATTAAGCCAGTGCGAGGCCTGTAGCAAATGTAATCAAGGACCTTTGGTTCAGGTTGTCTACTTTAATGGTTTATCTGCGGATTTAGCTCTCAGATTAGAAGATATGGTTCACGAATTTATTACTCTTTTAAAAGATTTGGAAGCCTTTCTATATTACATTTATATTTGTCACGCAGCGTTATTTAAGTATGTCAAGAAATCGTTTTCAATGATTATTATAATATTGGCCATGCAGCGAAATATACCGATAAATATACGATTTCAGCATAACAGTAACATCCCTAATTATTTTCCCATAATTATTAGTATATGCGAAAGCAGGCCATTCAACGTGAGCCGTAGCATTTATCCTGCTATGGCCAATTCAGTACTGCATATTTCATAATTAGCTAACGAGCATTTGTTAAATTCGGTATAGCGGCGATTGATAGGGAACCCATTATAAGAATACTAAAATTGAAAAGATTTGCAAAGGGGCTTATCAAGTTATGCTCAATAAAATAAAACCTACAAAGAATATATCTAGTAACAACGATAGCTTTATAGTAAAAGAATATATATATGGAGGTGCAAGGTGGAGTGCACCTCCATTGAAAAGGGAAGTTCTTCCGCCAGGCTGGGTCATCGTGCCTGGGGACCGCGGTCCAACTGTACTTGTCGGACAGTTGTATATATGCAGATCGCCGAGAAATCTTTACAAGCGCGATGCAGGATGTAGTGGGCTTGTATGCGCGATGTATGCACGATGCAGGATAATGTGTCGGCACGCCATCTATCTATCGGCGTGTGAACTTCGTTATGTAGTGGTTCGCTACATCACTCCCTTCCTAGACCAGAGGTCGATCTATAGTTGCGTCATTGCGTTAAGCTTGCATGTGCCAGTGCTGCTCGGAAGTCTGCGGTGAGTCGAGACTGAGCGGGGTTGCTGCGACGGGTTGAGCCATGGGAGTCCACGTGGTGCAGAGACTGCCACGCCGGAGAGGGTGAGCCAGCCGAAGAGAACCGGACGTGTGCTGCGGTGGACTGTGCGGGCGATGAGTGCTGTCGCTGTGATGAGCCTTGCAGGACCAGGAAGCACGGTGAATCGGCTGCGTTGGAACTGGTTAAGGCGAAGCTGGCTTGCTGTGTGACTGCTTGCCGGTGGGGAGTGATGAGCTTGGAAGTTGCTCTGAAGGATGCTACTGCATGTTCAGTGATTGGAAGGGTTGGAAATTATTCCCATTCCATCACGTCGGGGTCACCAATATGGAGGTGCAAGGTGGATGACACCTCCATTGAAAAGGGAAGTTCTTCCGCCAGGCTGGGTCATCGTGCCTGGGGACCGCGGTCCAACTGTACTTGTCGGACAGTTGTATATATGCAGATCGCCGAGAAATCTTTACAAGCGCGATGCAGGATGTAGTGGGCTTGTATGCGCGATGTATGCACGATGCAGGATAATGTGTCGGCACGCCATCTATCTATCGGCGTGTGAACTTCGTTATGTAGTGGTTCGCTACATATATAAGAACAGTGAATTGTTTACAAATGGCCGTATCCATCGATATCTATCGATAGCTAGTATATATATATATACAGCGTTCCAAACATTCACTCTGTTCGAATGAACTGAACTGCGTTCCGTTCACCTTTAGGAGCCGATCCCATGGAAGAGTTCTAGAGTTCTGAGTTCCGAGTTCTGAGTTCCGCGTTCACTGTAATCTATGCGGCGCCTTTCATCATTGCACACAGAGAACTCGTCGGTCAAGAGAACTCGAGTTCTGTCGGAGTTCCATTATCTAAAGCTGGCAGTTGAGGTGACACGTCTGAGCTATCACTATCTTATTTATTAAGTGACACAAGGTAGAAAGGCAATGGGCATTCTGGCCCATGAGCGGCCACTAATGAAACTTAAGTAAGGCCAATGAGACGAGATAAAGAATGTAAACAAACTTTTGCTTGCTGTATGTATATAATTACACCTTTTGGTACGGGATACTAATTACATTTAATGCAACTACCTTGCAATTTCATAATATCTCCAATTATTTCTTAAATCTTCAATAATCTATAATTTTTTTTTTCTAAATACACCACAGTATTAAGCTTTCATATTTTTGTTAATATATTATTGCCTAATAGAAAACAGAAATTATTGCTGGCCGCCAAAGGGAAAAGCTCCATGCAAAGCCCATTTACCTTTAGAGCTCTAGACTGCTCGCTCGCTGTGTGTAAAGTAGTGAACGCGGAACTCTAGAACTCTTTTCTGTGAGATGGGCGCGTACGGAGCAGCGTTAATAATACAAGAAATCGAATCAAACCTGAGTGTAAACCTGGACGTAAATAACAATTTAGTAGGCAAGTAAGTAAACTTATTTGTTGTTCAAGTGAATAAATAGGTAATAATATCGTAATATCACAATAGAAAAAATATTTCTTCATTTAAATGCCACGACTGCGGTGTAATTCTATAGGAACGACACGTTGAATAAACGCGTAGGCGCTATGAAATTCATGGGCGCTTAAGATATTTTAGTCGCGAGAAAACTATAATCTATAAGCATCTATCTATCGTTTTTATAATTTGGTTAGACACAGCTTGATTTAGCACTGCAACAGTCAGTCCACTGCACACTCGCTTCGCACAGGCCCCCACCTTACCCCCGCTGTCGCCAAGCTCTACGGTTTCTTTGTTCGGAACGCGAAATCTAATAAAATACTTATATTATTTCGATGGCCGTATCCTAACCTTCTTTTCAGCATCGACGATACATTATTAAGGTTTACCTTCAAGTAAAAATTCGCGCGATACAAAAACTTATTCATGATTTTATGAATAAGACTAGTCTATCTATAAGCAAGAAACAAAATAAGCAATCAATAGCTGAGAGGGAGAACAAGGAAAATATTTTGGCATACGGGACTTTTTCAAAAAGACTATGGGCGTATCAACATGTCATGAAATGAATACTGATGACCATAAAAAAAATGTTCATGGTGTATTTCAGATTTCATAACTCTAATAATGTTAAAAATAAAAATGCACTTATCATGTTCTTTTTGACAAGCGCATGTATACAGATATGTGGATGACGTCATTTCCGGTGTCAATAAAAAGCGACGTGGTGTCACCTTGGGACACTGGGGGGAACTGACTGCTTTCGCGATTGCGTCTTGTATATAAAGCTTCACTTGACATTTCATAGAAAAATGTATGGACAAATGGCGTCGCAAAATTGATGCTTATAAATAAATAAATTACATTATTTTTAAACAAAAAAATGAAAATGTGGCCCCACGGATCTGTTGTACGTATATTTGTGATTCGATGTTATACATAATTTTTACAAAATGGATTCTAAATTTGATGGTATCACTAAAGAGGCAAACCTCGATTTTTATGATTTTGGTAATATTTGTAATGTTTTTGCTAGTTATTGCAGCAAATTAAAAAAAAAGGGCCAACACGGATCTGTTAATTAGTATCTTGGTTTTATGTTTATGTTCATATATTACTATTTCTTTCATGTTTTCATTCATAAACCACTAAAATAGCGAACCCTGTTTATGACGTTTAGCTTACATACCGCCCTTAAACCATTAACATGAGCAATATCATTATAATGTACGCTAAATGTATTTAATATAGTCAAAGGTTGTATAACAAGAATATTACACGATATGTTTGCAAATTTCATTAAAAAACAAATTGTGGAAGGAACCAGAGTTATTCTTAATTTCTTTTGATAAGCTTAAGTGAAAAATACTGAATTGTTTGTTTAAATGTTGAAGCCTTGAAAGAAAGTATAGGCGAGGTAATCCGGTTAAATTAACTCCACATAAACTCGTGTAGTTATTTCACCTTGCGCCAAATTACGACTCACTGGAAAATGGTGGGAACTCTGCAGTACAACATTTATACAACTTGTATATTACTTTTGTGTGACTTATATAGTTATTTAAGCTGAATTTAAGATAGATTAAATGTTAACTTAACTAAGATTTAAAGTAGACAAAAAAATACTTTATGTTCAGGTGTAAAATACGCGGTCGGTATCGAACAAAAACATATTTCAATAAAAATATGAAAAATATTGTAAATTATGTGTACTGTAAGCTGTACGCCGGGTTACAATGCAATTGAAACGGATACGGTAACTATTTGTTTTTTTTTTTTTAATATAATTTTATAAACTTCTTGATTTTCATATAGAAATATTTTTTACACCGTATTTTCAAATAGGTATACGAAGTCAAATAAAAGGGTGATTTATTATGATTTATAATTTTACGGATAAAGGCAATTTCATATCGGGCAGATAGCATTGAACGGATATAAAATGATGATAATTATGAATATGACGATTATGAAGATGAACATTAATTTAAAGTAAAGTAATTAAGTATTATCGACAGGAAACAAACAAGAAAATAGGCAAACGATTTCATAAACAAATACAACTTCCCACAGTCTATGACGCAAAAGCTGAAACATTCCTGTGACTCGATTCTCGTAATAAAACTTCAACGATGTCGTAGCGACATCAACTATTTAAATTGTATTTCGTGAAATATTCTGTATAAAAAATATTAAAAAGTGTATACGCCTCAATAATTTGTCTATAGGATCGTTTTTCAATCGTTCATTTGACATTATAATAGTAAAAAGCACTGTTTAATTGTTGATGTCGTTACGATATCGTTGAAGTTTTGTTACGTGAATCGAGCCACTGTTGAGTCAACATTCGTAAACCAACCTGATGATGCAGAAGCTTCTTGAAAATTTTAAACTTCATGACGAATACCACCGAGTACCAAATCTTTACACTAACATCACAAACCTATCACTGCACTTAAACTAAACTAATTATATTTTAATATAAAATATACTTTAACTTAATTAAGCCGAAATCAAACATCGGTTGAAATGTAGCGCGAAAGTAATAAAAAATAAATAAAAGCGTGCGTATATAATGACGTCCGTCCGTCGCGGCGTTCGCGCCACTTATGCTATGTTATGTTATGCGGGGAAAGAGAAATGATTGTGTACAAATGCCCGGCGCCAATAAAACAACTATACAACGTGAAGCGCCTGCATAATGCGAACGTAAAATTATCGGTCAATTTCACTTGCACAAAAACGTGGAAAGTTATCAGAAAAGATAAAAAATGCATAAACCATTTTACCTATTATGGTCTATGGCTTGGTGTGTTAATTATATCACTTGAACTTTAGTGTATTTTGTCTCATTTAACTTTCGCACTTTTTTAGGGTTCCGTAGCCAAATGGCAAAAAACGGAACCCTTATGGATTCGTCATGTCTGTCTGTCTGTCGGTCTGTCTGTCCGTCCGCATGTCACAGCCACTTTTTTCCGAATCTATAAGAACTATACTGTTGAAACTTGGTAAGTAGATGTATTCTGTGAACCGCATTAAGATTTTCACACAAAAATAGAAAGAATTTTTTTTGGGGTTCCCCATACTTAGAACTGAAACTCAAAAAAAATTGTTTTATCAATCCCATACGTGTGTGGTATCTATGGATAGGTCTTCAAAAATGATATTGAGGTTTCTATTATAATTTTTTTCTAAAATGAATAGTTTGCGCGAGAGAACTTCCAAAGTGGTAAAATGTGTCCCCCCCCCCCCTCCCTGTAACTTCTAAAATAAGATAATGATAAATCTAAAAAAAATATATGATGTACATTACCATGCAAACTTCCACCGAAAATTGTTGTTTGAACGAGATCTAGTAAGTAGTTTTTTTTAATACGTCATAAATCGTAAACCGCAATTTACCTTTCATTCAATATTTTTGGCGTTTTTTTTTCATAGCAAAGTTGAGTTAGTTAATATAAGTACTATAGTACTAACCCTAGAAATAAGGCATTTTACTAATGTAATAAACGGATCTTTGTAATCTAAATAAATAAATACATATATTATTAATTATAATATTACACGGAACCCTCCGTGTGCGAGTCCGACACCCACTTGGCCGGTTTTTTAGTGCAACAAGAGAGCAAAATTCGTTTTTGTGGCAAATGCCACATTTAAATCCCGACCAAGCGAAGGATTCTTATAATTGAAGTGATTCTAAGTTAGATTCCTGAGCGTAGTGAGGGATTCAAGGGCACAAGACACAGTTGTTACTTAACAACCAGTTGTTAAAAACATGAGATCATAATTATAATTGTATTATCTTTATCTTTATATATAAAATTCTTCTGCACGTGTGTATGTCACTAAACTCCTAAACGTCTGGACCGATTCGAATGTTTTTTTTTGTATGCGTTTGGGTGGCGCCCTGGATGGTTTAGATTCACAAATAGTATAGGGTAGCACCACGCGAACGAAGTTGCGCCGGGTAGCTAGTCATAATATATTTTGATGAGAGTATGGACGCCTGCACGTTTTACGAGAGCAGAGAAACTTAACATTAAATATTGCTATTCATTCTCGTAAGACTCGCTCACTTTCGTCTAAATGTAGTGTACGCTTGTAAGTACTTTTGGTCTGTCTTATAAAATAAATTAATTGCCCTTCATAAATAACATTGAACATTTCGTGACCCAATGAAATTAAATGCCAATTCGCAAATAACCAAAACTTCAAAGAGTTAATACATGAAAAGGCTGTATAGGTAATGACCCGAAAATCCCTTTTAAGATTTTAAAAAAAAACTCTCTGTTTGAGCAAAACTCACTGGTTTCAGGTAAAAAGGCGACCTTTTTGATTTCGTGAGATAAAAAAATATTTGATTCATTCTATTATTATTATACTATGTGGTGAATGTCAACAGGCTTGCGGGTCAAATGGGCGGCTTTTTACTGAAAGAGCGCCAAACGCGAGCCGTCTCTGATTCAGCTTGGGCAACAATGCTTTCGTATGTCTATCTGGATGTCCGCATGTTCTCTACGGTCCCATTTCTCAACCGATTCCCGTGAAATTTTGTGAGCAGCCCAACCTTTGTATGGGATATGTGATTTTTAACAATCTCTTATATCAATCCCATACAAAGATTGATCGATTACTAAAGATGACGATTGTCGTTAACCATCTTGTCTACTGGCCCCAGGTTCGATAATTATATGGAATTTTTTGTCGATTAAGTTTCTTGAAAAATTCCCAAGAACTGTTGTGAACTGAACGTTATAAGGCAGGTAACAAATTGGTACACCGAGTCATACTGGAAATTACACAAACATATCATTGAAAGATATTCTGTTGGGCCTAAAACAGTCTTATGCCGTGCCGTGAAAAAACATAGTCACAGCGCTGTCCGGGTATGCAAACTGTAGTATCTTATTTTGTGATTGTTTTTAAACCATTCCAGTTTAAGTCCTATGTATACCAATTTTTAAATAAAAGTCAAAAAGGGTATTAATCATAAAAAAGGACTTACCTCATGATCTGGTCCAGGTTTCGATGACAATCTCACCTCTGTCAACTGATTCTTCAATGCCCTACGAAAAGAAAATGCATACAAATTTATATGGAAAATGACATAATAACATCCCGATTTCAGCATGAGGAAACTGTCCTACTGGCATGTCATAACAGCTATAATAAATTTCAAGTAATACGAGTTCTGTGGCACATGGTGTTTTATAAGATTTATCGATGGATAATGATACCGAATGATTTTAATATTACAAGAGAATTTCGTAATAGAGCAAGTTTTCATGAAATATTTTCTCAGGTCATAGTCACTAAGTTGAATTTCCCAAGATATGGGTTAAAAATCCTTGTCACAACTAAACCTAGGTGAAATAGAGTTAGGAGACTCACATGTAGAGGTCCTCGGCCTGTCGTGCCTGTTTCTCCCTGCGGCGCAACAGTTCGGCGCAGTGCTGCAGCGCGGCCAGCGTGGCGCCGCACGTCGCGCGGAACGACGCGCTAGTCGCGCGCACCTCGCCCGAGTGCACGCGCAGGTCCACGCCTACAGATACGTACACACATTATTATTACTAGTGCCTCTGTGAACTGTACACCTCGCGAGTCTGTCTTTACATTGCTTAAGAGGCAGAAATGGGCAAAAGTCTCTACATTGCAGCCCAAATTATATGAAACCTGCTAGCTCTACGGTATTGAAATTGAAATATATGATACTTAAGGATATAACAAACACATCGCCCGAGCCGAAAACACGACTTCAATTAAAAGCCTCGATAAAAAAAAATGCCAAACATACCTCTGAAAATCAAGAAATTCCCAAATATATCCAATGCCTGAAGGTATTTTAATACGATTTTTTTCATCAATAGAGTACATACCATAAGCAAATAAACGCCCGATTTAGTTTTTTGAATTTGTGATTCATTTTTTCGTAATAATGATTTTAAAAAAAGTCGCTTACGTCAAATTAATCTGAGCACCATGAACATCATACCGCACTCTATTGTCCTGCAACTCGCGTATTTTGCTTCGCGCTCACTCGCATTCCGCGGCGATCCGCGTTGCTAGACGGACCTGTGTCGTTTTTTTTCAGAATTTTCACATACATATAACCCTCTCAAATTAGTAAAAAATCATATCAAATCATCTTTAGAAGGCACTGGAAAATGCATGCTAGTCAATTTAAGGCAATTGAGCCTATTATTTGCTTGTTATAAATAAAAATATATAAAATAAAATCTGTTATGATTGATGCTTTTGATAATTGTCACCGAGGCATGTCGTGGTACTGACAGAGACTAATTCTTATTTTCGTCTATGAAAGGTATGGTTAGGGTAGCCTAGGGGGCTAAGGCGCGGGGTATTTATGTACTCCCGACTGAAGAAGGTGATGATTCAAACCCAGAAAATGTTTTTCTTTATTTTTTTTATCAAATCATGCGAAATGAAAAATCTGCAATATATATTATTTTTAATGAGCAATTACTTATTTAGTTAGTTACCTGATTAAATAATACCTCATTCAATATTGTTTATTTTGAGATCAAAGAAAAGGTATGAAAGGTAGGTTGACTGATACTGGTAATAGTAGGTGCCCCGAAGTCGGGGCAGATATGCCTACCTCTACTGCGGTCATCGAGTCATCTGTAGTTATTGAGTCGAGCCGGTAAACTTTTATATTCATTGTATTATTGTGCTCCACTCGCGTAGTCGTCAAATGACAATGGCACAGTAAAATTAGAACAGTAATGAAAATATTACACATCTTTCTAGTACTTACTGGACTGATTAGTTGGAATGTGAAGCCATCGTATATTTACAATTACTAGTAGTGAGCTCGGCTATCATTGTGCCGATTGTCGTAACGGCCAATGGCCTGATGGCCGAAAGCCTCTCGGTTCTCGGCAGTATTTCTCGATACAGCTCGCATTGTGAGGAGGTTCCTGTTTCTGCAACCCTAACCACCGGTAGTTCAGTTTTTTCAGCCAATCAGTGAGCCAGGCACAGTTTTATATCAATAAAAGTAATTAAATTGGAATAACTTTTTTTTCCAAAACATTATATAATACTTCCTTAAGGTGGATGCTTAGCATGAGGCGGGAAATTTTATATTATATGGGTCAAAATAGCTTTTTGAGTTAGATGCCTGCAATAAGGATCATTCACATAACAAAATGATAACTTTTTTATTACTACAGAGGATGCACATAACCTTTTTGAGCATAATGTTTTTTAAATTATTAATATCCATCAATAAATGACGAAGTTATTAAAGTTTTAAAAACAGCTTAATTAATACGCTCGCTCCCGCTTGTACATTAACGTTGACGTCATAATTCGGCCACCACGCAAATGGATATTTGTCAGTTTGTAACCTTTTCACGGCTTAACCACTGAACAGATTTAAATACAATTTGGCAGGGAGATAGTTCAATTAGTGGAGAAGGACAAAGGATACTTTTGAACGTAATGATCATTGCTCAAAAATGCAATTATGTTACATTTACATACCTCGGTGATACCGCTCAATAAATTTGACAGCGATAGCTCAGAAGTATCACCTCACCTGCCAGCTTTATAAAAAGAAGTGTGCCGAGATTCCAATATTGCGATATTCCGAGATTTATGCCCTAGGTACAATACCACAAATATGGAGAGGAAATAAATGGTGGTGCTCTTCTTCAAAAAAGACGATAAGGCCCTATTGAAGAACTACCGCCCCATATCCTTCCGAAACCACGTTTATAAGTTGTTTTCGGGGGTCATTACGAATTGTCTTGCACGTAGGTTTGAAGACTTCCAGCCTCCCGAAAAAGCTGGTTTCCGTAAAGGCTTTAGTACCATAGATCAAATACATATATTCAACCATTATGCCTTGTGTATGATTACTGTGAAAAAGCCTTAAATTCAGTTGAGACATGGGCGGTATTACAGAGTCTACAGCGGTGCTAAATCGACTATCGCTATATCGAATTGTTGAAAGTGATTGTACAGCAAAGCCACTATGTCAATCCGAGTACAGGACGAGAGTACGAGATCAATCCAGTTGCAGAAGGGTGAAAGATAGGGTGACGTAATTTCCTCGGAACCTTTACCACTGCAATGGAGGATGTGTTCAAGCTCTTGAACTGGAAGGGTTATGGCATCAACATCAACGGTGAACACATCTCTCACCTTCGACTTGCCGACGAAATAGTCATAATGGCGGGAATCGCTGAAAGCTTTGAACATCATGCTCAATGATCTCAAGAGTTTCTTAACAGGTCAAGATGAAAATATGCAAGACAAAAATTATGTCTAATATTCATATTCCGCCAATACCCGTGATTATTGGGAACACTGCTCTCGAAGTTGTAGACGAGTATGTTTACCTAGGACAAATTGTCCAACAAGGTAGGTTCAACTTCGACAAAGAAGTCAACGGAAGAATCCAATTCGGCTAGACAGCGTTCGGGAAGCTACGGCATATCTTCAAGTCCAGAATACCTCAGAGTCAGAGTCTTAAGACGAAAGGATTTCAATCAATGCGTGTTACCAGTGATGACATACGGAACATAGACGTGGTCTTTCACTGCTGGCCGCATAAATAAGCTCAGAGTCACTCAGCAAGCTATGGAATGAGCTATGCTTGGAATTTCTCTACGAAACAGGATCCGAAAAGAGGACATTCGTAGGAGAACAAAAAATATGTATATAGCTCGTAGAGTTAGTAAGTTGATGTGACAATGGGTAGGCCACATCGCTTGAAGAACCGATAACCGATGGGGATGGAAGTTTCTAGAGTGGCGACCACTAACTGGAAGGGGACATCATGCAGGACGACCTCCCACCAGATGGACCGGCGACCTGGTCAGAGTCACTGGGCGCTGCTGGATTCAAGCGGCCCAAAACCGCTCGAAGTGGAAGTTAATGGGGGAGGCCTATGTTCAGCAGTGGATATCATTAGGCTGATATGATGATGACTAAAAATGGTAGGTAAAGAGGGCATTTTATTGAGAAATTCTATAATTATTGTAAAACGTGATGGAAGAAAACCTGTTTTTTTGTCAAATAACATATAATATCTCGATTGAGGGCTGTATTTTTGCCTCAATTTTCATTTTATGAGGACGCCTTGTTTTTTTTAAATTATATTAAGTTTGTTGCATTGTGATATATCGCTAAGTTTAATAAGTAATTAAAGTTACATAGTTTTGTTAACGTGGTGATCACTGTAGTGAACAAGAATTTAAAAAATACATAAAAAGTAATTTAAAAAACGGTCGATAAAATTCAACATAGTTTCCCTCCTTTTAATTTGTGCACATTATGAAAGCTCACAGCTGCATACGAGTAGAATACTCTCCTGTCTGTCCATTTGTCACAGCCTGTTTTCTCCGAATTTATAGAACACAAATTGTATTTAGATAAAACGCTTAGTTTCGTGACCCGACGACAATTACCTAAGTAGCGTATGTAAAAGAATTCTGGTTTTGGGAGACAATTACCTAACCTGAGAAATATTATCGTAAGTATCAACTTTTAAAAATAAATATCTTGAGACATTTTTCACACACGGCTACCTGATCCCAAACTAAGCAGAACTTGTAAATACATCTAAATAGTATAAAAAGAAGTCGTTTTCCGCGTCTGTTTGTCTCTCTGTTTATCAACTCTAAACCACGCAACGGGTTTTGCAGTTTTAACCATCAGATAGATCCTCATTAGTACTACGTAAAGAGAAGATGCCACACATCACAACTATGTTCCGTTCAAGTGAGGCCATCCGGCCACAATTGTTGTTGTAAAACGATGAACGAAACGCGTAAGCGCCGTGAAAATAACTGTGTTTGCGAGAAAAATACTCCTAAAAGCTTTCTAATAGCGCTACGTGTTTCTACTGTCTGCTTAGACGACTAATTATTGTTTCAGTGCTAAAGAAACCTTTAGTCGACTCTAAAGAAATGGGACATAAGCTTTGCTTATGATAGCATCTCTATACGTGGTAATAATTGCTCAATGCTTTACAGCAAATAATTATCATTAATATTTTAAATGATATCACAGATTTAAAATTAGCAAGAAACAGTCGCGATACCGTGATCGGGTGGCGTGGGCGGTCGCGCAAATCGCTCCACTGACACCACATTATGACATTGTACTCGTGCGAAGCCGGGGCGGGTTGCTAGTACTTACTATACATATTTACACTCAGACTCGGGACATGCAAACATGTTAATGCACACAGATGCATATCCTTGGTGGGAATCGAACATAAGATCGGCGGCGTGGAATCTTAACCAACTACGCCAACTGGCCCGTCAAAAGTTTTTTAAAGTATTTGAAAAATTATATTTGTAATGTTTGTCTGCAGTTTGTCTACTGTTTACATGTTTACTGTGTCCAATTCAAACAGTGTCGTTCTCGCGGAAATGTTTAGATGGCGGTGTATCATGTTTAATTGTTTGTTTGCAATGACGCACTTCTAAATAGAGGGAGCTAGTATTTTTTGTTTGCTTAGTTCCTGTAATTTCCGCTAATATTATGTGAAAATGTGGCGCAAGGGTGAAAACTGAAATCTGCTCGAGAGTATTCTGGGCCTTAATACAGGCTCCTCCATTTTGAAAAAAATCCCGAGACTGAATCGACATGAAAAATCTATATGCCTAATTATCAAACCTGCTCACAAAATTTCACGAGAATCGACCGGACTGACATAAGAAAGCAGTTTTGCCCAAGCTGACACGGAGATGCTACCTGCGCTACAGAGGGGGGCGGGCTCTCGTGCAGATCGCGTACCTGCTCGCCCCTCTACGCGCGGCGCTGTGATAGTTCGTCCCGGGGGAAGTGTGATACCTCCCCCAGCACCCTCGCAATGCTATCGCACGATGAGTTGTGACCACAACGACCCATCGTCCTCCTCGGGGTCGCTTCTGGGCGTTCAGGGCCCCCGCCCCGTTTGCCCACGACCACAAAGGTCCACTTTTAGTCGCCTTTTACGTCAGGCAGGGGAACACCGTAGCTGTAATTCTACGCCCCAGCTACAGGGCAGGAGGGCCGCCACGACGCACTGCTGCGCCTCGGCGGCGTCGTCTCCGGATGGGATCGGCCCTCTCCCGATCCCGCTCAGCAGCCTCCTTCTGGACCATTACGGTCTCGCAAAAGGAAGCTACGGCCCTCCACGCAGTATACCCGCTCAGCATCGCCGACACAACTGCTGGCAGGGAGAGATTCCGTCCGATCAAGTCGACCAGGATCCGCCGCTCGGGTTCCCACGCGGGGCACACCGCGAGCGTGTGCGATGCGGAGTCCTGGTTGCTCCCACAATAGAAGCCAGCCGCCGTCGCCTCACGTCCGATCCTCCACAAATAATCACCGAAGCACCCATGCCCGGTGAGTATCTGTGTAAGTCTGTAGGTGAGTCGTCCACCTTGTCGCTGCATCTAGGCCTCGAAAACCGGCAGGACTGCTCCGACAACGCGTTTGCGCGCATGCCGCTCCTCACAAAGCCTTGCGCGCCACATCACGAATGCGATAAGTCGCTCCTGCCGTCTGATCGCTTCTTCTGGATCACCTCCACCACTCTGGCGGACGATGCGGATTCGGTCATAAACCCTCGCATCCATGTCCGCCAGAATATCCAGTGGCAGAAAGCGAGCCAGAATAATTGCCGCCTTAAAGGATACGGTACGGTATACCCGTACGATCCGTAGCTCCGTAGATCTTACGCTGGGCGCTGTAGACTTTTGTTCGACAGCGTCGGACCAACCTCTTCGCCCATACGGGCGCCCCGTAGAGGGCCGCTCTTACGACCTTCTTTAAGGCATCTTACGCAACTACCACTGAGCTACCATCTTTAGCTTACCATCAGCAAGTTCCACTGCATCAATAGCCTCTGTGACTTCATCGTGTATCTGAGGGTAGGAAGCCACGCACATGTCGAAGTACTGCTGCAGCTGAACGGCTTGCTTCGATAGCAGCTCGCCGTATGTGTCCAACTCTGCGATCTTTTCTGTGAGACGACGGGCCGTGCGACCTATACAAACAATCATCACATTATCAACACTAAACTTAGTATTAAGGTCGGCGGAGAAGGAAAGTACATAGAATTTAAAGGAAAATAACAATATAAATTTTTAGTTTCTCCCTGTGATCTTATCAGTTTGGCATCTTTGCCTCGTCCCATTGCGAATCAAAATAAATCTGTTTGAGTCATCCAGCCACTTCGTATTAATCAAAAAAACCCTATTTCATTAATGCTAAGGTGGCGGTACAGAAAGTAGATTTGAGACAATTTTTTACAACCTTTTGATGTAAAAGAGTTAAAATAAATGTCATAAGACGGGGGGTTAATACCTACATATTAGTTTCGTTAGTAATGTTATTGGATAGATTCTATTAATGGATATATTTCCTCTATGCTACCCACACATTAGGAAAACTCATTACTAAAATGTTGCTTTTATCTTTTTAGCACAGATCACATAATAATAGGCAGAAGGAGCGCTCGGAACAGGAAAGTGAAGCCAAAAAATATTTTTTTTAATACAAAAATACAAGCAATACTTTCAGTTTGGGCCCTAGAAGCCTTAGGCTACGTACGCACAGACAGGTGGCTTGCTTAGCGCCTAGAGCCTAGCGAGTCACCTAGCGAGTAGCTTAGTAAAACGAACGTTCAAGAATGTTCACGACCGGCTGTACTGCGACACGCTAAGTAGGTAGTGCGTAGGTAGCCTTAGGAGAAGGTCAAAGCTACTAAAGTTACCTCCTGTGCTGCGGAGCTACCACATAAGAACATAGTACTGAACTTCATTGAATTTGGCTCCCAATTATCTGGGGATTTAGATTATTTAGACCTCAAACGGTCCCGCCGTTCAAGTCACTAGATCCTTCCCTCGTTTGATATTCACGTTTCCCATCCCAAGTATAACAGAATTGCAGAAAATTTATCAATTTTCTTACGCGGTAACTCCGCGGCGGTTCAGAAGGACCCGTAACTCAAAGAGGTTACACTTTCAAAAAATGTTTGATGATTGATTATTTTGGCAAAATTTAATTGATAGAAACAGCAACAAAAAACACGAGATATTTAAACTAGATAATACATACACTAGATATAGAAACAATATAATAATATTCCCCAAACAAGTTCCTAATAATATTATTATAATTCATAGAAATAAGCACCTAGTTCTAAAAAGACGATGTCGCAAATTCATAAAGATGTTATATAATTCAGCAACGTACAATGATTGCGTTTAATTTATCTTCATGACACTTCTGACGTCTAGACCACTAACTCATAGTGTCAGCATTCTAAAATGATTAGTAATTAGTCGGAATGTGAATTGGAATTTATGGCATAGTTCACAAGGTTTTTTAGAGGATGCAGCTGACTGACATTGAAATATCTAACTTTTAAATGAGTCTTGATGTTAACTTACGAACGCTAAGCAAGACTCGGCTATACATGTATACTTGTCCTGACTGACTGATTCATCAAAGCAGAGCCTAAACTGCTGGGGCTACAAAATTGAAATTTTATACACAGGTTCCTTTTATAATTTAGGTATCCACTATGAAGGTGTTTTTACAAAATTCACCCTTTAAGGGGGTGAAAAGAGGGGATTTTGTTTATATGAAACATCTTATCCCTTGGGTTTATAAATTTGAAACCTATCTAGCATGATTTTGATTTTGCTAAATAAAAAATAAAATTAATCATTCTTAGTTTTTGAAAACTATCCCTAAAAGGGGTTTAGAAACAATAGGGATGTTGCCTGGATAAAAATATAATAAAGAGTTTCTTGCCGGAGTCTTCTCAGTTTAAGTGTATTCCGAACCGGTGGTAAATTCAACTGTATGTACCAATTTAACGTTCATAAGTGCCTTACTAGGGCCTAAACTGAATAAATGACTTTTTGATTTTGATTTTGATTTTGAATAATTCTAATTAGTCCGTCAGTTAGATTATCAAAAAATATTGGACCCGTATTTTATGCTTAATCAAATCATTACCAATTGACGAAGATAAAGCGCGACTAAGTTCGGGAGTGGGGGCTCGTGCCGTCACTTGTTACCAAAAAGTGTACCACACCGTGACGTCTCGCGGAACTTCAACAAACCATATCCTCGTATTTTTTTGTTTAATTGACAAATGAAAAAATACGTGTCTAATATTTTTTGATAATGTAAATGACGGATTAAATAGATTTCTTCAGGAAAGTAGCCTATTGTCTGGAAGACCCCTACCGCGCGTTCCGATTAACCTAAAACTCGGTATTAATACTTCGGATAGAAAATAATGAAACGTTTTTGGGTTTCTCGGAAATCGACCCCTAACGGGTCAAAAATAGGTACTTCTGTTTTAAAGGGAAGATTTTACTGCGTCTCGATTAACTCAGAAGTTAGTATACATTAGTTCTTTTGTAGCCTATAAAAAAGGATTTTTGGAAATACCATTCCCAACCGAGTAAAGGGGGCGCGGGTGAAACCGCGGGCGGAAAGCGAGTTCCTTCATATAAATATGTTAAACTAGAATCTTAGCTTAGTTCAGCCAATATTTTCCTATAACAAAATAGAATTACCGTGTGAGCCAGTTGACTGGAGAGAGGTGACAGATCCATGCCTCCGCAGTCCGCCACCATTGGAGCTACTATCTGAACTTGTTCCATACCCTGATTCCACCTGTAGATAAATAAACACAATATTATAAGTAACATTACATTTAAATATGGTTCAGAGACTTAGCTTGTAATTATGTACATAGTACATTTTAGGAACCAATTGTTTCTCAAGTTTTAAGTGGATTATCATACATAAGGACAGACATATAAGGATATACCTACCTATTTATTAAAAATCAGTTAGAATTGTAAAGAGTATTTACCTAATTTTTCATAAAATTTTATAAGATGTTAAAACTTGTTGTATTATAATATTCTTCACAATTCATAGGCTTGCATTGACAACCATGATAAGTGAAAATGTGGCCAAAGATGATAAGCACTTAAACCTACAGAACTTATAAGAAAACTAGCTCTGAAGTGCAACTGGCAAAACCCACTGCTATATGTTTGCCAAAAGATTTTAACTTATCAAGTCTTAAGTTATTCTAACTAGATATCACATAAAAACCTATATTCATATTAATTTATTAATTGTATAAAGTTCTTTATATATTGTATTATATAAATAACAATGATCATATATAAACAATACATAAACAATACAATGTAAACTTACATACTCATAGATGCATACAAAAATATTTATAAGGGAAATTCCCTAGATGTATAAATTAACTGAGACTGGAGAAAATCACAAATATGCAGCGCGTATAAGTTACATTACAATTTCAAATGTAAATTTTTCCAATGAAGCTGAACTTAATTAGGATAAAAATAGATATAATACCACACAATAGTGTACTTAAGTCACGATCTACGCTCATCGCTCAATTGCACCGACCTTAGTCACAAGGCTAGTAAAAAAAGGTTAATTACTGTTTTTCTTACCATTTCTTACATTTAACATTTAATAAGTGTTTTGATATGAGTATATGCAATAAAGATATGCAACTATAAATATTATAGAAATATTGCTTGGTAAATGACTCAAAGTTTTAAATAACTTTGTTTCAGTAATTGATAGCAATATGACCTTGAAATATTGATGTTATATGTTCCAGAGATACTAAGGGTCAGTTCACACCGAGACGAGACACGATGCAACGAGACGTGATGACACGCGACACGACGATGCTTGAAGAGGCCAATCAGAAGCTGCTAGGCGCCGCGGGACGTACTCTAATTCTCTCATTGAAATTTATACCTTTTTGTGTAGTAAATAAAGTTCTATTCGTATCGCTATCTTTAAAAGTAGGCGCCGCACCTCGGCTCGTTGTGAACTGACCCTAACCTAACAGCATAGCTTTGTATGAGTATTTAATCTACCAATAGCCCATATAGTTTCTGAAAGCATGAAACATGAGTTATAAAATTTAACTGATAATAATATATTGTTATCAGTTTAGTCATAAAATGATAAGGTCCATATACAGCATGTGCTTTAGATAACATTTTGTATCAGCACTTGGCATATTTTTCAGTATGAATCATCCTCATGAACAACAATTATAACATATTTTTCTTAGTTGGACAGGAAATATTTACCAAAATTCGTTTTTTTTTTCTTACTGATTAGGAACATTTTCAATAATAATTTTGCTTCTCAGTATGCTATTTCAACATACAGGTATTTCAATTAAATTATAAATAGAAAAACAGTACTTGTCTGTCTGTATGTTTCAGCATCCATCTTATTACTTGAGAAACACTGGACGGCTTTGGATGCAGTGGACTGTTTGGTTGTTTATTCAACTGGAAAGATTTTGAATTGAGTTATATTTAGTTCAAATATCCAGGCTAACATGTTAGACTGCTTTTTAAAAAATAGCATAAGCATAAGATCAATATAATATGAATGTTAACTGGCATTTCAATTCTACATTTTGTTATAATAATAAATAAAAAATATAGTTCTAGGCAAAACAAACACCGTTAATTGGTACCAAGAACAATCTAGCATCAAGTCTAAAACTTTTGGGAATTAAAAGGTCTACACCCACCACAACATTTTGCAGTGTGACAGTAGCATTTGTCATGTTACTGCAACAGCAGGGAAAAAGGAAGGGCAGTGGCATTTTAACAACTGTAGTGCTGCAAATATTGCAGTAAGTGCAGGCTTTAAATTACCACTAATAAAATGTAAATGAACATAAGACATGCCATTTTATAAATACTTAGTGATGTAGTTGTCTGTGAGAAACCACTGCTTGGTTTTGTATGATGTTGATAGGCAGTTAATTCATCAAGTCATTAAATTAATGTGAAAATGATTAATGATTGAAATGTAGTATTTATATACACCTACATTAATTCCAACTGTATTCTATTAAAACGTCAGAACTATTAATTGTGCTTCAGCATTGTTAATTTGTATTTAATATAGTACATTGACTTAAGACTAAATTTTATCACATAGTTAAAAACCACTTCTCCCAGGTGATAATTAAATATCACAAATATGATTCATTAGCCAGATATTCTAAATATTTACAAGATAGGTACATACTTTATGAAATAACTTATTCAAAATATAATTATTAATTTCACTCAAATTAATACTTCAGCTTGTGGTTAAAAAAATAACACCTCAATTGTTGTAATAGGAGCGCATCCCTCACAAGAAACAATGGGTTAATCTAAGTCAAGGTTTTAAGATTTTAGACTAACTTACTTTAAATGATTCCAAAACATCAATCCATTGCTGCTTCTCTTCAGGGTTTGATGCTCTCAAATACCACACACAATCATTTACAGATACATCAAATCTGCAGTCATCAAATTCATGTGGCTGGAATCAAAACATAACATCAGACAGTTTGGTCATAATAATAAAGTACCAAGGTTGAACAATTAAATAAAGAACGCGCGCAGTACACCAATAAAGACGATATAGTAATAAATTAAAGCGACAAAAACTAGACATTGCAAGGGCATATATTTTTTAAACAAGAAATTCTATATACAACAACGTAATCACCTTGACTTTGGCTTTTTTCAAACATAAGGCACCGCGGCATCCAAGATTACTCTCTAATTCACTCTTGTAGTACGATAAAGTAGAATCTTTCAAAACAATAAACCTATCCTGCCAACCGTGAATATAGTTTGTCCATTTACTCAGGTATCCACGAAGTTCTGGAGTTCCGCTCTCCTCTAAATCAGAGTTATCGCTCACGGTTATATTTTCATCAGTCATTTTCAAAAACGTAATAACATTAACACTACACAACAGAAACAAAATGAAAATAAATGTTTTTTTATCAAAAATTCGTTACATAGACCAACGTAATTGTTGCTGTTTTTTGACGTTTGTGTTTTGCATCCCATAGACAAAATTATTTACAAAAGTGTGGCACAGATAAAACTAAAGCATAGACAAATAATCATATGATACGAACACGGGATACAAATGTTATAATAAATATTCCAAAATAAAATATTATTATTACTGTAATTTACTGTATCTCTTTGTATTGTTTATCTTCATTACTATTAGTATTCCAAGATCCAAGCAAAACTATCAATAATATTTTCATACTGAAACAAAAATATTGAATATTTGATATTGTGCCATGAAATAGGTATAATTTCCAACTATTTTTTTAGCATTATAGCATAGCTCTCGCGTACTTCCTCACTACACCTCGTAAGTAACCTTATCGCATTATGAGAAATTCAATGTTTTGAAAAAGCAGAAACCAAAAAAGCTGAAATAACTTTTTGAGTATTTGAACGTTCCTTCCATGTGGTTCCACTGTTTGACGTTTTGCAGCAGTAATATTTTCCGGATGTAGTATCTAACTGCGTATTGATTATACTCAGGCGCTCAATTTCATTGGTAGATATTCGGTAACCGCCAAAACTATTTAGTATCAACCAATAGAGTGCCGCCATTCTATAAATAACGCGCAATATCCGTTCAAGATGGCTGACAAAACTATGCCTATTTCTGTTCCATCAGAAAAGCCTGTGAAAGTAACAAAGTGGAAAGTAAAACAAGGTGCTTTTGTGTCACAAGGTCAGATTTTATTTTTGTACAATGATTCATCGGGCAATGGCACCGAATTGAAGAAATTTAAAGCAGTTCGAGCAGGTACTATCACATCCATCAAGGTGAAGGAAGGAGACATCGCCGAGCCTGGGTAAGTGACGTCACTTTATAAATGCGCTATAAATTACTAAGTTATTATTTCAAATAATTACCTATAATATAGTTCATTATTTTTAGGTCTTCTTATCTAAACATTTTAAATTCTGTAATTGACATGACTCGCTGTGTACTTTTGTTGTTATGTATATTTACGCGGCAAATTCAAATTTGATGGCAGGCCAAACCAAACAATCGCATACATAGTAAGTGCATAACTTAAATTACACGGTATTTTTGTGCAGGGGGTGTATAGCAGACTTGGAGGAATGTCGTCACCCAACTGTAATGAAGGAGATGTGTGCGGGGTGCGGCGCCGACCTGCGGACCGACGAGGGCGCGAAGCACGACGTCGCAGTCGTGCCCATGGTACATTCTGTACCTGAGCTCAAGGTATATCATTTCTTACAAGATATATATATACATAAATGGAACAAAATATGCTACACACATCATGATATTATATGGCAATTTTATTAAATATCCCTATGGAATAATATATAGTATTACAAACCAAACTTACAATGGATACACACCACCCACAGTTAATATACCAAAAATAATTGGCTTGAATGTAAATAAATAGATAAAATGATGTTCCATTAAAATATCACTGTTGCGTGATTTACAGGTGTCTGAAGAGTTGGCTCAAAAACTAGGCCGGGAGGATGCTGACCGTCTCTTGAAGGACAGGAAACTAGTGCTGCTTGTTGATTTAGATCAAACATTAGTTCACACCACCAATGATGACATACCGCCAAACTTAAAGGTAGATTTAAAAGCTAAAAATTTTTTTCATACATTTTATTTGCAATATAATTTGCAAAATAAATTCAACATAAAAAAAAAGAATGAGATAAAATACACACCTTACGTAAAAAGCAAGTAACTAAATATTGTAATTTGAATTTGTTGTAAACCACTGTCAATATATAGGTGATACAGGCAGTATAGATAGGACAGTTACAGAACAAAAACTGAAAATTTAATGGACACTTTAGTCTCTGGATAGGGCTATTCTCAAACGAGAACTTTTGCAAGCAAAATAAATTCACACACATTGTCAGGGGTACAGAATGGACTTAGGGTAACTTTTATCCAGAAGAAAGTAGTTCCTGAGGTTGGAAAAATAACTTTTAGACTGTCGTTTGGCATACAATTTTCCATACAGATAGAATATGCTCTGGATTGACACAGGATACTTTTAATCCCAAGAAAACAATAATCCCTTGGGAACACGGGTGAAACCGCAATACGGAAGCTAGGAAATAATAAATAGAATTCAATTATTACAATTTCTCTAGATTCCTACCCTCTTATTCATAGTAAACTTATGAAACAAGTTAGTTATGCAGTGATTATGAATAAGGCGGCTAATGATGCCGTTTCTGTTGTAAATCACACTAAACTGATTTTAATAACATCACATGTCTTTCTTACAAACATAAAAAGGATAGAACATATTTAAAGCTGTTGCGGGTAAATAGACTTAACAAATTTTGATGGCGACAAAATCTTCAAAGCAAGCAATTGAACTAATTTGGAAGGACTAAACTTACATCCTTCTCTTATGTTGTTAGAAAGAGATATAGTGAAAGCAAATTAGTTTAATTCGGAATGTCTATGCCTATTGAGTTAGCTAGCTACAATTAACATGTGACTCCCTGGAATATTTTCCAGGGAGTCCTGCACTTCTTCCTGCGCGGGGCGGGAAGCCCGGGTCGGTGGTGCCACACTCGGCTCAGACCGCGCACGCAACACTTCCTGGAATCTGCCGCCACCAACTACGAGCTACACGTGTGCACATTCGGCGCGAGGCAGTATGCCCACGCAGTCGCTGATCTTCTCGACCCTGAGAAGAAGTTCTTCTCGCACCGAATACTCTCCAGGGATGAGTGCTTTGATGCCAGAACAAAGTCTGCCAATTTGAAGTTAGTATTTTATTGACATACAGGACAGATACCATAGAGTTAGTCATGATCCAAGAATTATACCATGGATTTAGTATAGTATAGAGCGACTATACGAGAGTTCGGTTTGTCTAAATGCCTTGAAACAAAGTGCGCGTACATACTTTGAACGACTAAAATTTTGATGTCCACTGCTGAACATAGGCCTCCCCCATTGATTTCCACTTCGAACGGTTCTGGGCCGCTTGCATCCAGCGGCGCCCAGTGACTCTGACCAGGTCGTCGCTCCACCTGGTGGGAGGGCGTCCCGCTCGGCGCTTTCCACTACGTGGTCGCCACTCGAGAACCTTTCTTCCCCAGCGGTTATCGGCTCTTCGAGTGATGTGGCCTGCCCATTGCCACTTCAGCTTACTAACTCTACGAGCTATGTCGGTCGTTTTCGTTCTACTACGAATGTCCTCATTTCGGACCCTGTCACGTTCTCTCTACGTGACAGGGTCCGAAATGAAAATACGTATAATGAATGCCAATTTCTCGTTTTTTATCGATACTTTTACCAAGAACAAATGACAAGGAATCCATATCGACATTTTGTCTGACTGTAAATCAACTAGTGTAATATATATCGAAGGTGGTAAGCATAGATAGGAACTGGCTCTCAAGTGCAGCTGTCGGAACACACCGGTAGGTGCTTGGCGACAGATTTTCTACTTGATGGTGGCCAGGCGGATACTACAATGAAACCTACCACTGATCTACGGTTTCCTCACGATGTCCAACTTCGTCTCAGCATCCGCTGAGCTTTAAGGCGATGATAGCTCAGTGGTAGTGATGTCGGATACCGAGACGAAGGTCCCGGTTTCGAATCCTACAATGAGCTTGAGTTTTCGGTGAAGGAAAACATCGTGAGGAAACCATAGCACGGTGGTAGGGTACTTTGTAGTACCCGCCTGGCTGGCTACCACCCTCAAGTTGAAAATCTGTCGCCAAGCCCCTTTCGGTGTGTTCCGATAGCTGCACTTGAGAGCCAGTTCATTCTAGGCTTTGTGTGCTTACCACCTTCGGCCACAACATCACTTGCCATAGTGAGATTATAAACAGTAAAAAAAAAAAACGAACATCGCCTTTTTTTTCCACAGAGCTCTGTTCCCTTGCGGCGACAACATGGTTTGCATCATCGACGACCGCGAGGACGTGTGGCGGAACGCGGCCAACCTCATACAAGTGCGCCCATACTCCTTCTTTCAGTCCACCGGAGATATCAATGCACCGCCACCACCAGGTAATAAAAAAAAGAAAACTTTTATAACATTAGGACGTCAAAAAGAGAAAATTACGCCCAGCTGTACTTCTTTCTCTTTTTGACGTATAATGCTGTCTCCCTCTGTTCGATGGTTCGCCCGCACCAGCCTTCCTACTCCGAAAAACAATACATGATGCAAAGCTGACGAAAATTTTGTGCAATTCCATTGGTTAATTGGTTTGCCTTTATTTTGGTCTCACACAACTTGAAAGTATATAACACAATGAAAAGCTTTGTGATGCCAAAATGCATCTAACTCGGCTTCTGTTAAAATGGCTTTTAAATATTTGGGACCAACCTTTGTCCATATATTAGAAACTAACTGTCCCCCGCGGTTTCACTCGCGCTCCTGGGATAAAAAGTAGCCTATGTCCTTCTCCATATCATAGGCTATCTGCATGCCAAATTTCATGATGATACGTTGAGTCTTTGAGGCGTGAAGGAACAAACAAACTCACTTTCGCATTTATTAGTTAGGATTACGATCAAAAGAATATCTGACAGAAAAAATACTTTAGATATTGGATTGCGATACAAGTTACATTTACTGAAACATGTTTGTGACTTCACTATCAATCCATACAGCAAAATAGTCCTTCGGAAGACTTTCTTTCTATAAGTTTTGAAAGAAAGACAGATACGAGGATTACACTATTATTAATACCATTAGCCGTAAGACAAACAGCGGACGTGACACGCAGTGATCATACTTCAAGTAAAAAAAAAATCAAAATCATTTATTCAAATAGATCTTCGCAGGCACTTATGAAAAGTCTGACTCTAATACCAGTTCGGAAGGTTGCATTTGCTGAGAAGAGCCGGCAATAAACTCAGCAATTACTCTTTTCAAAACAAGCTTAAATTCATTACATAATATTTACATTCCAATCGCACTGACAACAATTGCGTGACCCGGCGCGGCGGCAAAACTACAAAGTAGACTGAATCTATATTTAATAAGTAAATAATTAAATGGCAAACTTAAGCAGACCAGCCCCCACAAGCAGCATCTGTTCACAAGTACGCGTGTGGCAGCCTTCGCCCTCCTCGCCATATTGAAGAGCGACCCAAGTACAAAATGTAAATGACGCGGAACAATAAACAATGTCACGTCTCCTCAGTCTGTCTTGCGATTTTGAGCAACACGTTCTTCACTCTTGTTACTATGTAAAGCCTTGTTTTAAATTTTAACTATACAAATCATTTATTGTATAATTTCAGTGGAAGAAAAACAAAAACTGCCCAGTGGTAAAAACGGCGCACAGCCACCAGTACCAAATCAAATGCCAACATTAGACCCTGAGCCAGAACAAAAGGATGATAAGAAAGATGAAAAAGATGTCAAAGAACAAAAAGATGAGGAAAAACCTACAGATGGTGGTAATGGTAAAATTATAACTAAGGATAAAGATACAAAAGCGAGTGATGAAATTAAAGATGTGAAAGGAAAAGATGATAAACGTGATGGGAATCAGGATGGTGATGATAAGTTAGGTGATGCTGAACCAAAATGGATAGAGACATCCGATGGACAAATAGAGGTGGAAGATCCAGATGACTATTTAATATATTTAGATGATATACTAAAAAGGATACATAAGTAAGTAAACTAATTAATTTTGTTGATCCAGTAAGGGATTGTTGCACTGGTTGTCTATTAAGTGTAATCCCATATCTAATAATAGATATTTTTATTAATTATTTCGTGTTTATTTCGAAAAGTAAGAGACAATGGTGTCGATTCTGTTGTAAATCGCACTAAACTAATTTTAGTCACATCACATCTCTTTCTTACGAACATTATTGAAAAAGGATAGAACATATTTAAAGCTGTCAAATTAGTCTTTGTCGTCTTCATTGTCGATGGCGACTTTTATATTGAAAACAAGCATTGGACTAATTTGACTGGACTACATTTCTTACATCCTTTTCTTATGTTCTTTGTAAGAAAGAGACAGAGTGAGACTAGAATTAGTTTAGTTGTAAAGAACAGAATCAGCACCAATGTATAAAGATATCCAAACAAGCTATCAATAACTTATCGTCTTGTGAAACAGGCCTCTTAATTATGAAACCACTTTATATCTACACTATATTTCTATAAGCATTAAAAAACCCAACAGGATAAAAATAATTTACTGTTTTGTATTCAATATCCTATTAAATGAGTATGGCTATATAAAATCACTAATGCCGATGAATCCACAGGGCATAGGTAGTTTCAAATAAAAGTACCTTGGTGACAGCGTTTTTCGAAAAACGAGAACTAGCTAGATCGATTTTTCGCCCTCGAAAACCTCTAAATAGCAAATCCCATCTAAATCGTTACAGCCGTTTTTGTGATGCCATAACATATATGAAAATATTGCTTTTTTTAATAGTATAGGATTATTTACTTATTATTACATAATAAATTATTCTGGAAATGTTTTTATGTTTCAGACACTTCTATGACATCTATGATAAGATGGGTAAAGATCATGTACCAGATTTGAAATCTGTGATACCTGAAGTGAAGTGCAAAGTATTGGCTGGTACCAGTTTAGTGTTCAGTGGCTTAGTGCCGACACACCAGAGGCTAGAAACATCTAGAACATATTTAGTTGCCAAGAGCTTGGGGGCTGAAGTCACGCAAGATTTTTCGGACAAAACAACCCATTTGGTGGCGGTGAGAGCAGGTATATAAAGTTTATTACTGCGTTCAGGCATCTAACAGACTGTTACGCAGCTCACTCATTCCCTTTTATTCAGTATTGGCGTATAGGTATGCCTAAGAAGTTTGAAGAAAAGATCCTCTTCTCTTTTTTATTGAACTACTAGCTGTCGCCCGCGGTTTCACCCGCGTTCCCGGCATATAGCCTATGTCCTTCTCCATACCATAGGCTATCCGCATGCCAAATTTCATGATGATCCGTTGAGAAGTTGAGGCTTGAAGGCGTAACAAAGAAACAAACTCACTTTCGCATTTATAATATTAGTTAGGACTATAGTTATTGAAATTGTGATTCAATTTCTATGAATGCTGTGGCTTGAGTTTTCAATGAAGGAAAATCTTGTGAGAAACTTTAGCTTGGTAGTTGATTGTAATACCTTGCTTTTCTTGGCCTGTTAACACCCTCAAGCTTAATAAATCGTAAGTCAGTCACTATATAGGCACTTAACATGTCATCCATCAGCTGTACTTGATAGCTAGTTCCCTTCTAAGCTTCATGTGCTTACCTCCACATAATAATAATGATTGTGTTTCTTCAGGGACAGCAAAAGTGAACAATAGTAGACGTATGGGGGAAGGAAAAGCGAACAAACTGCATGTAGTCACACCGGATTGGCTGTGGACGTGCGCTGAGAGATGGGAGCGTGTGGACGAGCGCCTTTATCCTTTGCAGAGGGGCGGACAGGTACAGTAGCTTATTCATTTTATCACCCCTAATTCCCTTTTTTATAATACCAAGAAAGCAAACGATCTGCCTGATGGTAAGCGGTAACCATAGCTGTACTAAACGGTTGGTCCACACATTGCCAGCACAGCACCTTTGTCCGAGCTCTGGCGGACGTACCGTAAAAACACATCACGTGAAAACAATGTTTGGCTGCAATCTTCTGTATCTTCTTGTTAAGTATAACTTATTTTAAAGTATAAATTATGCTACTATGTTTGTTGTTTTTAAATAATGATGTCATAGATAAACATTGTAACGGGTTACCATAGCCATTTGGACGCTTGCAACACACGAGCGAACACTCCCTCCCTAAAGAGCTCTGGCGACCTTACTTACGTGCAGGAACACAACAAAGTTATTTGGCTGCGGTATTCTGTAAGGTGGAGATACTTCCCCAGTCGAGCTGCTCTTTGAGCGAAATAACGCTTTGCTCTCTTAAAATGTAATAATACAATGAACGTGAAAATACGGACACAGCGTATTGCATCCTCATTTATAATACGGACAGCAAGGGAGTGGAACTTGCTTCCGGCGTCTGTGTTTCCTGACTCATACAATCTGAACTTTCAAGGCCAGTGTGAATAGGTTCCTTCTGGTTAAGCGTGTTCCATATTAGCTCAGAGTATATAAATACTACGTAAAAATCTTAGGCTTCGTCTTCGTCCCTTATTGGCGGGTCAGTAGCCAAAAGCAAGCCCATTTAATAATAAAAAAACATCTTAATTCTAGTTTGATCAAAGCGCAACTTAGTTTCATTTGCCAAAAAAAAATGCGTCGTGTTGTGTGCCCTTTTGTGTATGATACTCAAGTAGCAGTACGTGTGGACGGTCCACAGAGTAGTTCTCGTCGGCCGCCGGCGCACTGCAGCAGCCCGCCACCCCTGCCCCGCCCCGCACCCGCCCCTCCACAAGCCGCCCTCAGGAAGAGAACGCCCTCCGGACGGTTCATGGACACCATCAACCCGCTGCTCACCTTCTCCACAGATGACATCGCTGATATGGATAGAGAGGTACCAAACATTAAAACCATAGAATAAGAATATTATAGAATGTTAGCCTTGTGCGAACCGTGAGCAGTTTCCATATAGATATCGTACACTAGATTTACAGTCAGACAAAATGTCGATATGAATTCCTTGTCATTTATTCTCCATAAAAGAATCGATAAAAAACGATTTGCATTAATTATATGTATTTAGTCGTTGAAACTAAATGCGCAGTTTGTTTCAAGGCATTTTTTGTACAGTCGCTCTAACTCGCATGGTGAAACAATAATATTACAACAGTCTTATCGGCAATTGAATTTTAACTAGCTTTTGCTATGTCGCGTCAGCTAGATAACAGCTCCCCCGTGTGTCTAGTGTAAGGAAAAATCAACTAGCTCTCCTTATATTTGTTGCCCTTGGTTGTTGAACAATCTGGTTCAACTACATACTACCAAATAGCACAAATTAAAATTCCTTTATCGAGATTTTATGAGCACTGCAAACCCATATTGGATTTAGACCCTTTTTTCCATTTAGTTTGAGTACATAAGCTGCCACAAGCAGCTGAACAACGCGTACGTTGTTCAATTATTAACCGTAACATAGCCATATGGATGGTAATGGAATTGTCTTTGAGATAGTCCACATATTTCAATTTGTACAATACAGCTATATTTTTTCTTATTTAGGTGGAAGACATATTCAATGAATCAGATGAAAGTTCATCAGAAGATGATACAAAGCTGGGTGGTGATGACCTTGACGATGAGGAGAACCCCCCTGAAGACAGGCTACTAACCTTAGAGACGGAAGATAGTTTAGAATTTAGGTCAGTATCCACCAATTCCTTTATATCAAACTTATACAGGTACCCAGACTTAAATAAAAACTAAATGGGATTCATTCGTGTCGACCTCTTGCATGTTCTGTAACTATGTATTTCTCAAAAACTAGCACTCCAGCATTATATCACTTCGTGTGTGTTTTTTCAAAGTTATAATATTTTTATTTCCTTGTTTTTAGATTACAAGATACGCTAGATGGAGAACCTTCCAGTGATTCAGAAAAAGGTAAATAACAATATAATCTTTATGTTGTAGAACACATAATAGTGTCAATCAGTGTAAGTTTGCCTTCAAAGCTGTCTGTCTGTAAATGGTTTTATGGTAGCACAAAGAGGTAAAAGAGGAACCCTTATGGCACTACTAAGTCCATCCGTCCGTCTGTCACAGCCCTATATTTCAACAAGATTTAAAATTTGGAATAGTTAAGCGGGCGTGCAAAGCGTGCACCGCACACGGGCGGCACGCAAATCGAACGCCTCATACCTAATTCAAGTCATTGTACCCCTGGCCGGTCGACTCCTACGCAGAGGGCGTGCATAGAATACCAACTTGGGGCGCCCAGCCCGCAGCGGGCTAGCCGGCGGCCGAGTTTGAGAAAACATTAATTATCCTTTTTTTGACAAAACTCAGAGTAAGTAGTCGTAGGGCGGCATAATCGGTATTGCACGCGAGCGACGAAACAGCTAGCGACGGGCCTGCATATTTACATCCCATGTGATGAAAATGTCATAAAATACCACTCCCTGTTTATTTTAAAACAGTTATGGCCCAAACTAAGAAATATGCGTCCAAGGAAGGACGGAACTCTCAATACGCCAGGCCAACTTGATGTCATGAAAAAAAAGAACACATTACGTGCAAACTTATGTTTGCAGGTAATGTGTTGAGACCCTTGACTTGACAAAATATGAAATTTTACCTTATTTCATTGGTTTTTCAGATGATGAGCAACGCCCGCGCAAAAGACCACGAAGATCATCACCCCCCTCGGACGAAGAACCGCCCGACGACGACGACAGCTCTTGGAACCGAATGGGGGCGGCGCTCGAGCGGGAGTTCCTGGCACAAGATTGATACCACAACAACAATCTTCACAAATTATGAGCCCATGGCTAAATAAAATAATGCTCTGGTGTATATTTTGTTTTTATTATAAGCCTTGAGTATAATGTTTTCTTTTATTATTTTATCTTACTGTATTTCCTTCCTATCTAGACTTTTAAGCTTCTATACTAAAATTGGTAGTGACGTTGAACAACATGACGAAGGTCGCGGGTTCGAATCCAACAATAAGCTTCAAATTTGCTTGAAGGAAATTATCGTGAGGAAACCAGAGCACGGTGGCAGAGTACTTTGTAGTACCCGCCTGGCTGGCTACCACTCTTAAGAGCCTAGTCCTCGAGCGTGGTAATTTCTCATAGAGTTCACACATCGACACATTCTGCCTACACAGATGCGTCTCACAGTTATATTACACATTGCTTTGAGACAGACAACTATGATTTACGGCGCAATGGAATAATTTTTTATACAGTGCGAGTTCGCGCCTGTAAGATTAGTAAGCATGTTATAGAAACAGCGCAATGTATTAGCTATTCACTCGCCGCCCCGCAGTTTGCGAGTAGCCGTGGTAAAAGAGATGGCAATATTGGCAATAGAAAAGGTTGGAGCCACAGTGTTCGCGTGATTCGTGCTAATTAGGTAAGCAGTACCGGATCATTCTTGATATTTTTCTTTATTGAGAATATTGATTAACTGTGTTATTTTTATATCAATCTTAACAACTACTTTACCTTTACTTACTTAAATCCATATAGGTATATACAAAGAGAAAATGGCGTAATGACTGATCCACACACAGCTAGATCGTAAGGTCCAGAATCTTGAAATTTTTGCCACAGATTATTCTTATAACTTACTAGCGACCCGCCTCGGCTTCACACGCGTACAATGTAGTTAACTAGGTACTATGCTGTGTGGTGACATTGCACGCGCGCCGCCCCGCCCGCCGCACGAGCACAGTATGGCGAATACTATTTTTGGTACCTAATTACCCGACTGACCCGGAAGGAGGGTTATGTTTTTCGAGTGTATGTATGTATGTATGTATGTCTATTTCTTTGTGCCGCTCTGCAGCCTAAACGGCTTGATGGATTTAAGCATATGAGGTGTCGTTAGATTCGTCTTGACTGGGGGAGTGTCATAGGGTATATTATTTTTATATGTCGCCTAAGAAAAAATAGGGGGGGGGGGGGGTATTAAAAATAAAAGTTTCGTTATTATAACAATATGGGTATCAAATGAAAGCTTGTAAATAGACTATTCCATATATTTTTTACGTGTCTTTTACTTTTTGGTTTTTTCTATTGAAATAAAAAGTCATGGTAGTAAATCAAATCAAAATCATCAATACCGGTTTGGAAAGTTGCATTTGCTGAGAAATGCCGGTAATAAACTCAGCAATTACTATTTTTAACATTTTAGATTTATTACATAACTATATATGTATACAGGTCGTTGTTTTGGTCAGCGACGAGCGACTCAGGGTCGATAATACAAATGATACTGGTGCTAAAAAATACTTTTTTTTTTTTTAATAAAAATAAAAAAAATATAATTTTGAAAATCATGTAATAAGCTAAAGTGTGGACATAATACTCAACGGGAGTACGAGGGAGTAAAGGGGTGGGCCGATGGCGGCTTGCGCCTAGCTCTAGACTGTGCACGTGCCTAGTAACCATACTTTGCGGTAATTTTATTTTTATTTTTTATTTTTTTTATACTACTTAGGTAGCAAACAAGCATACGGCCCGCCTGATGGTAAGCGGTTACCGCAGCCTATGGACGCTTGCATCACCAGGGGTGTTACTCGCGCGTTGCCGACCCTGCAGAAATCATTATTTAAAATCATTATTTATCAGAAATTATTTCAAATTGAATAAGGTATTTCTCAACATATTTACAGTATTTAATGGAATTAAGTCCATTTTTGGGGAATATATATTTTGTACTACCGCTCCTGGGTCGCTTGTCGCCGACCAAAACAATACCCTGTATAAATGAATTAATGTTCGTTAGTCAAAATTACTGGTCCTAGATACTGGTCCGATTGCTCTCAAAATCGATATTTGAGAGTCACCGGGGTCACAAAACAAGAATCATTTCTCAAAATTTTGATAAAGTGTCCTCCATTTTGAACTTTTTAGATACTGGTCCGATTGCTCTCAAAATTGATATTTGAGAGTCCTCGGATTCACAAAACAAGAATCTATTCTCAAAATTTAAAAAAAAATTCCGCCTTGTTGAATTTTTTATATACTGGTCCGATTACTCTCAATATCAATATTTAAGAGTCCTCGGGGTCACAAAACAAGAATCTTTTCTCAAAATTTTGAAAAAGTGTCCGCCATGTTGAAAGTATCTAAAAAGTTCAAAATGGCGGACACTTTTTCAAAATTTTGAGAAAAGATTCTTGTTTTGTGACCCCGAGGAATATATTCTCTATAACAAGAATCTATTCTCAAAATTTTGATAAAGTGTCCGCCATTTTGAACTTTTTAGATACTGGTTCGATTGCTCTCAAAATCGATATTTGAGAGTCCTCGTGGTCACAAAACAAGAATCTATTCTCAAAATTTTGTAAGTGTCCGCCATTTTGAACTTTTTAGATACTTTCAACATGGCGGACACTTTTTCAAAATTCTGAGAAAAGATTCTTGTTTTGTGACCCCAAGGTCTCTCAAATATCGATTTTGAGAGCAATCGGACCAGTATCTAAAAAGTTCAACATGGCGGACACGTTTTCAAAATTTTGAGAAGAGTTTCTTGTTTTGTGACGCCAAGGTTTCTCAAATATCGATTTTGATAGCAATCGGACCAGTATCTAAAAAGTTCAACATGGCGGACACTTTTTCAAAATTCTGAGAAAAGATTCTTGTTTTGTGACCCCAAGGTGTCTCAAATATCGATTTTGAGAGCAATCGGACCAGTATCTAAAAAGTTCAACATGGCGGACACGTTTTCAAAATTTTGAGAAGAGTTTCTTGTTTTGTGACGCCAAGGTTTCTCAAATATCGATTTTGATAGCAATCGGACCAGTATCTAAAAAGTTCAACATGGCGGACACTTTTTCAAAATTCTGAAAAAAGATTCTTGTTTTGTGACCCCAAGGTCTCTCAAATATCGATTTTGAAAGCAATCGGTGCAGTGTCTAAAAAGTTCAACATGGCGGACCCTTTTTCAATATTCTGAGAAAAGATTCTTGTTTTGTGACCCCAAGGTCTCTCAAATATCGATTTTGAAAGCAATCGGTGCAGTGTCTAAAAAGTTCAACATGGCGGACCCTTTTTCAATATTCTGAGAAAAGATTCTTGTTTTGTGACCCCAAGGTCTCTCAAATATCGATTTTGAGAGCAGTCGGACCAGTATCTAAAAAGTTGAAAATGGCGGACACTTTTTCAAAATTTTGAGAAGAGATTCTTGTTTTGTGACACCAAGGTTTCTCAAATATCGATTTTGAGAGCAATCGGACCAGTATC
The DNA here is from genome assembly GCA_951394255.1 of Polyploca ridens. NCBI lineage: Eukaryota > Metazoa > Arthropoda > Insecta > Lepidoptera > Drepanidae > Polyploca > Polyploca ridens. Next base: position 10,029,669 of record OX596261.1, read on the forward strand.
TAAAAAGTTCAACATGGCGGACACTTTTTCAAACTTCTGAGAAAATATTCTTGTTTTGTGACCCCAAGGTCTCTCAAATATCGATTTTGAAAGCAATCGGTGCAGTGTCAACTTCAACATGGCGGACACGTTTTCAAAATTTTGAGAAGATTCATGTTTTGTGATCCCGAGTTCTATCAAATACCTTTTAGAATTTTATTATGTATCATCATATATTTCCGGTCGGGCTTTAATAATAATAATTAATAAGAAATGTAAAAACATTGAATAAGTTAGTACAAATACCTAAATTAAATAAAATCTCGTACCTTGATAAATCAATAAATGTATTTTCTTTCTTTATTTTACCTCAGCAGTCACGACCTACCTTTATGTCAATGACACAAGACGGTGGCGACCTTCAGCGAGCATCAAAGCGACGTGCTCTCACTTTGGACTCGAGGAGGACACTGGATGATTTTTATGCGCGCATTCGAATTTATACAAATTCAAAATATGACAACCGCTCCATAGTAATTACTATGGAAAATGGCGCACGGTTTTCATGCAAAAGCAAAGAATATTTTAATATTTTATGGATTGATATTGTAAAAAACTGAAAAGGTAGCGTTGGGGTTCAACCCTTTTGTGTTTTTATTTAACCACTAAGATTTTAGTCAATTCATTCGAAATACTATAAATGTTGCAAACAGCAAAGGCATTGAATTATTACACATAGAAACAAAGTACACGCGCGAAATATAATCCATTCAATTGGAGCCATAATGGCTCCAAATGACCGCCGCGCTGTCAGTGTACTGACTGGCGTTTTAGTGAGTGGAGCTCTCAGAAAAATAATAAATATGACGGTTTGTGCAGTAAAATTGTGTCATAATTCATCAGGGAAGAAAGATTAGAATTCTGTTGTAATATTCCACAGATAAGCCACTAGTTTTATTGCGTAATTCATCTAAAATAACAAAATTCAAAAATTAAAATACTTCACTCAGATTTCGAGCAAAGTGTTGCCAGCTGTTTGTGTGCGAATTTGTGTTATTTTACGTAATTGATACTTATTTTGTTAGAGTAGGAAGTAGAGTAAGTAATTGAGTCCGATAAGTTGTTTCTTTTACATATAGCTATTATAACTGACTAGCTGTCCCCCGCGGTTTCACCCGCGTTCTTGGGATAAGTAGCCTATAATACTCAGGATAATGTAGCTTCATATTAGTGAAATAATTTCGAATCAGACTGGTAGTTTTACAGGTAGTTTTTTTTTTACAGAGATTGACCCAACCAACTTTTTGATTTCATTGATTAAACCAACAAACAAAAAACTCTTCCGGTTTCTTGTATTATAAATATAAATATTATATTAGTATAGATTCAGTTAGATATTATAAGAATGTATAGCTATTCGTTTTTTATACGATAATGATAATTAAATACCTACGTACTTCTTAATCTTCTTTTTCTATACAACCTATCATATATGCAACCTATCATTACCAACAATACCTACTACAAATTGTACGATCGTTCATAGCTTTGCACATTTTCTTGGTTTACTATGTTAAAATACCCGACATAAGTACTATGAAACATAATCATTAAACTAGTAATAAATAAATAACAGGCCTGTGTCTATGATAAATTATCTAAGACGCAGAACATTACATACTTCCAATTTCATTAACTAGTATCGGAAGGTTAATTTTACCGAAAATTTTCGTTTAGCTTGCAACATTACTCGTGCGCTTGTGTGCGTGTCAGCGAGTGTAATTATATGGTACTCACGCACACATTGGTTGTCAAGTGGCCTACGAGTCGCGAGGATTTTTGTTCGATACTTCGCTTCTAAGCGTAATAATTCAATGAGCAAAGGTATATTTTGTGGTTTTGAGAGATTTTATCGAGTTTTTTTGTTGGAAATGAAGGATTATTTCACAAATATAACGTGATAACATTGTAGGTATACCTTTTAAGATTGTAAAATGCTTTTTAAATGTTTTTAAACGTACTATATCGAAGATTTTTCTTACAAACCGTAACAGTCGTTTTGGCAGTTTTCAAGGACTACACTCTTAAGTTGGAAAATCTGTTGTCAAGCACCGATTAATTTGATAACTGCACTTCCAGCCAGTTTGCTTCTAGGCTTTAAGTACTTACCACTTTCAGCCACATCATTGACCATGGTGTGTGAAGTTGTGGTCAAACAGGTACAGACATAGCAAAAAAACATTCTAATATACTAATCGTACTCTGAACATTTAAAGTTACTTGGGTTGGGTGTACCCGCAGAGGCCATAGATATGAATATTATTACTAATTACTATATATTGTAGTATATTAGAGATATATTATAATAATAGTAATAATTTCCAATATATTACAGTATATTAGAGAGCACGCAGGAGGGCTTCCTATGTCGACCGACATTTCATATCGGTTGGTTGTAAGAAAAATACGTACTCCAATCAATACAAGCTTTTGCACCCCATTTACGAAATAAGTACGTGAAAACTTGAAAAATATTGAACAACTATTATTTCCCATACAAACAATGCCAGCCCCCTCAAGGCTGTATGGTTCTGAGCTCTTGCCTGCCTTGGCGATTAACAACAACAATAGATTTTTTTTTTTTTTTTTTGCAGAAGGAAGCAGAGTTACCACTACTAGGCTACTTTTTAATACGGTTGTTCGTACTATTCAAACATGGAACAATTAACCCATAGAAGCGCAATGACGTACATTTTGCTTGAAATCTATTCCGCCAATTCCCCACCACCGGCAGTGCGCTGTGATTGGCTCATTCAAGGACACACTAAGATTTAGAGATGAGGGTGAAAATTGTATCGATATCGATACTTGTTGCACTAATATAAATGTAAACTAATATAAAGGAGTATTCTAATATCAGTCGTGTGTCATGGTTTTTTAAAAATATTTCTAGGTTATCGTAACTAGCAAGTTTGTTTATGTTTGCATATTGCATAGTATATTTTGGTATTAATTCGGCAGTATGATGTAATCATTCTCGATAATGGCTCTATTTTGATAAAATTTGGAATGCGCAGATTTTTGGGAGTGATAAATCAATACTAGTGTTCACGACGAAAACAATATCTACCTATTTACCTAAAATGTTCTTTATAGTTATAGTTTTTAATATTCATTGTAAGTTAGGTATACAAAATATAGTAGTCAGATTCTGTAAACAATAAGTATAAACTGCACAAAACAAGTTAATTTTAAATAGAACTTTATAGAACATTCTGGAAGGTTCTGGAAAACTGTGGAAAGTTCTAGAAAAGTAATTGGTATCGATAGAACTTTCAGGAACCTTCTCGAAATCTGTTCTAGAACATTGTGGAAGGTTCGAGAATAATCCCGAACATTTCAGAAAGACATAGTATACCTATCGAAAGATCTCGAACACATAACAGCGAAGATACAGAATCCAGAACTGTTTTGTCCTTAGTGTGTTCTAGATTAGGTTCGTTTGTTTTTCATGAATATTTCCGAACATACTGGATCATTATAGGTATATTATGTTAGAGCAGGATAGCAATATTAACACGTAGTATAAAAGTCTTGGCGCTACGATTCACCGGTTGAGAGCTTGCTCGCCGCATTGTCCGCGTAAAGGTATAAAGATTCTCTGAATTGTCACATTCTGTCAGTTCAAAAAAAAAAAGAGCTACGATTCATTCCTTCACGAGAACTTACATAGTGAACATCTCTTAGAATATTGTGAGTAAATAGTGAATAAAGTAAACCTCCTGCTTGCTTTGAAGAGTATAAGCGTGTTTTACTGTTAAGCCTTCGGTAACAACAGTCCTATGAAATTAAAGTACTCCAGAAAGAGCTACCGTTTGGAACAACTGGCATCTGTCTAAATATTTTTCATGTTCGTACAATAAAATGTTAAGTAAATTACTAGATATATATATATTATTTAATATTACATTATATTAATTTAGTTATACTTACTTAGGTAAAAAAAATGTTTACTACCTATATGGTTTCAGGGGCTATTTAAGAAGATAATAATAGTAGTAATGAAACAAAGTATATAAAGTCACAATACAAATGTATAATTTATTTTTAACTTCAACGTTATTGACTGTATAACCATTGTTTTGAAATTAGGTACCTAGGTCAGTGTCACCAGTATGACATATAAGAGTATGAAGATACCTAGTACGTGATAATAATAAAGTTAGGAACTTACAGTACCACAGACATATTTATTTTATATTATATTTAACTAAATAATAAATACATCGCGTTAAAAATATTGCAAATCCTTTTATCTTCGCTGTTATGTATTCCAGTATTAATACAATATTGTGAACTGAAACATTTTTCTCTGTGAAAAAAATAAGTTTGCTAATATCGATAATGATTTTCTTATCCAAGCCCAACACTAGCGGGGAGGCGCGATCATCAAAAGAAAAGGATGAAAATAGAAATATAACGGGTGAAAGTGAGATGGAGATAAATGACGTCAACGCGTGCGTCCAGTAAATCTTGAGCTGTGATGAAAAATAAGTAAATTCATGTAATAAATTGTTACTAACCGATGAAAAGTGATTCCGTTTGTTTTATAACTAGAATTTCGACTGCTATTCCCACACCATTTAATTGAACAGCAAGACATTGTGAAATATTGACAAAAAGTATAAGTTTGATACATACGCGCGGATCGAGGTTTTGGTCGATACTGTACGAGGGCGCTCATGAGCAGATATAATTCAGTGACAAATCACTGACTATTTGCGGAATCGGATTGCACGGTATTACTACTCTAGGGATTGTTCCTCGATGTATTCAAACGACTATTCATGACCCGACCGGGACCGTACCAAAATCATACCTATGTAAGCTTTGATCGTACGTACCTTTTGATCTACGGAACAAACGCTTATTTTGCCAAATTTTTATAATCAGAAAAACATGCCTGCCCTAACAGTAACAGTTTTATTAATTTCTTTTTTTTTTAAAGGAAAACCCTATATTTTGTGAAACGTACATATTTGGTTGATTTTATCATACGTTATTTTTAATGTATTTTTTTTATTAGCTAGCTGGCAGCACTAAAGGAAGACATAATATTGAGAGAGGATTCCTTGGCGGGAAATTGAAAAAAGCGCACGCGGAAAAATTTGAAATTACATTTTGTAATTTTTTTTTTTATTGTGTAAAAGAATAAATTCACTTTTAATTAATACCAAAAAAATAAAATGGATGGGAATGAGGGGGGCGGGGACAACCCGCCCAACTCCTCCAAGCGGCTTCGGACTGATGAAGTGAATGATGATAGCGGTGGCGGTGAGCGTTCTGATGTACTTTATGTGCCTTATTTTAAACCTAATTATAAAAGACAGTATCCAGAAAACTCAAATAAAACAGAGTTTAAAGTTTTTGTTGAGCATATCAACCACAAAGAGAGATTGGGCAACAAAAGTCCTATATATCTCAATCATATTTTCACGACGGATGTTAAAGGTGTGATGGCAATACAGCGATTGAATGCAAATAAAATAGCAGTAATGTTCAAACAATATAATACAGCAAACAACTTTCTAAATAACACTGCATTCTTAGAAAAGTACAACGTAAAGGCTTACATACCGGCTACCCAAATAGAAAAAACTGGCATCATAAGATTTGTCCCAGCAAATATCTCAAATAAGGACTTATACACTAAGTTGAGTTCCATTTACGAAATTATCTGTATACGACGATTCACAAAAAAAGTAGGACGGGACAGAGTTCCTCTGCAAACAGTCAGTATCACTTTCTTATCCAATATCTTACCTGACAATGTACAATATGATCTTTTCTCATACAGGGTATTTGAATATATCCCACCGCTGCAACAATGTTACAAATGTATGAAATTTAATCACTCGGCTAAAATATGTAATGGCAAACAGAAGTGTTCGATCTGCTCTGGTGAACACTTTTACAAAGATTGTGATAAACCTAAAGAGATATGTTGCGCTAATTGCCAAGGCCCACACCTAGCAATAGCAAGAGAATGTCCCATTAAATTAAGAAAAATAGAAGAAAAGAAAAGTAAAATAACATACGCGAGTATCGCACAAACAAAGTCGATCGAATACCCTGCATTGCCATTGTCTAAGAGTCAACTTGTAAATCCCCCTGTAAATAATGTAAATATTCCAGTAAATACTGAAAAGAAAAATGTTAAAAAAAATGTTAATAACAAGCCTGCTGCACAGGCGCTGAACCCACAAGATCACCCTATGGACTTCATTGCCCAGGTTATAGCTAATAAAGAAGTACGAGCGGCCCTAGTAAAAACATTGGTAGAGATTGGTAATAAGTCTGATCCCACCCCAATTACTTCATTATTCATTGAAGAAATATTAGTTAAAAATTTATCCCCATAATGGATTTAAGTCCCCCTAAAACGTCCCAATTACGGATTGCGCAGTTTAACATCCAAAGTGCCAATAGTAAAAAGCCCTTATTAACTAAGTTTATGCTAGAACAAAATATTGATGTATGCTTGCTTAATGAAACTTGGTTTAAAGACCATCACAATTTTAGAATCCCCGGTTATAATCTCCATTCCAGAACATCTAAGAATCCTCACAATGGTGTAGCAATATTAATTAAACCAGAGACTAAATATAATATTTTAAACACAACATTCTATGAGGACATTCAAACTATAGCTATGTCAATATCTACCGAGCGTGGCAGTGTGACTATACTCTGCGTATATTGTCCTCCTTCCAGTGGGCACATAAGATTGCATAGACTGCGCAATATAATTCGAGACCTACCTAAACCTATTTTTATAAGTGGTGATTTTAATGCTCACCATATTGCATTTGGTTGCCTATCTACTAAGGGCCGCGGACAAGATTTATATGATGTTATAGATGAGTGTGATTTGTGCATCTTAAATGATGGCAGTTTCACTACAGTGAACCGTCCTAGAACCAACGCTTCAGCCATTGACGTCACCTTTGCTAGCGCATGCTTAGCACCGTTATGCGAGTGGTCTGTGCATGATGATTGTATGGGAAGTTACCATTATCCAACTATAACCGAAATATCCCTATCCATACAAAAATACCAAATTAACCCTCCCATTGATAAATTTTTGTACAAAAGAGCTGATTGGCGCCAATATAATGAACTTTCAAAAAATGCGTTTGGCGATTTTACAATTAATCAAGTAGACCCACTCTCTTCCTATACCGATTTTTGTATACGTCTTGAGTCCCTTATGCAAATAGTTGTTCCAAAGTTCACTAAGTCTGCCCACTTTGCTAGCAGACCTCCAGCACCTTGGTGGAATGAGGTTTGCGAACAAAGTGTAATAGCATCCTATAATGCTTTGAAACTGTACAGAAGTGATTCTACAATAGATAACTATATAAATTATAAGAGACTTGATGCATTAAAAAAGAGAACCATTTCTGAGCAGAAGTCAACTGGATGGAATGATTTGTGCAATACTTTTAATAGAACTACCCCTATAAGCAAAATATGGAACATGATTAAGATTTTTAAGGGTGTTAAGTCTAGCATTAGATCCCATAAAGATGAGTTCATACCTACCTTTTTAGATAAACTGTCTGATAATAGTGGTTTAAAAGAGACTAGTAACTTAATCAACTATTTTAACAGTAACAATAATAATAGCAATTCAAAATTTTTATTGGAACCATTTACATGGAATGAATTCACATCAAGTCTACAATCTAGGCGTAACTCAAGTCCAGGTCTAGATAACTTTCCATATATTGTAATTAAAGAACTCCATACATCTGTTCAGCACCTCTTTCTTGACATTCTTAATGCTTTATGGCTCAAACAAATTATCCCTGAATCATGGAAAACACAGTGTGTTATCCCAATACTGAAGCCTGATAAATCTCCAGAACAGTCCAGTTCGTATCGTCCTATATCTTTGTCCTCATGTCTCGGTAAACTATTCGAAAATATGATTAAAGTCCGTCTGGACTGGTTTGTAGAGGCTAATGGTATCATCCCACATGTGCAGTATGGTTTCCGTCGTGGGCGTAGTTGCGCTGACAGCTTCATGTCACTCATCTCAGACCTGAAACGTGCAAATAATTTAAAATCACACACTGTTTGTGTATTTTTAGATGTCCAAGGAGCTTTTGATAATGTCGACCCAGGTATCTTGGTCAACATTATGTCTGATGTGGGTATACCTGGTCTACTATGTCAGTGGATCTATAATTATTTAAATGATAGAACCTTATATGTTAAGTATAATAACATCTTACATGGTCCTAGAAGTGCATCGAAAGGCACAATGCAAGGCGCCACTCTTTCACCATTACTATATAATTTGTACACATGTGAAATATGTAAATTTGTAAATACTAGTGAAGTAAATATTTTGCAATTCGCAGATGACATTGTTTTGTATAGTAGCAGTCAGAACTTGCAAGTTGCTATAGATAATATGAATAGAGCATTAAATCAGTTGAGTCTATACTATAATGATAGATTACGTTTAAAGATCAATGCTACAAAAAGCAGTTTAATGATTTTTGGTGATGATGATCCATCTAGTGTTATTTCGTATTGTGGAGAATCTATAAACAGAGTACATTCAAAGAAATTCTTAGGAATCATCATAGACCAAAAACTGACTTTCGAAGAACATGTTCGGTATATTTCTAAAAATGCTTTAAGAGCTATTAACATAATAAGATGTCTGGCTGGAGTGTCATGGGGTGCTGACCCCAAAATATTGTCTATTCTATATAAAGCTATTGTGAGAAGTCATTTTGACTATAGTTCTTTGGCATATATGAATAGCTACCATGCCAAAAAATTAGATATCCTGCAGAATAAATCTCTGAGAATAATATCGGGTGCAATGTGCTCAACTCCCATAAGGGCCATGGAAGTAGAGACTAAAATTATGCCACTGATCTTGAGACGTCTCCTACTTGCCGAACGGTATTGCCTTAAACTACTGTACTCTGATAACATGCAAATTATTAACAAGATTATACCTTGTAAAATCAATGTGTCAGGTCCTTTAGCAACTGGTGAGAGCCTCCTTATTGGTAACTCCCCAGTGTTGTATCACATTTTTCTGGAAATTGAAAACAACAGCTATAAACTCAAAAAACAGTGCCCTTGGCCCTGCTATTCTTCCCAGTTCAAAAGCATAATGCACCCAATTACAGTAATAGATTCAATTACAAATAATTCAGAGATGTTGCAATTTTTATCAGAAAATAATTACTACACTTTATATACAGATGGTAGTAAGGGTAAGGATTATGTGCGCTGTGCTGTGTATGATCCTCAAAAAAATTCTTCTCAGAGTTTTCTTTTGCAGAATGTCTGTACAATATTCACCGCAGAAGCCTATGCAGTATATCAGGCTCTTCTGCAAATTGGAAATGTAGATAATTGTAAATATTTTCTAATTGTAACAGATTCTTTAAGTTTTATAAGAGGATTGAGCTATTTAAAGATTCACTTTAAAACTAATTTCATTTTGTACATAATTAAAGAATTGTTATACAAATATTATCATACAGGGAAACTAATTTCATTTATGTGGGTGCCCTCTCATAGAGGAATCACTGGAAATGAAATGGCCGACAAAGCCGCTTACGGAGGAGTAAATGCACTCGATGTCTCCGATACTATGTATGTACCTATGACTGATTATTTGAGTAATGTAAGGCTAGCTATAAGTATGTTATGGGAGCAAATGTGGAAGAAAGACCAAGAAACGAAAGGACGGTGGTACGGTAGCATTCAAGAAAACTTACCAGTAAAGCCATGGTATGATAGCCTGCAAAGAGCCAGTCGTGATTTTATTACCACCATAAACCGACTACGTTATGGACATAATAAAGCACCATCACACCTAGCAAAGTTAAATATAATTCAAAGCAATGTCTGTACATTTTGCGGAGTTGAAGAAGGAACAGTGGACCACATTATATTCAGCTGTCAAAAGTTCCTTATTGACAGATTGGTACTCGCGAGTGAACTAAGTGAAGTGTGGCAAAATAATTATAGTGATTTTTCTTCCCGCCCGCCGCCGCTTAAAGAACTATTAAAAGACATTAAAACTTATAAACCAATATTTAAATACATTAAAAATACGGTGGTAAAATTATAAAACTGAAAATACAAAATCTGAAAAGTGGTTCCGGAATAATAAAGTCGTGGCTTAAAGGTCTTAGTAACCAGGCCATAAAATCCCAAAAAAAAAAAAAAAAGAATAATAGGACTTTTTGGCGGGAACTTGCAGAGTGACGTAGCATTTTCATTTTTATTTTCATAAAATCGTGTATTTTGAGTTTAACTGCATATTTTCGGTGGTATTTTATCCAATAAAGATCAATCCATGTGCACCAATGAAGTAAAATTAAATGAATTATGTGCATCGTGACTTTACAAGTTGTCTTAAAAAGTCCGTGAAAAGTTTTAGTACAATGACCACCATTTTAATAAAACATGACTGGACGGTGACTAGTAATGCGATTTATGTGAAAGTTTATGTGCGGACTATATGAAAGTGATATTATACCTAAATAAAATGTATGCGACTGAAAGACTTTGTATCCATGGTCATGAACAAATTATAAAAAAAAAGTACTGTTGTTGAGTTGATTTTCATATTTCCAATTTTTCATTTCAGTCATCGTGGTTTCATTTCATTTGATTTCATTCAATGATTTTTGATAACTTGTAACTTGAATCGCGATAACGATGTTTATTTTGTTTATTGTTTATAGATTATCATAAACTGATCAAGTAGGTACCTACAAAGTCTAAGTTCGATTTTTAATATTATCAATTTCAGCGCTCTAAGGCTCTAAGCAAAATCGTGGGTCAATGTACTATTACAATCTAAATTAGTTTATAGATAACTAGTAGGTATGTGGTAAAGAAAAAGTAAAAAAGTAATTCTACATGCATAGAATAGTAATAAATATAATAACAGAAACTCATAAACATAAGCTAGTAAGTGAATTGATAGAGATGATACAAAGTTCAACCTTCACGTAACAACACATTACAAAGTACATATTAACTACATTCTCCTGAAACCGAATCATGGATGTTATTTTAAATGTAAACAATCAGTCCAATGGAAGGGATAAATTGGCTAGGTAAGTTATTATTTATACTATTTTAGTAATACATTTTACTGAATGCACAACAAGTTTTTTAACATAAAGTTACTTCATTTTCAGATTGGCACAATACACAAGTCGTCTAATATGGCATCAGCTAGAGTCAAGGAATGCTAACAAATATTCCATAGACAGATTAAAGAATTTGGAATTCACATTGAGTACATTTAGGAAAAGTAAGCAGTTTATCCTAATATTCTTTTGAATGTAGATTAGGAAGTCAATAAGACAATATGTAACAGTAGTACCCAACTAATAAGGCTTACCGATGTACCTGCGCAGAAGATACATTTTCAAAGCGCGGGAAACGCTATTGGTCGGCAGCTGCCGCCATGTTAGCGCGCGCCGTGCGGAGGGGCGTGACTTGCGAGTGAGACGGAACCAACAGCTGCAGTGTATTATGAACCTTATAGTAGTGATCTAAGGTTGATTGTAAGTTTTAAGCATTCTTTCGTTAATCTTCGGGGCCATACTTTCTTTTCTGTGCGAACGAAGATTCATGCCAGATGCGCCATATCAGTTGGGTAATACTGTAATTGCATTTAATCCAATGGTTTTATATTACTTTCCATAATTTGTGCTCTTATCTAAAACAGAACTTATCTCTTTACAGTCTTACGGCTGGGCAGGTGTATAGACATTTGTTATACAGCCTTAAATACCATGCATATTGAAGATCCATTTCTAAGGATAACATTAACTACAAGTAAATTGGCACATGCATTGTTCCTGTATGCAGATCATATAGTGTGGCTCACCAGAACTGGTTTCCTGAACACAGATTCAGATACTTGGAATCGCACTGCAAACAAATTTTGGCTTCTATCAATCATTGCCAATCTAGCAAGAGATTTCTATGAAATATTGCATTTATTGGAATTAAACAAGACAACATTTCTCAAACCATCAGAATTACTCGGCAGCTCAGTGAGAAGTCATAACTTTTCCGCCGGAATAAAACATTTCTATTTGCTAGTTAACTGTCATAAAGATGTGTTTATTGATACTTTAAAAAACACATGTGATTTGTTTATTCCATTGACTGCTCTAGGTTTGACTAAATTAAGTCCCAGTGCTGTTGGCACATTGGGTGCATTGTCTTCAATAGCTGCCCTAGTGACCATTGTTAAACCAATAACTAAACTTGTGCCTGCATGACAACCATTTCCAAAAACTATGTCATATAGTGGTGTAGGATTAACTGTGATAGCAATATGTTATTTTCTATATTTTATTAATATGATGGTTATGGTACTATTTTATCATAGTGCATGTTTTATATCCAAAGGGGTTGGTGAATAAATGTACATACTTTCCCTTAATAAACAAGATCAACTGATATAATAGGAATGATTTAAAAACCATTCCCATTTTACAGAAATGTTGGAATGGATAGTTTCTTTTTTAAATATTAGATGCTTGTGCTTTATCACAATCTTACCTGATGGTAAGCGAAGATGTAGTCTAGGGTGAACTGCATGTGCCCATTACATGCCTGTTTACTCTGGCCTTGAATAAAACCATGTTGTAGGTATGTCTGGAAACATGTTGTGCAGGAGAGAATTCCATAGCATGGTCATGCATATAAGGAAAGAGGAAGTGAAAAACTTGCTACGGCTAGAAGGAATATTGATGACAAAGTGTTGGTAACTCGAGGGCCAAGATTATGAAGTTCTTGATTGCAATAATTGAAAAAAGAAAAATTGCATAATGTGAAACTTTTAATAGGCAACTAGTGTTCAACTTAGTTGAGAATATAATATTGATATGAATTATATTTTAATCTAATGTTGTCAAAGGCAAAGAATGGAAAGGGATGATTTTGCGAGATTTTATTTACATATGCTGGACTAGTAAATTCCAGGACTGTCAGCACCTTACTTATAAATTGACATTTTTATACATACTTCCTATTATATAAAAACAATTTCTATAAATTGCTTGGTTTCTTTTTCAAAAGAAAAGTTGTTTACCCTCCCCTTCCATCTACATTTTATGAATTTGTTCTCATGGAAATCTTTGTGGCATCTATTAAGCTTATTGATACATTTAACTGATAGATTAGGGAACACAAATGCCTCTTGCCAACATCAGATGTGTGCCTTGCAAGTCTAGCAAACAGTAAAACCAAATTAAATTAATAACTAACTAATTATGATTTATTTAACTAAATATAAAATAACAATTATTCATCTATTACTAAATAGCATAAGGATCATTTTCATCAAAAACTTGGAACTTTGTGTATGTCGGCTTAGATGTGAAGTCTTTCTTCCCATCTTGCCAACCTCTTGGGGGTGCTTTGTTATAATCAAAACTAGATTTTAGTTTCCCATATAGTTCGGCTTGCAAATCCATATCTTCTCTATACATTTCTTTAGCTACTTTCTTGCCCGTAATTGGATCAGTTATATCACCAAATGGATAAACAACTTCTTTAACTTCATGTGTAATAAGTTTGGTTAGTTTCAGTGGTAAAGATTGTATTAGCACTATATCTCCTGTTTTACATTTCTTCTCAGGATCATGGCAATAATAGAATTCATCTTTTCTGAAATACTGAAACAAGATAATATGTCGACTATTTATTATTCTTTACATAAAAGAGAAATATAATAAAGTAATATAAATTCAATACCTACTCACCATCAGTAAATTCTCATCCAATTCTAACCTCTTCACTCTTATTTTGGTAGCATTTTGTTTAACTGTAGGGACGCATTGCCCCAGCAATAGAAACTTTCTCACACCTTCGGCTGCATTACGAGCCATTTTCACGGAGAAATTCAAATGTTTATTTACAGCTCAATTATTTTACGATTTTATCATTTAGAAAAAAAAATATTGTTTGTTTTTTTTTTTTTGGTTATTTTTTTCTTGACCATGGATACTAATTCCTTCAGTCGCATACATTTTATTAATTATATCACTTTAAATATAGTCCGCACATTCACTTTCACATAGTCCGCATGAACAGTCACCGTCAAGTCATGTTTTAGTAAAATGGTAGTCATTGTACTAAAACTTGTCACGGACTTTTTGAGACAACTTGTAAAGTCACGATGCACATAATTCATTTCATTTCACTTCATTGGTGCACATAGATTGATCTTTATTGGATAAAGTACCACCGATAATATGCAATAAAACTCAAAATACACGAATTTATGAAAATAAAAATGAAACTGCTACGTCACTCTGCAAGTTCCCGCCAAAAAGTCCACCTCAATATTATGTTTGTTTTTTTTTTTTTTTTTTTTTTTTGTAAATTTGTTCTTGACCTTGGATACTAAGTCCTTCAGTCGCATACATTTTATTTATAATATCACTATAATATAGTCCGCACATTCACTTTCACATAGTCTGCATGTTCAGTCACCGTCCAGTCATGTTTTAGTAAAATAGTGGTCATTGTACTAAAACTTATCACGGACTTTTTGAGACAACTTGTAAAGTCACGATACACATATTCATTTCATTTCACTTCACTGGTGCACATATATTGATCTTTATTGAATAAAATACCACCGATAATATGCAATAAAACTCAAAATACACGAATTTATGAAAATAAAAATGAAAATGCTACGTCACTCTGCAAGTTCCCGCCAAAAAGTCTCTCAATATTTTTTTTTTTTTTTTTGGGATTTTATGGCCTGGTTACTAAGACCTTTAAGCCACGACTTTATTATTCCGGAACCACTTTTCAGATTTTGTATTTTCAGTTTTATAATTTTACCACCGTATTTTTAATGTATTTAAATATTGGTTTATAAGTTTTAATGTCTTTTAATAGTTCTTTAAGCGGCGGCGGGCGGGAAGAAAAATCACTATAATTATTTTGCCACACTTCACTTAGTTCACTCGCGAGTACCAATCTGTCAATAAGGAACTTTTGACAGCTGAATATAATGTGGTCCACTGTTCCTTCTTCAACTCCGCAAAATGTACAGACATTGCTTTGAATTATATTTAACTTTGCTAGGTGTGATGGTGCTTTATTATGTCCATAACGTAGTCGGTTTATGGTGGTAATAAAATCACGACTGGCTCTTTGCAGGCTATCATACCATGGCTTTACTGGTAAGTTTTCTTGAATGCTACCGTACCACCGTCCTTTCGTTTCTTGGTCTTTCTTCCACATTTGCTCCCATAACATACTTATAGCTAGCCTTACATTACTCAAATAATCAGTCATAGGTACATACATAGTATCGGAGACATCGAGTGCATTTACTCCTCCGTAAGCGGCTTTGTCGGCCATTTCATTTCCAGTGATTCCTCTATGAGAGGGCACCCACATAAATGAAATTAGTTTCCCTGTATGATAATATTTGTATAACAATTCTTTAATTATGTACAAAATGAAATTAGTTTTAAAGTGAATCTTTAAATAGCTCAATCCTCTTATAAAACTTAAAGAATCTGTTACAATTAGAAAATATTTACAATTATCTACATTTCCAATTTGCAGAAGAGCCTGATATACTGCATAGGCTTCTGCGGTGAATATTGTACAGACATTCTGCAAAAGAAAACTCTGAGAAGAATTTTTTTGAGGATCATACACAGCACAGCGCACATAATCCTTACCCTTACTACCATCTGTATATAAAGTGTAGTAATTATTTTCTGATAAAAATTGCAACATCTCTGAATTATTTGTAATTGAATCTATTACTGTAATTGGGTGCATTATGCTTTTGAACTGGGAAGAATAGCAGGGCCAAGGGCACTGTTTTTTGAGTTTATAGCTGTTGTTTTCAATTTCCAGAAAAATGTGATACAACACTGGGGAGTTACCAATAAGGAGGCTCTCACCAGTTGCTAAAGGACCTGACACATTGATTTTACAAGGTATAATCTTGTTAATAATTTGCATGTTATCAGAGTACAGTAGTTTAAGGCAATACCGTTCGGCAAGTAGGAGACGTCTCAAGATCAGTGGCATAATTTTAGTCTCTACTTCCATGGCCCTTATGGGAGTTGAGCACATTGCACCCGATATTATTCTCAGAGATTTATTCTGCAGGATATCTAATTTTTTGGCATGGTAGCTATTCATATATGCCAAAGAACTATAGTCAAAATGACTTCTCACAATAGCTTTATATAGAATAGACAATATTTTGGGGTCAGCACCCCATGACACTCCAGCCAGACATCTTATTATGTTAATAGCTCTTAAAGCATTTTTAGAAATATACCGAACATGTTCTTCGAAAGTCAGTTTTTGGTCTATGATGATTCCTAAGAATTTCTTTGAATGTACTCTGTTTATAGATTCTCCACAATACGAAATAACACTAGATGGATCATCATCACCAAAAATCATTAAACTGCTTTTTGTAGCATTGATCTTTAAACGTAATCTATCATTATAGTATAGACTCAACTGATTTAATGCTCTATTCATATTATCTATAGCAACTTGCAAGTTCTGACTGCTACTATACAAAACAATGTCATCTGCGAATTGCAAAATATTTACTTCACTAGTATTTACAAATTTACATATTTCACATGTGTACAAATTATATAGTAATGGTGAAAGAGTGGCGCCTTGCATTGTGCCTTTCGATGCACTTCTAGGACCATGTAAGATGTTATTATACTTAACATATAAGGTTCTATCATTTAAATAATTATAGATCCACTGACATAGTAGACCAGGTATACCCACATCAGACATAATGTTGACCAAGATACCTGGGTCGACATTATCAAAAGCTCCTTGGACATCTAAAAATACACAAACAGTGTGTGATTTTAAATTATTTGCACGTTTCAGGTCTGAGATGAGTGACATGAAGCTGTCAGCGCAACTACGCCCACGACGGAAACCATACTGCACATGTGGGATGATACCATTAGCCTCTACAAACCAGTCCAGACGGACTTTAATCATATTTTCGAATAGTTTACCGAGACATGAGGACAAAGATATAGGACGATACGAACTGGACTGTTCTGGAGATTTATCAGGCTTCAGTATTGGGATAACACACTGTGTTTTCCATGATTCAGGGATAATTTGTTTGAGCCATAAAGCATTAAGAATGTCAAGAAAGAGGTGCTGAACAGATGTATGGAGTTCTTTAATTACAATATATGGAAAGTTATCTAGACCTGGACTTGAGTTACGCCTAGATTGTAGACTTGATGTGAATTCATTCCATGTAAATGGTTCCAATAAAAATTTTGAATTGCTATTATTATTGTTACTGTTAAAATAGTTGATTAAGTTACTAGTCTCTTTTAAACCACTATTATCAGACAGTTTATCTAAAAAGGTAGGTATGAACTCATCTTTATGGGATCTAATGCTAGACTTAACACCCTTAAAAATCTTAATCATGTTCCATATTTTGCTTATAGGGGTAGTTCTATTAAAAGTATTGCACAAATCATTCCATCCAGTTGACTTCTGCTCAGAAATGGTTCTCTTTTTTAATGCATCAAGTCTCTTATAATTTATATAGTTATCTATTGTAGAATCACTTCTGTACAGTTTCAAAGCATTATAGGATGCTATTACACTTTGTTCGCAAACCTCATTCCACCAAGGTGCTGGAGGTCTGCTAGCAAAGTGGGCAGACTTAGTGAACTTTGGAACAACTATTTGCATAAGGGACTCAAGACGTATACAAAAATCGGTATAGGAAGAGAGTGGGTCTACTTGATTAATTGTAAAATCGCCAAACGCATTTTTTGAAAGTTCATTATATTGGCGCCAATCAGCTCTTTTGTACAAAAATTTATCAATGGGAGGGTTAATTTGGTATTTTTGTATGGATAGGGATATTTCGGTTATAGTTGGATAATGGTAACTTCCCATACAATCATCATGCACAGACCACTCGCATAACGGTGCTAAGCATGCGCTAGCAAAGGTGACGTCAATGGCTGAAGCGTTGGTTCTAGGACGGTTCACTGTAGTGAAACTGCCATCATTTAAGATGCACAAATCACACTCATCTATAACATCATATAAATCTTGTCCGCGGCCCTTAGTAGATAGGCAACCAAATGCAATATGGTGAGCATTAAAATCACCACTTATAAAAATAGGTTTAGGTAGGTCTCGAATTATATTGCGCAGTCTATGCAATCTTATGTGCCCACTGGAAGGAGGACAATATACGCAGAGTATAGTCACACTGCCACGCTCGGTAGATATTGACATAGCTATAGTTTGAATGTCCTCATAGAATGTTGTGTTTAAAATATTATATTTAGTCTCTGGTTTAATTAATATTGCTACACCATTGTGAGGATTCTTAGATGTTCTGGAATGGAGATTATAACCGGGGATTCTAAAATTGTGATGGTCTTTAAACCAAGTTTCATTAAGCAAGCATACATCAATATTTTGTTCTAGCATAAACTTAGTTAATAAGGGCTTTTTACTATTGGCACTTTGGATGTTAAACTGCGCAATCCGTAATTGGGACGTTTTAGGGGGACTTAAATCCATTATGGGGATAAATTTTTAACTAATATTTCTTCAATGAATAATGAAGTAATTGGGGTGGGATCAGACTTATTACCAATCTCTACCAATGTTTTTACTAGGGCCGCTCGTACTTCTTTATTAGCTATAACCTGGGCAATGAAGTCCATAGGGTGATCTTGTGGGTTCAGCGCCTGTGCAGCAGGCTTGTTATTAACATTTTTTTTAACATTTTTCTTTTCAGTATTTACTGGAATATTTACATTATTTACAGGGGGATTTACAAGTTGACTCTTAGACAATGGCAATGCAGGGTATTCGATCGACTTTGTTTGTGCGATACTCGCGTATGTTATTTTACTTTTCTTTTCTTCTATTTTTCTTAATTTAATGGGACATTCTCTTGCTATTGCTAGGTGTGGGCCTTGGCAATTAGCGCAACATATCTCTTTAGGTTTATCACAATCTTTGTAAAAGTGTTCACCAGAGCAGATCGAACACTTCTGTTTGCCATTACATATTTTAGCCGAGTGATTAAATTTCATACATTTGTAACATTGTTGCAGCGGTGGGATATATTCAAATACCCTGTATGAGAATAGATCATATTGTACATTGTCAGGTAAGATATTGGATAAGAAAGTGATACTGACTGTTTGCAGAGGAACTCTGTCCCGTCCTACTTTTTTTGTGAATCGTCGTATACAGATAATTTCGTAAATGGAACTCAACTTAGTGTATAAGTCCTTATTTGAGATATTTGCTGGGACAAATCTTATGATGCCAGTTTTTTCTATTTGTGTAGCCGGTATGTAAGCCTTTACGTTGTACTTTTCTAAGAATGCAGTGTTATTTAGAAAGTTGTTTGCTGTATTATATTGTTTGAACATTACTGCTATTTTATTTGCATTCAATCGCTGTATTGCCATCACACCTTTAACATCCGTCGTGAAAATATGATTGAGATATATAGGACTTTTGTTGCCCAATCTATCTTTGTGGTTGATATGCTCAACAAAAACTTTAAACTCTGTTTTATTTGAGTTTTCTGGATACTGTCTTTTATAATTAGGTTTAAAATAAGGCACATAAAGTACATCAGAACGCTCACCGCCACCGCTATCATCATTCACTTCATCAGTCCGAAGCCGCTTGGAGGAGTTGGGCGGGTTGTCCCCGCCCCCCTCATTCCCATCCATTTTATTTTTTTGGTATTAATTAAAAGTGAATTTATTCTTTTACACAATAAAAAAAAAATTACAAAATGTAATTTCAAATTTTCCGCGTGCGCTTTTTTCAATTTCCCGCCAAGGAATCCCCGTCCTATTATTCTTTTTTTTTTTTTTTGGGATTTTATGGCCTGGTTACTAAGACCTTTAAGCCACGACTTTATTATTCCGGAACCACTTTTCAGATTTTGTATTTTCAGTTTTATAATTTTACCACCGTATTTTTAATGTATTTAAATATTGGTTTATAAGTTTTAATGTCTTTTAATAGTTCTTTAAGCGGCGGCGGGCGGGAAGAAAAATCACTATAATTATTTTGCCACACTTCACTTAGTTCACTCGCGAGTACCAATCTGTCAATAAGGAACTTTTGACAGCTGAATATAATGTGGTCCACTGTTCCTTCTTCAACTCCGCAAAATGTACAGACATTGCTTTGAATTATATTTAACTTTGCTAGGTGTGATGGTGCTTTATTATGTCCATAACGTAGTCGGTTTATGGTGGTAATAAAATCACGACTGGCTCTTTGCAGGCTATCATACCATGGCTTTACTGGTAAGTTTTCTTGAATGCTACCGTACCACCGTCCTTTCGTTTCTTGGTCTTTCTTCCACATTTGCTCCCATAACATACTTATAGCTAGCCTTACATTACTCAAATAATCAGTCATAGGTACATACATAGTATCGGAGACATCGAGTGCATTTACTCCTCCGTAAGCGGCTTTGTCGGCCATTTCATTTCCAGTGATTCCTCTATGAGAGGGCACCCACATAAATGAAATTAGTTTCCCTGTATGATAATATTTGTATAACAATTCTTTAATTATGTACAGAATGAAATTAGTTTTAAAGTGAATCTTTAAATAGCTCAATCCTCTTATAAAACTTAAAGAATCTGTTACAATTAGAAAATATTTACAATTATCTACATTTCCAATTTGCAGAAGAGCCTGATATACTGCATAGGCTTCTGCGGTGAATATTGTACAAACATTCTGCAAAAGAAAACTCTGAGAAGAATTTTTTTGAGGATCATACACAGCACAGCGCACATAATCCTTGCCCTTACTACCATCTGTATATAAAGTGTAGTAATTATTTTCTGATAAAAATTGCAACATCTCTGAATTATTTGTAATTGAATCTATTACTGTAATTGGGTGCATTATGCTTTTGAACTGGGAAGAATAGCAGGGCCAAGGGCACTGTTTTTTGAGTTTATAGCTGTTGTTTTCAATTTCCAGAAAAATGTGATACAACATTGGGGAGTTACCAATAAGGAGGCTCTCACCAGTTGCTAAAGGACCTGACACATTGATTCTACAAGGTATAATCTTGTTAATAATTTGCATGTTATCAGAGTACAGTAGTTTAAGGCAATACCGTTCGGCAAGTAGGAGACGTCTCAAGATCAGTGGCATAATTTTAGTCTCTACTTCCATGGCCCTTATGGGAGTTGAGCACATTGCACCCGATATTATTCTCAGAGATTTATTCTGCAGGATATCTAATTTTTTGGCATGGTAGCTATTCATATATGCCAAAGAACTATAGTCAAAATGACTTCTCACAATAGCTTTATATAGAATAGACAATATTTTGGGGTCAGCACCCCATGACACTCCAGCCAGACATCTTATTATGTTAATAGCTCTTAAAGCATTTTTAGAAATATACCGAACATGTTCTTCGAAAGTCAGTTTTTGGTCTATGATGATTCCTAAGAATTTCTTTGAATGTACTCTGTTTATAGATTCTCCACAATACGAAATAACACTAGATGGATCATCATCACCAAAAATCATTAAACTGCTTTTTGTAGCATTGATCTTTAAACGTAATCTATCATTATAGTATAGACTCAACTGATTTAATGCTCTATTCATATTATCTATAGCAACTTGCAAGTTCTGACTGCTACTATACAAAACAATGTCATCTGCGAATTGCAAAATATTTACTTCACTAGTATTTACAAATTTACATATTTCACATGTGTACAAATTATATAGTAATGGTGAAAGAGTGGCGCCTTGCATTGTGCCTTTCGATGCACTTCTAGGACCATGTAAGATGTTATTATACTTAACATATAAGGTTCTATCATTTAAATAATTATAGATCCACTGACATAGTAGACCAGGTATACCCACATTAGACATAATGTTGACCAAGATACCTGGGTCGACATTATCAAAAGCTCCTTGGACATCTAAAAATACACAAACAGTGTGTGATTTTAAATTATTTGCACGTTTCAGGTCTGAGATGAGTGACATGAAGCTGTCAGCGCAACTACGCCCACGACGGAAACCATACTGCACATGTGGGATGATACCATTAGCCTCTACAAACCAGTCCAGACGGACTTTAATCATATTTTCGAATAGTTTACCGAGACATGAGGACAAAGATATAGGACGATACGAACTGGACTGTTCTGGAGATTTATCAGGCTTCAGTATGGGGATAACACACTGTGTTTTCCATGATTCAGGGATAATTTGTTTGAGCCATAAAGCATTAAGAATGTCAAGAAAGAGGTGCTGAACAGATGTATGGAGTTCTTTAATTACAATATATGGAAAGTTATCTAGACCTGGACTTGAGTTACGCCTAGATTGTAGACTTGATGTGAATTCATTCCATGTAAATGGTTCCAATAAAAATTTTGAATTGCTATTATTATTGTTACTGTTAAAATAGTTGATTAAGTTACTAGTCTCTTTTAAACCACTATTATCAGACAGTTTATCTAAAAAGGTAGGTATGAACTCATCTTTATGGGATCTAATGCTAGACTTAACACCCTTAAAAATCTTAATCATGTTCCATATTTTGCTTATAGGGGTAGTTCTATTAAAAGTATTGCACAAATCATTCCATTCAGTTGACTTCTGCTCAGAAATGGTTCTCTTTTTTAAGAGCCTAGTCCTCGAGCGTGGTAATTTCTCATAGAGCTCACACATCGACACATTCTGCCTACACAGATGCGTCTCACAGTTATATTACACATTGCTTTGAGACAGACAACTATGATTTACGGCGCAATGGAATAATTATTTATACAGTGCGAGTTCGCGCCTGTAAGATTAGTAAGCATGTTATAGAAACAGCGCAATGTATTAGCTATTCACTCGCCGCCCCGCAGTTTGCGAGTAGCCGTGGTAAAAGAGATGGCAATATTGGCAATAGAAAAGGTTGGAGCCACAGTGTTCGCGTGATTCGTGCTAATTAGGTAAGCAGTACCGGATCATTCTTGATATTTTTCTTTATTGAGAATATTGATTAACTTTGTTATTTTTATATCAATCTTAACAACTACTTTACCTTTACTTACTTAAATCCATATAGGTATATACAAACAGAAAATGGCGTAATGACTGATCCACACACAGCTAGATCGTAAGGTCCAGAATCTTGAAATTTTTGCCACAGATTATTCTTATAACTTACTAGCGACCCGCCTCGGCTTCACACGCGTACAATGTAGTTAACTAGGTACTATGCTGTGTGGTGACATTGCACGCGCGCCGCCCCGCCCGCCGCACGAGCACGGTATGGCGAATACTATTTTTGGTACCTAATTACCCGACTGACCCGGAAGGAGGGTTATGTTTTTCGAGTGTATGTATGTATGTATGTATGTATGTATGTCTATTTCTTTGTGCCGCTCTGCAGCCTAAACGGCTTGATGGATTTAAGCATATGAGGTGTCGTTAGATTCGTCTTGACTGGGGGAGTGTCATAGGGTATATTATTTTTATATCGCGCCTAAGAATAAAAAAATAGGGGGGGTATTAAAAATAAAAGTTTCGTTATTATAACAATATGGGTATCAAATGAAAGCTTGTAAATAGACTATTCCATATATGTATATATTATACTACTTTTATGCTACCATTTTGACGTAAACTGCAAAAAAACACGTTTAATGCAAGGGCAGTAGGTACTGAGCCGTTACCATACGTAAATCACAGAGTTGCGATGGTTGTTAGCGTTCCTTTACCGTACCGCTCATTTACTTACTAATACATACGACTCTTTCTGTATAAAACTTAAAAGTCTGAAATAAATTAAATTATTAAGAGGCCGGCATCAATATCGAAACGGGCAGAATCAGGTATTTGACACGTCCACGCACACGCGGGAACGCTCAGTCGCGTGTGTGCGTGAGTCCGGGAGTCATTGCGGCGATTAAATGGTTTTGATCCATTGATATTTTTTACGTGTCTTTTACTTTTTGGTTTTTTCTATTGAAATAAAAAGTCATGGTAGTAAATCAAATCAAAATCATCAATACCGGTTTGGAAAGTTGCATTTGCTGAGAAATGCCGGTAATAAACTCAGCAATTACTATTTTCAAAAACATTTTAGATTTATTACATAACTATATATGAAAATTCAAAAAATACGCATCGATTGGACCCAACTATATTTTTGTGCCTTTTGCGGTCGAGACCATGGGACCGTGGGGGTCCGAAGCTCGCCGTTTTGCTCGCACCTTGTCATCAAAATTGATCGAGACCTCCGGAGACCAGCGGGCGGGGAGCTTTTTCCGCCAACGCGTCAGCTTGGCTATCCAAAGAGGAAACGCTGCCAGCCTTCTGGGAACCCTGCCGTTAATCGGAAGCAGCAGCAGGCTTGAGGAAATTTTCTATATATAGATTGTATTTTGTACATATTTGTTGTAAATAAAATTGTTAAAAAAAAAAAAAAAAAAAAAAAAAAAAAAAACTATATATGTATGTATATAAATGAATTAATGTTCGTTAGTCAAAATTACTGGTCCTAGATACTGGTCCGATTGCTCTCAAAATCGATATTTGAGAGTCATCGGGGTCACAAAACAAGAATCTATTCTCAAAATTTTGATAAAGTGTCCTCCATTTTGAACTTTTTAGATACTGGTTCGATTGCTCTCAAAATCGATATTTGAGAGTCCTCGGGGTCACAAAACAAGAATCTATTCTCAAAATTTTGATAGTGCCCGCCATATTGAACTTTTTAGATACTGGTCCGATTGCTCTCAAAATCGATATTTGAGAGTCCTCGGGGTCACAAAACAAGAATCTTTTCTCAGAATTTTGAAAAAGTGTCCGCCATGTTGAACTTTTTAGATACTGGTCCGATTGCTTTTAAAATCGATATTTGAGAGTCCTCGGGGTCACAAAACAACAATCTATTCTCAATTTAGCAATCGGACCAGTATCTAAAAAGTTCAACATGGCGGACACTTTATCAATATTTTGAGAAAAGATTCTTGTTTTGTGACCCCGATGACTCTCAAATATCGATTTTGATAGCAATCGGACCAGTATCTAAAAAGTTCAAAATGGCGGACACTTTTTCAAAATTCTGAAAAAAGATTCTTGTTTTGTGACCCCAAGGTCTCTCAAATATCGATTTTGAAAGCAATCGGTGCAGTGTCTAAAAAGTTCAACATGGCGGACACTTTTTCAAAATTCTGAAAAAAGATTCTTGTTTTGTGACCCCAAGGTCTCTCAAATATCGATTTTGAAAGCAATCGGTGCAGTGTCTAAAAAGTTCAACATGGCGGACACTTTTTCAACATTTTGAGAAAAGATTCTTGTTTTGTGATCCCAATGTCTCTCAAATATCGATTTTGAGAGCAATCGGACCAGTATCTAAAAAGTTCAACATGGCGGACACTTTTTCAAACTTCTGAGAAAATATTCTTGTTTTGTGACCCCAAGGTCTCTCAAATATCGATTTTGAAAGCAATCGGTGCAGTGTCTAAAAAGTTTAACATGGCGGACCCTTTTTCAATATTCTGAGAAAAGATTCTTGTTTTGTGACCCCAAGGTCTCTCAAATATCGATTTTGAGAGCAATCGGACCAGTATCTAAAAAGTTCAACATGGCGGACACTTTTTCAACATTTTGAGAAAAGATTCTTGTTTTGTGATCCCAATGTCTCTCAAATATCGATTTTGAGAGCAGTCGGACCAGTATCTAAAAAGTTCAACATGGCGGACACTTTTTCAAACTTCTGAGAAAATATTCTTGTTTTGTGACCCCAAGGTCTCTCAAATATCGATTTTGAAAGCAATCGGTGCAGTGTCTAAAAAGTTCAACATGGCGGACACGTTTTCAAAATTTTGAGAAGATTCATGTTTTGTGATCCAGAGTTCTATCAAATACCTTTTCGAATTTTATTATGTATCATGTATTTAAACATTGAATAAGTTAGTACAAATACCTAAATTAAATAAAATCTCGTACCTTGATAAATCAATAAATGTATTTTCTTTCTTTATTTTACCTCAGCAGTCACGACCTACCTTTATGTCAATGACACAAGACGGTGGCGACCTTCAGCGAGCATCAAAGCGACGTGCTCTCACTTTGGACTCGAGGAGGACACTGTATGATTTTTTTTTTTTTTTTTTTTTTTTTTTTTTTTGAATGGACATGAAGGTACTGGCCCAAAGCTAGCCTAAGTACCCTTACGCGGACAAGTTCGGCGAGCAAGCTCTCAACCGGTTTAGATTTAGGTAACATGGCCTGAGGGTGCCCCAGTTGGGGCCGAGCCTCGGCTCAGGGCTGTTACCGAGGGGAGGGGACGGACTTCATTATTAGAACGAGTTACGACTAATTAGAGGGAAGCGGATTATTATTGGCGGCTCGGGCCGCTTGTCGAGCAACAACAAGGGGGGGACGAGACTGAGTGAGAGAGGGTCGCGGCGCGTGACCTCGACGACGAGGTCGGTAACGAGGTGAACGGTCACCGCGATTCGCATCTGTATTTGTATTTGTTCGAGCTTCGGAAGCTGCGAGCTGAGCTAAGGTGATAGGGTCATCGGGCTCGATGAGGGCATGCCTCGGCCGGCGGACGTTGGATATACGGGATGGCGTGTAAGTAGCCGCCTTGACTATTAATGGATTCGAATGATTGACCGCGGTGTCAAAGAATTTGCGTGAGGCGCGTTTCATGAATTGACGGACCGTGGGAAGGCCCAGGTCGAGGTGGAGGTTTTCATTGCGCATGAACCACGGGGCACCCGTGGCCTTGCGAATGAAACGATTTTGAATGACTTGAAGGCTATGGATCCGCCTCGGCGATGCGTGTGCGAACACAGCGCATGCATAGGTGAAAATGGGGCGAATGCAAGCAGTATAGAGTCTAATCTTGTGATTTAACGCAAGCTTAGACCTGCTATTTATAAGGTAGTGAAGGCGTCCCATCACGAAAAAGGCGCGCGAACGCACCTTTTTAATGTGGGGCCCGAAGGTCAATCGATCATCGAGGGTGACACCTAGATATTTGGCTTGCCTCTCCCAAGGGATCGGTTCGCCAAACATGGTGACAGACTTTACGATAGGGGGGATTTTACATCGGGCGGGCCTACAGAATAGGACCGCCTGACTTTTGGTGGGATTTATCTCAATCCTCCATTTCCTACACCAGACGCCTAGGGCGTCTGCTGCGGATTGGAGTTTGGATACAATGGCATTGGTGGTTCTGCCAGTACAGTAGATGGCGGTATCGTCCGCAAACAGAGCTAGCTGTACTTGACTAATAATGGGGATATCGCTCGTATATAATAGGAACAATAAGGGGGAGAGTACCGAGCCCTGGGGGACTCCGGCACAGATGGGGTGAGGGGAGGACAGGGCGCCTGTTATACGATATCGAAAGTGGCGATTTGACAAAAAGTCTCGCAAGATGAGTACGAGCCTATGTGGGACACCTAGAGTGAATAGTTTAAAAATTAAACCATTGTGCCACACTTTGTCAAATGCCTTTGCGACATCGAAGAACAGGACGCCAGTCATGCTACTGGATTTTTGAAAGTGATAAGAGATATGTTCAACAATACGATGGACTTGTTGAACACACGAGTGTTTAGTTCGAAAACCAAACTGCTCGTTAGGAAGGAGGTGATGAGTGTCGGCATATGCCTTGAGGCGGGTGTGAATTACCCTCTCATAAATCTTACCCAATATATTGAGCAGACTTATGGGACGGTAACTGGAGGGCTCGGACCGGGGTTTGCCGGGTTTGTGGATCCCAATAACGTGAGCTTCTTTCCACTGATGTGGAAAGATGTTACACGCTAGGGCCGCATTGAAAATGGATGTTAATAAGAATATGAGCTGGGCGGGGAAGAGCTTAATCACTTTATTAGTGATTTTGTCCGAGCCCGGGGCTTTTCGCGGATGGAGCTTCCTGATGATCGATTTAACTTCGTCAGGGGTTACGGGAGGGAGAGGGTCTTCCTCCTCTTCATCACCAACAACTCTCTGCAGAGCCTCTGAGGGAGGTACTGCAGTAGTAGTAGCTGGTGATGGAGGGGGGGAATAGACGGACGCGGGCAGGGCGAGTCTACGTTCAACCTCAGAGTTGACTTTCTCCAAGTGACTGGGGTCTACAGGGAGGGTACTGGGCGTGCATTGAAGCTCGAGACTTTCGGCGAGGCATTCAGTTTTGTCCTCGTCGTCAAAAGCGGGCGGGAGGTTGGGCCTATTGAGAGGTGGCATGGGAGCTACTGTGTCCTTAGTAAAGGCACGGGATAACTGCCAAAAGGCAAGGTGGGAGGGTTTTAAGTCAGATAGGGTCTGATCCCATCTAGAGTCACGCATCTCACTGATGCGGACCTTAAAGGCACGATGGAGAGCGCGCATGCGGGCGCGGTTGGGTTCAGATGGGAAAGAGTCATAAGCCCGTATGGCGGCGTTCCTCTCCCTCCTCATCTCACGTACGTCATCGGGCAGTTGCCAACGGAGGAATGTCTCCGCTGGCACTGTCCGAGAGCAATCGGCGACTACCGATTGCACGTGAGTGGTGAGTGAGTCGATCGCGCCGATAACCTCGTCAGCGGTGACGATGTTATCCGGGATACCATTAAGGTGGACCGAATCGGTAGACTTGAGGCGTTCGCCCAGTCTGTCCCAATTGGTGACAATTTTAGTAGGAGGGGGTTGACCTGGATCTGGGGGACCTGTGCGTGGAGTGAACTCTACGATCACAGGTCGGTGGTCAGACGTCAGCTCGCGAAGCACTGATACGTCATGCAAACGTAAGTTAACATTACGTAACAGTGCCACATCGAGTATGTCGGGTCTGTGGTCAAGTTGGTGGGGAAAGTGAGTCGGGTCAAGGGGGGCAATGAGGTCGATGTTGAGGGGATCAAGGAGGGTTTCCAAGATTCTGCCTCTGGGGTTGTTAGCTTGACAATTCCAGAGAACATTTTTGGCGTTCAGGTCACCCGCCAAAATGACTGAGTTACCTAGACCAAAAATGCACTCTAGATCACTTCTGAAGGAAGTGTTGTCACGCGATGGGGAAATATAAGCTGAGACCAGTATGATTGGCTCATGTCCAGTCATGCCGAGCCTGCAGACCGAAGCTTCAATGCACTTCAGTGAGGGAGGCGGATCCATAGGGGAACAATAGAGGGACTTTTTATAATAAATGAGAGTACCACCAAAGGTAGTATTGAGCCTATCGTTGCGAACTAACAAGTAGTTTGCAATTTTGGGATCCCTCATAGAAGGCTTTAGGAATGTCTCCTGGACAAGGAGGATGTCAACGCTATGAAGTCGCAGGAACTCTGCCACATCATAGCGCTGATCCCTCAAGCCATTGGCATTGAAAAACCCTACTTTGAGGGAGCGCGGTTTGATCCTACACAATGGGGCCGTGTTATACATTATGGGGAGCATTTAAAGAGGGAAAGGGGCTCCAGGATGGCGTTATAGCGCATCCCGATGGAAGCAAGGGCATGTTTGTCGCCCTCGTTGGCACGAATTTCGTTCGCGAGTACCCTAATTTGTTCGAAGTCGAACAACCTAGAGAAACGCTCCACCAGAGCGAAGTCCGCGTCTTCGATTAGTGGAGGGGTAGTTTGATCCCGCTTGCGCGGGGGGTTTTCGCGGCTTTGTTGGCTAGGAACGGCGGCGGCGACGGGTTTGGGTGGAAGGGGCGTGGTTTGCGCCGCCATAGGGGCGGGCGCTTGGGCCACAGTGGGTGCGGGAGTTTGGGTGACGGCAGGTGAAACTGCGGGGGGCGTGGACTTTGTCCGAGTGGGAGGGAACTCCTTAGGGGAGTTGATATCCCAGGCGGGTCTCAAAATAGTGTGGGCGGGGTCGGGAGGAGGCGCAGTAGTGCGCGTGGAGTTATTCCTCCTGGCAGGAAGTGCCTTGGGCTTGGGAGCTTTAGCGCACCCGCGATAGTTAGCGGGGTGCCCTTGCGTCTGGCAAAGGACGCAGCTCGGAGGTTCGGTGTTAAGGGAGGGCTCGGCTTTGCGTTCGCATTGCCTGGTGCCGTGTTTTCCTAGGCACTTTACGCACCTTGCAGGTGCGTAACAGTGCCTGGAGGAGTGGCCATAAAGTTGACAATTATGGCATTGGGACGGGAAATTGATTTTATGTGGCTTCTCGAGCACACAGTCTGTGAGTTTACAAATTGATTTTAAACTATGGATACGATCGCTCGCCGCCCCGGGTGTCATGGTGACAACAACCATGTTGAGGGGGACGGTCTTTGAGCGAGCTTTCATCATTCTATGGACTGCGAGGACAGGGATACCCTGGTCGCAGAGGGATTGCTTTACCTCCTCGGTGGTAACCTCGGCAGGTATGCCTTTAACTACAATGCGGGTCGCGCGCTCCTCAGGGAGAGCGTAGGTGTGGAAAGACACTTGTCTATCCTTGAGGAGGGCGGTAAAGGCACGGTGGTCGGCCGGTGTGGACACCGTGACCCTAATGCCATGCTCAGTGGGGCGGGCAGAGGTATAGTTAATCTTGTGGGTGTTAAACCACCCAGAAACAAGTGTCCATTTGGACTTATCCTGAATGAACAGGGGAGGAGGGGTTTGATCGCCGGGCGGATTTTTGGGCGGATTTTGGTGATGCCGCTTAGGGCGGGCGGGAATGACTAGTGGTTCTCTGTGAGCCGTGTCCATGGGAGCGGACACGTCTGGGTCAGGAACCGGGGAGGGCGAGGTTTTGGGTGCCTTAGCGGCAGCCTCGTCGGAGGCTTTCTTGGCTCGCTTGCGCTTGCCTTTTTTACCCTCCACTGCTGTGAATTCCTCCTCGGAAGACGAGGTCGGCTTCGCATCAGTGGTGGGTGCCTCGGGTTGGGTGGGACGGGTGTCAGCCTCCGCCTGAGAGTCGGCGGAGGGAGAGGAGGGGGACGGCTGAGAGCCAATCGGGCTGGTCGGTGAATCTGGCGAAGCAGATTCATTGGACCGGGGTGAAGAGGGTGGGGACTGCCCTGAAGAGGCAGCCTCAATGTCGGGGTTGTCCTCCGCAGCCGACTGAGTCGACATTTCGGAGTCGGCCCTTGAGGAGGGGAGGGACGGGATCTCACGATCCGGGAATCGCGAGGCGAGGAAACATAGGGTTTCCTCGTCGGTAAGAATCTCCTTGATGGAGAGGGCGGACGGTGGTGGTTGGCTGACCATATTGACCAGTTGGCTGGCCATAGTGACCAGCCTGGCCTTGCGGCCGGGGGCCTAAGCTAAGACGTACTCTATTGTGACTTCAAACGCGTGGCGTTCCTGGGAGAAGAAGTCACAAGAAACTCCAGGCAATCGCCCTAGCTACGGTACCTACTACTATCCTCCCCGGGTGGGTTTTCCCGGGTGTGTGTATTACACTCCCAACCGGGTGTAGGTTGGGAGGTGAGTAGGCCCTAGGGTGTGCCCTAAGCTTGTCTCTCGGCCACAGATCTTATGTTGTGACCGAGTTCCTACGTCCCTGCCTAACGCTAACTGGGGTCGACTAGGGAAGCCCCCAAGGCCGACTGATCCAGTCCCGTCCGGGTTTGTGTGTTCCTTAAGGGAAAACACCAAAGCGCCCGGGGCCCGCTAACCAACTTCGTCGGCTCCGTTAGGTATCCGTTGGTTACCACTAAAGGCGTGGATTTTTGGGTTGTTTGACGATCAATATGTGTCCGAAACAATGAACACGACGTGTATTGAAAAATACACGAAGTGTTAATGTGTCAGAAACAATGAACGATTAACACCAACGCGTATTGAAAAATACACGCGGTGAGTAATCGCTTGACTGGGTGTCGGTAACGAGTACACACAAGCGCGGTAATGCGAAAGATACTTGCTTTATACCAATACTTTGCTTGACGATACGTCAGGAACAAAATATTAGCACTTAACAAGCTCTTTAAACAACACCACGAAGTGAGTACACGACCGACGAAATATGCCAGGTAAACGCAAGACAATGGCAAGGCCAGAGATTGCGAGAACAAAGCGATAATTCGCGGAAACGAACCGGGCAGCGCAAGGAGCGCAAGAAAGCGACCGTGCAGTGCGACGGTCCGAATCGGAATCCCAACTGAGTTTTCACTGAGTTTTTAACTCTGTATGATTTTTATGCGCGCATTCGAATTTATACAAATTCAAAATATGACAACCGCTCCATAGTAATTACTATGGAAAATGGCGCACGGTTTTCATGCAAAAGCAAAGAATATTTTAATATTTTATGGATTGATATTGTAAAAAACTGAAAAGGTAGCGTTGGGGTTCAACCCTTTTGTGTTTTTATTTAACCACTAAGATTTTAGTCAATTCATTCGAAATACTATAAATGTTGCAAACAGCAAAGGTATATTTTGTGGTTTTGAGAGATTTTATCGAGTTTTTTTGTTGGAAATGAAGGATTATTTCACAAATATAACGTGATAAGATTGTAGGTATACCTTTTAAGATTGTAAAATGCTTTTTAAATGTTTTTAAACGTACGATATCGAAGATTTTTCTTACAAACCGTAACAGTCGTTTTGGCAGTTTTCAAGGACTACACTCTTAATGCATCAAGTCTCTTATAATTTATATAGTTATCTATTGTAGAATCATTTCTGTACAGTTTCAAAGCATTATAGGATGCTATTACACTTTGTTCGCAAACCTCATTCCACCAAGGTGCTGGAGGTCTGCTAGCAAAGTGGGCAGACTTAGTGAACTTTGGAACAACTATTTGCATAAGGGACTCAAGACGTATACAAAAATCGGTATAGGAAGAGAGTGGGTCTACTTGATTAATTGTAAAATCGCCAAACGCATTTTTTGAAAGTTCATTATATTGGCGCCAATCAGCTCTTTTGTACAAAAATTTATCAATGGGAGGGTTAATTTGGTATTTTTGTATGGATAGGGATATTTCGGTTATAGTTGGATAATGGTAACTTCCCATACAATCATCATGCACAGACCACTCGCATAACGGTGCTAAGCATGCGCTAGCAAAGGTGACGTCAATGGCTGAAGCGTTGGTTCTAGGACGGTTCACTGTAGTGAAACTGCCATCATTTAAGATGCACAAATCACACTCATCTATAACATCATATAAATCTTGTCCGCGGCCCTTAGTAGATAGGCAACCAAATGCAATATGGTGAGCATTAAAATCACCACTTATAAAAATAGGTTTAGGTAGGTCTCGAATTATATTGCGCAGTCTATGCAATCTTATGTGCCCACTGGAAGGAGGACAATATACGCAGAGTATAGTCACACTGCCACGCTCGGTAGATATTGACATAGCTATAGTTTGAATGTCCTCATAGAATGTTGTGTTTAAAATATTATATTTAGTCTCTGGTTTAATTAATATTGCTACACCATTGTGAGGATTCTTAGATGTTCTGGAATGGAGATTATAACCGGGGATTCTAAAATTGTGATGGTCTTTAAACCAAGTTTCATTAAGCAAGCATACATCAATATTTTGTTCTAGCATAAACTTAGTTAATAAGGGCTTTTTACTATTGGCACTTTGGATGTTAAACTGCGCAATCCGTAATTGGGACGTTTTAGGGGGACTTAAATCCATTATGGGGATAAATTTTTAACTAATATTTCTTCAATGAATAATGAAGTAATTGGGGTGGGATCAGACTTATTACCAATCTCTACCAATGTTTTTACTAGGGCCGCTCGTACTTCTTTATTAGCTATAACCTGGGCAATGAAGTCCATAGGGTGATCTTGTGGGTTCAGCGCCTGTGCAGCAGGCTTGTTATTAACATTTTTTTTAACATTTTTCTTTTCAGTATTTACTGGAATATTTACATTATTTACAGGGGGATTTACAAGTTGACTCTTAGACAATGGCAATGCAGGGTATTCGATCGACTTTGTTTGTGCGATACTCGCGTATGTTATTTTACTTTTCTTTTCTTCTATTTTTCTTAATTTAATGGGACATTCTCTTGCTATTGCTAGGTGTGGGCCTTGGCAATTAGCGCAACATATCTCTTTAGGTTTATCACAATCTTTGTAAAAGTGTTCACCAGAGCAGATCGAACACTTCTGTTTGCCATTACATATTTTAGCCGAGTGATTAAATTTCATACATTTGTAACATTGTTGCAGCGGTGGGATATATTCAAATACCCTGTATGAGAATAGATCATATTGTACATTGTCAGGTAAGATATTGGATAAGAAAGTGATACTGACTGTTTGCAGAGGAACTCTGTCCCGTCCTACTTTTTTTGTGAATCGTCGTATACAGATAATTTCGTAAATGGAACTCAACTTAGTGTATAAGTCCTTATTTGAGATATTTGCTGGGACAAATCTTATGATGCCAGTTTTTTCTATTTGGGTAGCCGGTATGTAAGCCTTTACGTTGTACTTTTCTAAGAATGCAGTGTTATTTAGAAAGTTGTTTGCTGTATTATATTGTTTGAACATTACTGCTATTTTATTTGCATTCAATCGCTGTATTGCCATCACACCTTTAACATCCGTCGTGAAAATATGATTGAGATATATAGGACTTTTGTTGCCCAATCTCTCTTTGTGGTTGATATGCTCAACAAAAACTTTAAACTCTGTTTTATTTGAGTTTTCTGGATACTGTCTTTTATAATTAGGTTTAAAATAAGGCACATAAAGTACATCAGAACGCTCACCGCCACCGCTATCATCATTCACTTCATCAGTCCGAAGCCGCTTGGAGGAGTTGGGCGGGTTGTCCCCGCCCCCCTCATTCCCATCCATTTTATTTTTTTTGGTATTAATTAAAAGTGAATTTATTCTTTTACACAATAAAAAAAAAATTACAAAATGTAATTTCAAATTTTTCCGCGTGCGCTTTTTTCAATTTCCCGCCAAGGAATCTCCTATTATTCGTCTTCCTTCTAGTGCTGCCAGCTAGCTAATAAAAAAATACATTAAAAATAACGTACGATAATCAACCAAATAGGTACGTTTCACAAAAAATAGGGTTTTCATTTTAAAAAAAAAAAGAAATTAATAAAACTGTTACTGTTAGGGCAGGCATATTTTTCTGATTATAAAAAATTTCCGCAATGCAACGTCACTCTGCAAGTTCCCGCCAAAAAGTCCATTCAACAGTACAAACAGTGTTGCCAACTGCTAGCTTTAGTAGCTAGATAGCCAGATTTTGTTATCCAAAAAAGGTGCTAGAAGTAGCTAAATGTTACTCTCAGTAGCTATATAACAATAAAAAAACATGTTTTATTAAATCAAATGAATCAAACACGAGAGTAAAAATCAGTAAAGTACGTAAGTTTTTTTTTTTTTTTTTTTTTTTTCACAGGTTTAGTTCCATTTTCACAGTAATATGTATTAAAACAGTGAGCATTCGTTTTAAATTGATAAAACAACACAAGGCAGAAGTGGCAGAACACAGGCACAGGTAGCACAAACTACTATAGGAGTAATATACGTCTTGAATGTAGAAATGAAACTGGGAAAGTTTCCATAAAGCCGAAGCTTTAGGCGCCAATCCCGCAGTCTCTCTGCGGGATCGGCGCCTAAAGTTCTGCGTTTCGCATTCACTATTGTGCATACAGCAAGCAGTCTAGAGTTCTTGTGTTCTGCATTATTCGCTACCGATCACACGTCATACACATTTTTTACATGAGGCGCCCGCGCCGCATAGATTACAGTGAACGTGAAACGCAGAACTCTAGAACTCTCTCTGCGGGGTCGGCACCTTAAGGCCGGCCGCATATTATAAGAAATTTTCTGTCCGAAAATTTCGGACGCCCGCCGGAAGGCACTTTCCTCATACATTTTGTTCTAAACCCCGCATACTATCCGAAAATTCTGACGTGTCTGACGTCCAAAAATGTATGAGCAAGCGAACGTCCGAAATTTTCTGACAGAAAATTTCTTATAGTATGCGGCCGGTCTAAACTAAGAAGAAGAAGTTAGGGTACATTAGACTATCTATCATATATGTACTCTTATATCGTCATATCCCTGATAAAATGAAATGATTTTCATGCCTTTATTATGATCTCTATCAGTGTATTCAGTATTATTTGTACGTAGTATTTATATACTCTGAGGTTGTATTATTCTATATAGTCTGTATATTTATTTAGATCATGTTGGCAATACCATACTTCTGCTTCCGCCGCCATGTTGCTTGATTGAATGAATTTTCTTTCTTCGTTCGGGTGCCCCGTGAATTCGTGAGGAAATAATGACGCCGATGTTTTAATTCTCATTCTGTGAAGTTGTTTGTATTTAATTGCGATTTTTTGTGCGGATTGAAGGTTCAGTGATCTAAGCAGTGTCTCGTGACTCTTAGTTGTTTGCGGTAAGACTAAACTTTACTGTGCGTTGCAGTGATTTATCTCTTGGAACAAAGCGACATTTTGAAGTGACGTGTAATGTTGTGCATTTCAGATAGTGGTTCGTCGAACTGAGCTTTCATGATTGGATTACCGCGTAGCGATAGAGATAGAGATCGAATAACGGTGAAAATTCGTAACATGAAGAGAAGTTCGTCCAGGGACAGTATGCCGCGTTCTAAAAGAACACGTAGTAGTATAGGTAGATATGACGACAGCTCCGACGAGCGCGTCACTCCAGAGAGGGTGCGGCGCCGGGTGCGCTCACCGAGCCCCCGTGGCCGCTACGTGTCGCCCCATCGCGACGACTTCGTGCGATCCCGCGAAGTCAGAGAAGATTCCACCCGCCCGTACTACAAGGTGCTTTGTGTCAGTGCATTGCATCCTAAAGCTTCAGATGAAATTGTCAAGGACACTCTATACAGAGAGTACAAGAAATATGGAGATTTCAGTATTAAAATATCACATGAAATGGACGAACGTGTTGCATATGTCTGCTTCAGGAGTGCTGAAGATGCAAGAGATGCAAAACATGCAAAGCCAAGAATAATTTTGTATGACAAAGTTGCAATTGTTGACCCTGTATATGAGCCAGTCCGTTCAGAGTACAGGAGCAGGCCGAGAAGCATCACTCCTCCTGATTATGACCGACCATACTCTTATGCTTGGTCTCCTGTACCAGAGAGACGTAGACCTCCACCAGACGATAGAGCTTATGGCATTCCACCCACAGTGCCACCACATCATAGAGATTTCCGTCCTCCAATGCATGAATATCCAATGGCTGGACCTCATGGCCCTCCAATGCATCACAGACCACCAATGCACCATCCTCCTCATCCTCATTATATGCCACGTCCATATATGCCACGCCCACATCACCCACCTTTTGAAAAGATGGAAAATAAGAAAGATAAGTTTCCAAATTACTTGCACCATGTTCAGCCAGAAGATGATCCTCTAGCTACAAGAACACTGTTTGCAGGCAATTTAGAGATAAACATATCAGACGAGGAACTCAGGCGTATCTTTGGCCGATATGGTATTGTGGAGGATATTGATATCAAACGTCCCCCTCCCGGTACAGGCAATGCTTTTGCATTTGTTCGCTATCAGA
The DNA here is from genome assembly GCA_951394255.1 of Polyploca ridens. Taxonomy (NCBI): domain Eukaryota; kingdom Metazoa; phylum Arthropoda; class Insecta; order Lepidoptera; family Drepanidae; genus Polyploca; species Polyploca ridens. The sequence goes on from OX596261.1 coordinate 10,067,252, forward strand.
CACTAGATATGGCTCATAGAGCCAAAGTAGAATTGTCAGGCCAATATATTGGCAAATTCCAATGTAAAATTGGATATGGTAAAGCAACACCTACTACACGGGTTTGGGTAGGTGGTTTAGGTCCTTGGACATCAGTAGCTCAGCTTGAGAGAGAATTTGATAGGTTCGGGGCTATAAAGAAAATAGAATATGCAAAAGGTGAAGCTCATGCTTATATTTTGTATGACTCAATTGATGCCGCTCAGGCTGCTGTTAAAGAAATGAGAGGGTTCCCACTTGGTGGCCCAGACAGGCGTCTTCGTATAGATTTTGCTGATGTAGGTAATGGAGGTCAGTACAGGCCGAAACCTTTTACTGCACCGGTAGGTGAGGATGGCAGACCAGTAGAAGGCTACGAGGGGTATGAGGGAGCTAGTGGTAATTGGGAAGAAGGTTATGCTTATGGGACACCCGGTTACAGAGGCAGGGGTGGTCATCGTGGTCGTGGGCGAGGCATGTACCGTGGGGTGTATCATGGCACTGGGGACTATCGCGACGAGGAGTGGAGACGACCTCCAGCTGACACTGAATACGAGGGACGCGCACGACGCTCTGGATCACGGGAACCGGGAGTGGATCGCTCACGCTCTCGTTCACCGCGTCGCCGTTCTCCTGATAGCGATTCTGATGGATCTCCTCGCAGAAGTGGCGGAATGCTCGCGTCAGCAAGAACTCTACCAGAAGTAGTTCGTAAGGCCTCAACAATATGGAATGGTGCATTAATTTTAAAGAATTCATTATTCCCAACAAAATTCCATTTAACAGATGGGGATACAGAAATTGTGGACAGCCTCATGAAAGATGAGGATGGTAAGAACCAGCTGAGAATCACTCAAAGATTACGTCTTGATCAACCTAAATTGGATGATGTACAGAAACGGATTGCCACATCCAGTTCCCATGCTATATTTTTAGGTGTGGCTGGATCAACAGCTTCAATCACAAATGAAGATGCGAGCATTCAGACAAGGCCAATGAGAAATTTGGTGTCTTACTTGAAACAGAAAGAAGCAGCTGGTGTCATATCTCTCTTAAATAAAGAGACTGAGGCGACAGGAGTGCTGTACTCGTTCCCACCATGTGAATTTTCAACAGAACTGCTAAAGAGAACATGTCACAATCTAACAGAGGAGAGTCTTAAGGAGGACCATTTGGTCATAGTGGTGGTGCGAGGTGGTTCTGCTTAATATTAACTTATTTGCTCCGATGGTAGTTTAACAACTACTTGATTTTACATGATTAGAATAAGTAATTTTTAAATTTTTCCATGTTTTCAGATATATACCAACTTTATTTTGTATACATGTGACGTGTAGTGATGTTGTGAGGTGAATGTAAACTTAGTTATGTGATGGATACAGGATATTGTACATGTGCAAGTGCTGTGTTTACTCACAGTGTATAAAGTGACCAACAATAATTTTATTGTTGTTGCAAATAATGTAGTTGAAATAGTCTTTGCTAGAGTAATCAGCAATCAGAAACTTATATTGCTTAGTGTATTTATTCTGATGAAATATCAAGTTATAGTGTATTCTTATTCAGTGTATTGTTAGGTGACGTGTAGTGTAAGTGTGTGACCTTGCAAATAGATTATTTCATCTTATGATGTTGTTTTTTTACACCTTGTGAGTTTGTGGTAAGATGAGTGCAGTTATAACAGATTTGTGACTATAGTTTGTGAATACAATGTGCATATGCCAGTAAGCTAAACAATGTGATGACTGACTAGTAGTGATCACAGTGACTCATATGTTGAGTTTGTGAAGTGCTAAGCTTGAGCACTATATGAACTTATGTGTAATGTCTGTGTAAGTGTTTTCTGTGATCATTAAAAACAGTAGCCACAAAGTGCAGGCAAATATTAGTGTTGCATATATTCTCAGCCAGTGATAGTTAAAATACCTCTAAATCATATCAACACAATAAAAATAAAGTGTTGTTAAAGTAAAATTAAGTGGTAGTTTTCATAGCTACTGGAGTTGGTAAGTATTTAACTGTGTGATAGCTTACTTACATGTGTTGAACCTAGCAGTAGTAAGTAAATGGACGGCGACAGCAGCGCGACGACGATGATGGTAAGCTGAAACAGCAAGCGTTCCTAGGACGAATAGCCTTTAGCACTCTCGGTTAATGTAGCTTCCTATTAGGATCGGATCGACATAGGTACCTACCTACTAAAGTTTGCCTTCAGGCTTAGTAAAGATGTAAAGATTTGCACAAATTTCATCGAAATCGGTTCAGCAGCTACCGCCAGCGATATATCCGCGTTCCCGAGGGATCCTGGGACAAAAAGTATCATGTATGATATTCCAGGGTATCATTAATTTATTTGTCAAGTTTCATCCAAATTCGTTCTGCCGTCATTCATGCATTCACCTTTCATAAATAACACTTTTTTAAAGTAAGGTTTTCCACCGCTTTAAGTACTTACTACGTTACTACGTCATAATACATACCTATTAGGTACTAAACAGCAGCCATCTCTGAGCATCCGTGTCCTCAACGTCTTTCAGTCGAATGTCATTCTCTCACTTATTTTAAACATTGGAATGCTAATGCTTTTTAGTCAGAATATGGTTTCCAGTCCTAAAGAGATTTTGCAGTTAATACAATAGCTATTTAGACCTCATTTTCATTCCATTTTTGTGCTTCACCGTTAAAACCCATTATCATATTGACATTACGGCAAGTACCTAGTAGGTACATACAGTAGGTACAGTCAGGAGGTACAGTGCAATACAATTATTCACATCACATGTTTGTGAAGAACTATAAGAACCTACTTGATTTATTTATAGTCTCCAATATATTAAGCCGAATTTTTAAAACGATAACTAAACTGATTGGTTTTGTTGTGGTGTGAATGCAGCGAGTCACGGGTTCGAATCCTACAATGAGCTTGAGCTGTCGGGAAGGGCATCTACCGGGGTATTCCGATAGCTGTACTTGAGAACTGGTTCCCTTCTAGGGTTTGTGTTACCACCTACCACCTTCGGCCACATCATCACTCACCGACAATGGTGAAATTGTGGTCAAACATGGGCCTGTACATATGTAGTAATAAAACCAGGTTGGAAATTGTTATTTTTTTTTCTAGCTGTTATTTAGGTTTCGGATCCCGGGACAAAGAACAAGACACAAAACTTCACCTTCACCAGGCAATGAATTACGATTTACGATGCGCATCACAACTTTGACATTTTGGTAAGCCAGATATCTTCTCTCTTAAAACTCCATATTTAGAGGAAGAGAAGATTTTATCCTTATGTGAGTTTTTAAACTGAAAATTGTAGTTTTTAAAAGTGCCTGAAATGTATGTATTTATCTAATTTTTAATAAACGTCAGACAATTATTCTGTTCTCTCATTTCAATGATATGAAACAACACCTGGTATTGAAAATCCATAGACGGCGGTGACCACTTACCATCAAGTGGCTCGTCTACCTGCTTGTCAACCTATTGACATAAAAAAATAACACTTCTAGTAGGAGATCCCAGTGCCGCCAGACATTACTTATTTTCTGACGGACGTATGAATACCTTATAACTTGTCCCGTTCGGCCAATTTTCAGGTACCAGGCATGAAAGGTATGTTATGATGATACGATACTATTACATTTTGTCCCGTCAGAAAATAAGTAATGTCTTGCGGCACTGGAATCTCTTGGTAATTTATTGACATGGTCAATGCAAACTAAGTTAAAAGTTAAGGGATAGAGATAAACAATTCTTACCTGGAATCAAACCTTTTGATAGTACAAATAAATTTATATACAGGTGTCCCAATATACTCAACGTCAAGTGGGTAGGTACCGGACGAAAGGCTAGTTCATAGAGTTAGAATATTATAGAGTGATAGCGTTAATAATGTTACCTTGCGCGAAGCGTGAGCAGTTTTCATATAGGTATTTAATTTATTTATTTATTTTATTCTGACAACATACAGTCATTAAGTAACATTTTTAACCGACGAAAAAACGGAGGAGGTTTACAAGTCGACGCGTATATTTTTTACAGAGTATTATCCACAGGTATTATCTTAACTTAAAATTGTAGTCAGTTTCAACTATTGTTTTGTTCATTATTTATAACAGTAGGTAATACACAGACAGAAAGGTTGCCTAGATGCATTATCAGATAATATCTTACACTGTTTGATTTACAGTCAGAATGGATTTGAATGAATTGTTCGCTTCGCAGGCTATTGTTATATACCTATATGTTGTAAATTGTAATAGGTACTTCTAAGTACACATTAAAAAAAAGGACTTGCTGAGTTTCTTGCCGGAGTCTTCTCAGTTCAAGTTGTATTTGGAACCGGTGTAGTAATTTCGTTAACGTTCATAAGTACCTTATCAGGGCCTAAATTGAATAAATACTTGTTGAATTTGACAAAATGTCGATATAGATTCCTTCGTATCGATTTCTTAAGTATCGATAAAAATCGAGAAATTGGCATTCATTAATTTCATTATACGTTTCGAGGCATTTAGACCGTACCCGTGCTCACAGCTCATATTCTTGTCCAGTCGCTCTATAACATGTTAACTCTATGAGCTAGTCTATACCATTAATGCTAAGCAAAAGAAAAACAACCATGTCACGAAGTAAAGTGATAAAAGTGCCATATTTTGAAAGAGTTCAAAATCGACACCCTGAGGCCTAGACCATATCTGGGCACTGTGATCACCTACTGAGTCGCCATAATGGCAAAAATGCTTGCGTATGTCCAGATTAGGGAATGCAAACCGGTTTCACCGAAAATCGAAAAACCGGTTATTCGGTACGGTTTTGACCAACAAAAAAACCGGTTTTACGTAACACCAAAACCGGTTTTTCGGTAATTTTCGGTTTTTATATCAATGTTTGGAAATACTAAAAAAGGAAGATTTGCCGCCGTTTTGTAAACTGAGTGCAAAGCAGTGAGTATTTTTGTGATGAACTGAAGGGTGTTGATGTGTAGTGTGTTGAGCTGGTAAGAAAATAACTTATAATGATTATTGTTTTTATGATATAAAATACGTTAAACTTTGTTTTACAATACTTATGCAGCAAACTAGCGTACGGCCCGCCTGATGATAACTAGTTACCGTAGCCTATGGACGCTTGCACTGGCAACATAACGGTTATCACTCGCACGTTGCCAACCCTCAACCGTTTTGAAGCGGGGAGCTCATTCCACAGCCTGAGCGTCCACGATAGGAAGCTTCTTTGAAACCGCACAGTACGAGACCATTTTGGTTCCAATGTGTGTGGACGGAATCCCTGTCGGTGACTACCATGGTAGAAGGTAACTGGGCATCAGGTCAAACAATTCTTCAGAACACTGCCCGTTGGAAAAGTGGTAGAACACACATAAGAAGGCAGTGTCTCCTCAGACTAAGGGGCTGTAAAACACTTGTGAGCTCGGTATCGTCGACAATTCTAACGGCACGTCGCTGAACTGAGTTTAAATACCCAAGCAGGTATCCAGGTGCCCACAAAAGACAGAAATACTCCATTTGGGCCAGACTTGCGAATTATATAGTTGCTGTCTTTGTCTCGATAAGAAGTACTGCTTCGCTCTATTAATCACACCGAGTTTTTTGGATACCTTGTAGATGACTTTGGAACAGAACGTCTCGCTATAAATACTAATGCGAAGGATCCCAATGCTTTTCGTGATCTTGAGGGACATGTTCTAGAAATGAAAAGCCACAGCAAATGGACTTTTCTCAAAGGTGAATGCGCAGGCTTGTGTGTGACTTAGTGGGGTTGAAATAGACTAGGTTTAGTCGACCCCAATCGAATCCACTAGTTTGTGTACTCTCGATTTAAGACGTAAGTCCTTCGCGCCTTTTCTCCAATATAGAACGAGGGACATTTGCACGGCTCGTGTAATGAGCATCACCAGTAATTTCATCTGCATAGCAATTAATGCTGGCAATAGATCGTATATCATTGATATGCTGGAGGAATAGTGTTGGGGATAATTCAGAGCCTTGCGGGACGCCAGCATTAATGTCATGCTATCGGAGCAACTACTGTCAATGAAGGCTCTTATGTATTGCCAGACAGCAAGCTGATTGATTGGTGTTATTTTTTACCCGTCTGCACGACAACAAAGACTGGGTAATGTTTTTTTTTTTATCTAAGGACAACATTCGTATAGTAATACTCACGTTTTTGTGTACACGCAAGTTGCTGTGCCGCTATAATAAGCCATGTTCATAATATTACGTGTGAAAAGAATATTATAACGTACGAAACATAATTTAATAAATGTTTAAATAAGTACTTATTAATTACTGATCTATTTTTTAAAATAAAGACATCATATCTCATAGCAATTAAAAACCAAGCAAACGTGATATGTTTTTATGATTTCATTCGTATAAAATAAAATCAAAAGCAACGAACCGTGTAGTCTATATAATCGAGTCTCTGATGAAAACGAATCTACAGAGTTAAATAAACTATTATTTCCATCAATTTGATGAAAAAGAGATGGATGAATTGTATGAAAGATGATAACGGATAGAAGGGACGAATGAAAGAAGCGTACATATTGCGCCGATCCCAAATGATTGGAAACAGGGCAGGCAGATGGTGATGATGTTTCTTTTATACCCACTTCATTACCTTTAACTGATAATAATTCCTCAGTTTGCGATTTTTACATCTTAGGCACGGTTAGTATCTATAATTCGAGCTATAGAAATAACGTGAAAGAAAAAAACGAGCGATTATTTAAAAAACCGGTTTAAAACCGGTTAACCGGTTTTTACGTCTCATAACCGAAATAATAACCGGTTTTCATTTTGCCACGGTTTTGCATTCCCTAGTCCAGATGTCCGGCTGTTCTCCTCTACAGGTTGCATTTCTCAACCGATTCTCATGAAATGTGAGCAGGTTCGGTAAGTAATTACAGAATTATATGGATATTTTTTGACGAATCGACGAAAAAATGGCATATATAATTATCGAGACTCGCGAGGTCTACAACAGCTCACAGAACCACTTAGGCCCGGTTTCAATAATTTACGGACCGGTATCGGTTAAGATTTATTAAAATTAAGACTCTTATATCTTTACTTATAATGAAGCAAAGACCTCAACGCTTTGCATAGCAGACCCTCCCATAAGGAAGTAGCTATCACAGGTAAAATTAGCTTACGAAATGATCTATATGCCCAGTTTGGCAATAAAAAATCTACCATTGGTAAGCAAAACGATTCGTTTTTGTTTATTGAAACCGGCCATAAGTAGTATATTTTTTAAACTACCTTATTTTGGTAGCCGAAGGTGTTGACAAGCAAACTAGCCCAAAGAAAATTTGAAAGACTGGCTCTTATATAGTAGCCGGAATTAGTCAGTCCTTGGCAACAGATTTTCTACATGAGTGGTAGTAAGTAAGGCGGGTAATACAAAATTACGAAGTATGTAGAGCGAGATTGTCTTTTGGCGTCCGTTGGTCGACGCATCGTCTGACTCCCGCGCTTTTCAAAGATTACCTACTCTTAGGGATGGGCAGGGAAAGAAAAAAATATGGGAAGAAAAGGAAAATACGGGAAAGAATGGAAAAATACGGGTAAATTCCCGAACGGCGGGAAAATACTCAAGTGGCTTTTTGTACCTAAAAAAATATTTTTAGATGCTTTTGATTGTTATTTTAATCATACTCGCTGTTGTATGTACCTACATTACCTACGCGCGGACCCACGAGGACCTTGCGCGGACTGGACCGAGTATCACACTTTTTATACTACTTAGGTAGCAAACAAGCATACGGCCCGCCTGAGGTAAGCGGTTACCGTAGCCTATGACGCTTGCAACACCAGGGGAGTCACTCGCGCCTCGCGCGTTGCCGACCCTGCAGAAATCTCTTCACACCCTTTTTGAAGAACCCCATGTTGTCGTCCATTGGGAAAACCACGGCAGGGAGCTCATTCCACAATCTGAGCGTCCGCGGAAGGAAGCTCCTTTGAGACCGCACAGTTCGAAACAATTCTGGTTTCAATGTGTGGGGATGGACTCCCTGTCGATGGCGAGAGTTGCGATGGTGGAAGGTAGCCGTGGGCATCATCTTAAACAATTCTTCAGAACACTGTCCGTTGTACAAGCGGTACAACGGACTGGACTTCGAGTCGGACGAGTATGTACTACCACGGCGTGGTAATTGTGTGGGACCGCCGCCTGTCCACCACAACCCCAAAACGTCACTTTTTAAAAAACAATGCACTCCTTCATCACAAAAATTAAAGATTTTTTTATTGTATGATATATGTGTATGACCGTGGTATGACCCTAATAGAAATCTTGTTAAATGTTATTCAAACGATTTTGTTAAGGTGTCTCTCGCTATATACGCAAAATCTAGTAACTGTGACCATTTGAGTATTTTCCCAGCCAATGGGGAAATTCCCGGGTTTTTTCCCACCAAATTGGAAATTTACTCGAAGTTGGGTTTATTCCCGGGAACAAACCCAACCGTACCTACTCTACGAAGTCTGTACGAAGCATATGGCACGCCTGATGGTAAGCTGTTACCGTAGTCTACAGATGTAAAAATCCCGGAATTATACGTATAAAACCAAATGACCTTCGAATCATTCTTGAATTATTCTGAATTATACTCTCCTACAAAAATAAACATACTTTATTTTACACTTTGTGAAAACACAATTTGAAGTTTGATTTAATATTCAAATCAATATAAAGTAGCTAAATTACTATTAAAACTAATAAAAGTATGTAAACTGATAACCACCACCTACTGTTTTGTTTCGCTTACTCCTATTACAAACCACACGCGCAAAAAAACGACAGAAATTCAGTGCAATTCCACCGCATGAAAGAAAGAGACCGCTATATGTCTTGAATGCAGCCGAGCAGCCGCCGCCGCCCGCTTTGAAGAATCGTTATACGATTTTTTCTTAAATATTAAATTCTTAATAATATTTAACTGTATAGTGAAATTATCCGTTTTAAAAAATCTGTCTAGAGAATTTCGATTTTAATTGTGACTTTCTGACTGCTAACAGTAGGCAACACTTTGGTGAACCGTCGCATACGTACACAAAACTCATACACTCACGCGGCGCGAGAGTGTGCATTTGGCATTTTTCGGAATGATTCGGCGCCCAGCGGAATGATACCATATTTTACGAAATAAAACGATGTGAATTATACCATTTAAAACATTGAAAACAAAAAAGTGATTATCAACACAGTTTTAATAATAAAGTGCTTATTTACAGGTAGCATAGGCAGGTTACTTAACTAAAATTCACGGAAACCTTCAAATCACATGATACCTACCATCATTGAATTATTACGCTTAGAAGCGAAGTATCGAACAAAAATCCTCGCGACTCGTAGGCCACTTGACAACCAATGTGTGCGTGAGTACCATATAATTACACTCGCTGACACGCACACAAGCGCACGAGTAATGTTGCAAGCTAAACGAAATTTTTCGGTAAAATTAACCTTCCGATACTAGTGAATGAAATTGGAAGTAAGTATTCATAAAATTAATTAAATAGTTTAAAATGTTCTGCGTCTTAGATAATTTATCATAGATACAGGCCTGTTATTTATTTATTACTAGTTTAATGGTAATTTCATAGTACTTATGTTGGGTATTTTAAGATAGTAAATCAAGACAATGTGCAAAGCTATGAACGATCGTACAATTTGTAGTAGGTATTGTTGGTAATGATAGGTTTCATATATGATAGGTTGTATAGAAAAAGAAGATTAAGAAGTATGTAGGTATTTAATTATAATTATCGTATAAAAGACATAAGCTATACATTCTTATAATATCTAACTGATTCTATACTAATATAATATTTATAATACAACAAACCGGAAGAGTTTTTCGTTTGTTTGTTCAAACGGGTCAATCTCTGTAAAAAAACTACCTGTAAAACTACTACTGTGTAAAACTACCAGTCTGATTCGAAATTATTTCACTAATATGAAGCTTCATTATCCCGAGTATTATAGGCTACTTATCCCAAGAACGCGGGGGACAGCTAGACAGTTATAATAGCTATAAGTAAAAGAAACAACTTATCGGACTCAATTACTTACTCTACTTCCTACTCTAACAAAATCAGTATCAATTACGTAGGTAAAACAACACAAATTCGCACACAAACAGCTGGCAACACTTTGCTCGAAATCTGACTGAAGTATTTTTATTTTTGAATTTTGTTATTTTACATGAATTACGCAATAAAATTAGTGGCTTATCTGTGGAATATTACAACAGAATTCTAATATTTCTTCCCTGATGAATTATGACACAATTTTACTGCACAAACCGTCATATTTATTATTTTTCTGAGAGCTCCAGTCACTAAAACGCCAGTCAGTACACTGACAGCGCGGCGGTCATTTGGAGCCATTATGGCTCCAATTGAATGGATTATGTTTCGCACGTGTACTTTGTTTCTATGTGTAATAATTCAATGCCTACCATACTTGAAGGTAAAAACACTATAATTGCCCTTTAAATGCCTCAAAAAATAAAAGAAAATAGTTTTTATTATAAAAATCTCAGTTTTTAACTCTAAAGGAATTAAACGGCATTTTATGGAATAATACGGAATCATTCCATATTTGGAGAATAATTCCAATCGGAATGATTCGAATTATTCCGGGCTCACATCTATACCGTAGTCATATGGACGCTGGCAACACACCGAGGCAAGACTCTCCAATGAGCTCTGGCGAACTTACGTGCAGGAACACAACAAAGTTATTTGGCTGCGGTAAATTAACGAATTCTGTAAAGTGGACCGGCCCCCTAGACAAGATGCTTGTCGACAATCGTTATCGTTAGTAAACGATCAACCTTTGTATGGGATTGACATAAGAGATTGTTAAAAATCACGTGATATTTCGATTTGAAATGTCAACCCCATACAAAGGTTGATCGTTTACTAACGATAACGATTGTCGACAAGCATCTTGTCTACTGGCCCTGGAGGTTCTTCCCCAGTCGCTGCTCTTTGAGCGAATAAACCAACGGAATAAACGCTATGCTTAGGGTTGCCATCCGTCCGGGTTTCCCCGGATTTGTCCTAGTTTAGAGAGCGTCCGGGCGAGGTTTAAGGCTGCGTATAAAGCAAAATAACAATCTTAGAATTGAAATTTACCCAAGTAAATAGTATTTAAATGAAAAAATATTTTTATATGGGTATTTTCATTATATACGCGAGGGTTTTGCCTGAGCAAAAACATAATGGAATGAAATTTCCTCGATAGAAAAAAATCACAAAGCTACCTCTAATAATAATGAATTTTCGGTTTTATTCGTTCATGGTGTATCTAATTAAGACAAAAATTCGATAAATAATATCACTAACATATGACCTAGGGCTGCTACTAACGATTTTTTAAAATATTCTATACTTTACGATTTATTTAGATAAGAAGCGCTTCGTTCATTTTTGTGCCGCGAAACACGCTATCTCCATCTCATCTCCACGCGAAGATTAGACATAAGTTTGTTTCATCTGACATTGCGATATTTTTCTGGCTTGGTACGCACTCTTAATTTTTTGTCCGGGCTTAAAAGTCTTCTTGTCCTGGTTGCCAGGTTTTAGAGATGGCTACCCTAGCTATGCTCTACGTCTCTTTAAATATTATATATTGTAAAACAAATCAGCTTTATTTCATAATTTAAGAAACGTAGTAGGTAGGTATTACCTACATTATGTTTTTAATTACCTCCATAACTTTCATACTAGAAACTTAGGTACCTACCTGTAAATTAGCCGATGGGCCAAGCTAGTAGGTATGTTGTATACGTTTGAAGTAGGTACGTACTAGGTACTTAACACTATTCAATTCTACACATTTTGTCAATCGGAAAATAAGGAAGTCTGGCGGCCCTGGGATCTTGCTATCATGGAAAGTTCATATTCTTAGGCATATAAGACCTGTGTACAAGATGTACGTATGACTGAAACAGTACCTACCCAAAGAGGATATATCATTACCTACTTACGTCCATGGTGTATAATTATATCGTCGCCGTCTAAGTTAGTTGCTGCCTGAAGCTTCGTGAAGTTAAAAACTGCATGTTAGCTCCTGTCAGTTTGATGCTAGAAAACGAGCAGAAATTATCTACCACGAAAATACCTACGTAGGTATAAAGATTTTTTTTATGTCCATGGTCCATGCCTATAAATTGAAAAGCTAAGGTGAATAATAAACAATCAGAATAACGTCATGGATGATGAGGGAAAGCCAGTTAACACAACTAGACAGGGAAAACCTGATAAGTATGGTGAGTAGATAACTTTTTATTCGTTACATACTTGCTGTCTCGAGGCGAGCGAGGATTCGTGTGCTTACAACCTTTGGCCTCATCAGTAATATATAAAATTCTACTGCACGTGTGTATGTCACTGAATTCCTCCTACTGCAATCGATATCTAGGTTATATTTTCGACTGCAGCGCCATCTGCCGGGCTGATTTGTGAATCTAAACCATCCAGGGCACCACCCGAACGCATACAAAAAAATTCATTCAAATCGGTCCAACCGTTTAGGAGGAGTTCAGTGAGAAACACAAGTACCTACAGTTGATTTTTTTTGTATGCGTTTGGGTGAGGTCCTGGATGGTTTAGATAGGGTAGGGTAGGCTAGCACCGCAGGGTAGGGTAGTACCACGCGAACGAAGTCGCGCCGGACAGCTAGTCAGTAATAAATGCTTAGGCCTATAAAAAATAACTGGGCGGTAACTTATTAACATTATACCTACTTACGCATTAACTGACTGAAAGGATGCCAATCGATTCTGATTTTTCCTTAGCGTTTCACGACAGAGGCAATTTTGCTAGCTATGACGAATATCTGCTAGCCATGAAACGAGTTCAGCATCGGCTCCCTACCAAGAACTCCGTCAACCGCGAGCTACTGTCGCCTAGAGAGCGTCATAGGCAGAAGGAGGCTCGAAAACAATCAATGTGGGTACAACATTATGAATAGTATATAATACCTACTTAAAGTACTTAGGTAGTTACCTAAGACAAGTAGGTAGTATTGCGTAAGTTAGACCTAGGTAGGTACACATTGTTCAATTCTACTGAAAAAGAAACCAGTGAAAGACGGTCGGACGGTCAAGACATTAGGTTCCGTTTTTCCTTTGAAGGTCCGGAACCCTAGAAACATCCCTCTCTACCATTGTACCATTGCAAGTAGGTATACCTATTATCGACCTACGTAAAAAAATCTGAAAAAAAGTAAGTTCCTACTTATATACCTAACAAAATAAATCGACTTCAAAAAGAAATTAACTCAAAATTATGAATAAATATTTCTCCTATATACCTATACGAAATTAACCAACCGAGGCAAGATGACACTGTTTTGAAGATAAAAGTTAATTTTCAAATATTACCATGGACGAATAGATAAGGACAAGCAAGCCCATACAAAAAAGCGTAGCACCGTTGCTTAGTTCTCGTAGGCTATGTAGATGTCACTACGGGTATTGAATCCACGATTTTTAAACGATTTAAAAGTGAAAACGCATTCTGAAGAAAACCTTATCATTGAATCTCATTTGCGATCTTAATAACGCAAAGACAACCGTTAGATGGCGTTGTAATATTAGACAGTACGTACATAGTAGATAGTAGTAATTAGAAAATGAATAATAATAATGCTAATAATCAAAAACTAGATATGTGTTAACATTTAAAAAAAATACTATTATTTTAGTTAGACTTTCAATTGGTCCTAGCTTTTAAACGCTCAACGACTTGATGCGGTAGGCCATTGAGATATATTATTATTATGTCGATGGCGGTAGGCGAATTTGTAAGCTTGCGCAAGAGCCGGCAAGAGCTAACAGCGCGAACACGAAATAATCTAGGTAGGTAGGTATGTCTTCGAACGCAAAAATGATTTAAGAGGACTCAATTCGTCATACTTTTCATACAAAACCTCTGTACTTATTATGGCGTTGTTAAACATTTTTCGTTCGATGTTTTGAACAAATTAGTATCTTGTGCGCTATATCTAGCCGTGTATCTAGGCGTAATTTAAAAAAAGTCTTAAACAAATTCAGAAAAGTCAAAGCCTCCGAAAAACAGCGTTTTTGCTTGAACTTTGGCCATATCTAATGTACCTATAAATTGTAAAAGTAAAGAAAACATATAGATACCAGGCTTGCAAATGTATTTGAGATTCTAAATAACTAACTTTTTTTTCACAAACTTGTAAGATTTTTTCACAAGAAGTATACTCCTGGAACAAGTTTTATGAATGCGAAATCATGAATGACGACCTAGCGAAGCGGCCGCGAGTGATCAGCGGAATTTACCGACTGATAACCGACGGTCCTGATACTGTCTCTATTTTTTCGCAGTCAAACATTACGTTGGATGAAACAACAAGCTTTTAGACTATGCTTGCGTTGAAGTTGCGCCGGCCACAGAGGGCCACCTTAATGTCAAAACTATTTTCAAATACCGTTATTGAACGAATTTCAAAAGAATATTGTTAATTTTAAAAAGATTGTGTCTAAATCGTTTTTCTTTTATTAAGTATATCCATTATACATGAAAAAAAAAACGAATACCTACACGGAGGATCGAACCTCGGATCTTTAAGTTTTTAAACTAAAAAGCAGTATTACAGATACCTATACATCTAAATAGATGATGCGAGCACAGACGCGAGTTAGGTAGGTACTTCGCGTGACAAAATCTGTGCAGAAATGGGCACAATGTTTTTCTTTTGAAACTGTTTCGCGCGGACAGAGAACTCGCATAAGGCTGCATGTCCACCAGAGATGAGGACCGGCGGCGCGTGGAGTCGCCAATGACCTGGGGTGTGACCTTGCTTCCCGCTCCGCCATCCAAACCCCTACCCTCGCACTAAAACATCGCACGCGCTTGCGTTGCTGTGGTTATTATAGCACGATAATGTAAGTAGGGTAAACAGGATAGTTATCGGCACTTAATCATCATACCTATCATTATATTATTTTTAAGTTATAAGAATGGAATAAAAGCTGCTACTTGTAGTCTAATTCAATTGCTCAATTTTGGAGGCCGTATAATTCTAATCAATATGATTTATTTATTTATTTATTTTATTATCATGGAAACAACAGCACTTAAAATTAAAGGTACAGTTTGAAACATGCTTTTAAAACATTGCCAATTACAGTTTCCTTCTTTTTAAACTATACAAATCATCGTTTTGATATAATAACGAAAAGCAAAAGTGAAAATAAACCAAACCTACACGCATATATGATAGGAGCACCTACACGCTACATAAGGACACATAAGACCCGGTGGATTGAGGGAGTAAAAAAAATTACAGGATAATTTCCGACTCATCAATATCGACCATGGTGGCAACAGAATTATAAATTATTTCCACACCTTTCTTTCTTTCTTTTATCAACATTTCTTTGATAGCAGCGGCTTTGTCGGTTTTGGGAGTCCAAATGGCTCTCTCGCATAACCACTCCATGGTTTATGTTTAATATTTTTAACATCAGAATAAATTGTATCTCTAAGTTCCGCATAACTCATCTGGTATTTGAATCAGCCCATCTATTTGTGGAAAGTTTCCGTTTCAGATTCGAAAAAGAATATCTGAAAATTTATCGGCAGAAACATACATGCATTCATTGTTCGATCAGCCGTTAGGGGTCTATGTATGTGGAGGTAAATTATTTTTTTATTTCCCGAACTGTTGAAAAAGCGGTGTAGTATCGTTTTTTGTGTGGTGTCGTGGTCGGGATTATTTGTCTTAAATTACGCTATAAGATCTATCCACAAGTTCCTCAACCATTTCCTGACCACTGAGATATTTGCTCGTGGCAGACAGATAGACAGACCGAAATACGGGCGGAGATCTTTCCATAAATTTCTCAATAATTTCCAGACAGCTAAGATATTTCTTAAGACCTGTCAGTCTGAGGAGAGACTTTAGCTCCTTATGTGTGTTCTACCGCTTGTACAAAGTACAGTTAATAATTTACTGAAAATTCTTATAGGTGATGTAACTGCCTTTCAAATGAATCCTTTTCAGTATCTTTACGGCATTTAGAGGCAAAGCAATCGCATTTTTTCTGCACAGCTATCTAAATAAAAATAAGAAAATTAAAATTGCGGCCATTCCAACAGGAGAGGGTATGGACATTATTTGAAGATGGTTTTGTCGATACATTTTGTTGTATTACACGCCATTAAAATATTGTTATTCACTACAAGCCATTAAAATATCGTTATTCCGAGACCAAACACAGTATATACATTTGTCCAACATGTATAGTTGGACCGCGGTACCCAGCTTGCAAGCACAGGCACTTGCAAGCTATACACAATGACGCAACAATAGACCGACCTCTGGTCTAGGAAGGGAGTAATGTAGCAACCACCTACATAATGGAGTTCACACGTCGATAGATAGATGCAGCTCCAACATCCTGCATCGCGCTTACGAAGTTTTCTCGGCGATATGCATATATAATCATATCAACCTAGGGATGTCCACTGCTGAACATAGGCCTCCCTTCCATTAACTTCCACTTCGAACGGTTTTGGGCCACTTGCATCCAGCGGTGCCCAGCGATTTTGACCAGATCGTCGGTCCACCTGGTGGGAGGTCGTCCCGCTCGGCGCATTCCAGTACGTGGTCGCCATTCGAGAACCTTCATTCCCCATCGGCTATCGGTTCTTCGAGCCGTGGCCGGCCCATTGCCGCTTCAGCTTACTAACTCTACGAGCTATATCGGTAGTTTTCGTTCTCTCCTTATTCGGACCCTGTCACGATTAGAGAGAGATTCTGAGCATAGCTCGTTCCATAGCGCGCTGAGTTTTTTTTTTTTTTTTTTTTTTTTTATTTATCCTAGGTTACACCTTCTTTAGTGTTCCCTATTCATACTACAATCTAGCCTTAATATTAGGCTAATAAGTAATTTAAATTTAACATAAACTTCTATATTGACTATTTCTAAGAATGTGTCCATTAACACTTTTCTTATTGTCTCTATTAAGGGGAAGACACTTTGTTCTTGTGTTCTTTATAATAGCACTTGGACTACGTTACACTATTATAACTATCACTACACTAACTCAAAAGGTTTAGTTCTTTTGAGTCTTCTCACTATGTCTGTGTGATCGAGGAGCTGGATTGCCTCAACGTTCACATGATGATGAAGCCGGTTGTGGTGAGCTTCTGCATATTTTTTAATCACTGACTGTACGAGCTCTACTTTTAGGTCCCGATGGAGGTCGACATTTCTGATGTACCAAGGGGTCTGATGTTCCATAGCGCGCTGAGTGACTCTGAGCTTATTTATTCGGCCAGCAGTAAAAGACCACGTCTCTGTTCCATATTATGTCATCACTGGTAACACGCACTTGAAGACCTTTGTCTTCAGACTCTGAGGTATTTTAGACGTGAAGATGTGCCGGAGCTTCCCGAACGCTGTCCAGCCAAGTTGGATTCTTCGATTGACCTCTTTGTCGAAGTTGGACCTACCTAGTTGGACAATTTATCTTAGGTAAACATACTCGTCTACAACTTCGAGAACAGTGCTCCCAACAATCATCGGCATTGGCGGAATATGAACATTAGACATAATTTTTGTCTTGTCCATATTTATTTTGAGGCCTACCTGTTGGGAACTCTGTTGAGATCATTGAGCATGATGTTCAAAGCTTCCAGCGATTCCGCTATTATGACTATAGCATTGGCAAATCGAAGGTGAGTGATGTGTTCGCCATTGAAGTTGATGCCATATCCCTTCCAGTCCAAGAGCTTGAATACATCCTCCATTACAGTGGTGAAGAGTTTCGGGTTTTTTTTTTTTTATACCACTAAGGTGGCAAACAAGCATACGGCCCGCCTGATGGCAAGCAGTTACCGTAGCCTATTGATGCTTGCAACACCAGGGGCATCACTCGCGCGTTGCCGACCCTGAAGAAATCTCTTCACACCCTTTTTTAAGAACCCCATGCTGTACTCCAATGGGAAAAACACGGCGGGGAGTCTTACACCCTTCTGCAACTGGATTGGTACCGTACTCACCTCCTGGACTCAGATCGACATGGTGGCTTTGCTGTACAAACACTTCAACACTTCGATATAGCGATAGTCGATTTGGCATCGCTGTAGACTCTGTAACACCGCCCATGTCTCGACTGAATCGAAGGCTTTCTCATAGTCCACATACGCCAGGCATAATGGCCGATTATACTCCTCAGTCTTCTGTATAATCTGGCGGAGTGTATGTATGTGGTCTATGGTACTAAAGCCTTTACGGAAACCGGCTTGTTCGGCCGGCTGGAAGTCGTCAAACCTACGAGCGAGACGATTCGTAATGACTCTCAAAAACAGATTATAAACGTGGATTAGGAGGGATATCGGGCGGTAGTTCTTCAATAGAGCCTTATCGCCTTTCTTAAAGAAGAGCACCACCATGCTTCCACTCCATACCTTTGGCGTTGTACCTTCGTGTATGACGGAATAAAATAGCTTCTGAAGGACTACAAGTACCGGTTTACCACCCGCTTTCTAAAGCTCTGTTGTAATTCCGTCTTCACCCGCCGCCTTGTTGTTTTTAAGCTGTTTCAGAGCCATTCTAATCTCGTACAGGCTGACGTCCGGGATATCTTCGGTGTAATATCGGGTCAACTTGGCTCTTGCGTCACTGACCGGTAATGTATCTGGTTTCGGTGACGAGGTGTACAGCTGTCCATAGAACTTCTCGATCTCTGGCTTTGACGTAATGATGTTGCCGGTATCGGTCTTCAGCTTGGTCAGTTAGCTTTGACCAATAGTCCTGTTTTATTTCCTCTTCAATAAATGACTTATTAAAGAGGCGTATATCGTGTCACATTGCGTTTGAGATCTGTCTATTTAGCTGCCGATATTCGGCTGTATCAGCTGAAGACTGCAAACTCATTTCACGTCGTCGCTTCATGAATTTGAAAGTTTCATCTGAGAGTTTTTGGGTTCTATTCGTACGGCGGGTTATATGTTTTTAAATAATTGTGTATATGGATTTTATATCTGAAATAAATGTATTATTATTATTAAAGAATTTAGATCCTACCGCATGGACAGTTTCCACGAGCCTGTTGTTTGTATCGTCCGCTGTCAGGCAATCATCCAGGCATTGAAAGCGATTCTGAAGTTCGAGCTGAAAGCTTTCAGAGTCCTGGATATAGGCAGTTTGGAGTTGGAGCGTAGACTTTACCAGACATCTCCACCTGGATGTTCAGGTTCAGTGTGCCTCTTACTAATTGGTAGTCGCTGCCGGTCTTAACCCTGTTGATCACAGAAACAACACTGAAGATTTGCCACTTTGTCGTCAAGATAAAGTATATCTCGTTTTTGGTGGATCCATCGGGGCAGGTTCATTTCCTGTGTGACCGCTTTTTGAAAAAGGAGTTCATCATAAAGAGTCCCTCCAACTCTATGAAGTCAGCCAACCGTTGGCTCCTAGGATTCCTCTGCCCAATTCCAAACTGCCCTCAGCTCATCGTCATTTCTTATGCCTAGCTTCGCGTTAAAGTCCCCCATCAATACCATATAGTGAGTTTTAGAAGCATGTATGGCTCGTGAGATATCATTGTATGACAATGTCTCTATCTCGTCATCTGGGTGTGATGAGGTCGAAGCATATACCTGGATGACCTTCAGCGAATACCGTTTGGTAATACTGAGTATCAGGTATGCGACTCTCGGTGAGACACTCTCTATCCTCACTATATTTTTGATGAGGGGCTTGCGGACATTAAACCCGACACAACCCTGTGACAGACAGGTGATCACCCTCCCGGTAGAAGAACAGGTTGCCGGATTTAAGGATTATCGTGTGCTCCCCCTCTTCGGACTTCTGATAAACTCATTATATCCTATCGCAACCTGTCCACTTCTTCCTCCAGCTCGATGAGCTTCTCGTCGGTCCTCAGAGTCCGTACATTGTATGTTACCAGGTCAAGTCGTCGTTGCTGGTAGTCGGATCTCTGCCGAAGACTCTTAGCACCCTCTGCCCCGCCATTACCGTGATCGCTACCGTAGCCCGGGGACTAGGGGCCGTGACTGTGTGTTGTGTACCATATTAAGGGGTTTTGCCGTAATCACCACGCTTGGCAGGCGGGTTGGTGATCGCAGTGGTGATGACGTTACTCAGGTAGACGCTGCTTTCCGTCCCCTGGTGTATTCCCTTAGTCGCCTTTTACGACGGATTGGAAGGGTTGGCCCTATTCTATGCCGGGAGCCACACGGCCACATGTATATATAAAACTGTCCAACATGTACAGTTGAACCGCGATGCTTAAAGAAAGAGTCCCGTGTATCCAGACTCTTCTGGCTCATTGAGTTCATGGTTAACAGTAGGCCCCTGACTTATGTACCGCTTGACCATGTAAACAATTTACCCCTAATACCGACTTTCTTCTGACTAAGTCACTTGGACAGTTTTAAGAGCACAACTTCTATGACGAGGCTAGCAAGATACAGGTGCTGGCTGACTTAATGTGGTGGAGATGGGTTAACCTGCCGACACTAACACGACATGACAAGTGGTTTAGAGTAAAAGAACCCCTTGCTGAAGGGGATCTGGTGATAATTGCTGAATACCAGATGCCACGTAACATGTGGTTTGGTTACGTGGTATTGTTTGCAAAACGTACCCTGGTAGTGTTGGTCAGGTGCGGGTTGTGGATGTTATGACAGGACCTGATGTGACTGGACAGCGACGACTCTACAGATGACTTGCGACAAAGCTGTGCAAGTCAGACGTCTGCCGCTCCTCATCTTAAGTATTTATTTATTTTATTTTTACGATTTGAACACCATGATAGGGTTTGATAGGACGACGTTTTATATCGACATTTTTTTTCCAAAAATATTAATTGTTTACTTTCAAGACAAGCAGGTTTGATTTCACCGCAATTTCGATTATAATACATTTAAACTTGCAATTGTGATTCACTAAAAAGAACACAAGAAAATATACTATTTTTCATTTTATTTTTACCACTCCGAATTCTGGGTTGGAACTCAGTCGTGACCTAATCTTCACATTTTTTTTTTCAAGTTTTGGGAATATGGTAGAAATGTAGCAGCACACCAGCCGGGCTATTGCGTATCTTTGGTGGTAACCATAACGAACACCATTTATTGATTTTATCCAATGACGTGCGTGGCATGACGATGACCATTCGTGAGCCCTGATTGGATGAAATTCATAAATGGTGTTTGTTACAATTACCACCAAAGTTACGCGGTAGAACCCCAGGATCCTCCGAAACCAGTCAATTTTGAAAGATTAGGTATAGTTTAGAGTAGTGTTTATTATTATTATTATTTTAGTATACTTAATTTAGTTGTTTACAGGTGAAAATAATTTGGCGGTTAGATCATTTTTGATCCAAATAAAATTCAACTTTTTCAATAAAAAAAAACAGCAAACATTTTAAAGTTTAAACCATCCAAATGAATGACTGCTAGGGCTAAGTTCGATTTCGTCGGTAGGTTTGGTGAGAGGCTGACTGGCCTTCCCTCTGGAAGTCACGCTTTCTGGTCTCTTGCCAAAGCTGCTGAAGGAAACTTTTGCCAGTCGTCCTTGCCACCACTCCGTAAGCCGGACAGAAACTTGGCCCATAGTGCAAAGGAGAAAGCTGACCTTTTGGGCTCTCTCTTTGCCTCGAACTCGACTTTGGATGACAGGGGCGCCACACCGCCTACCATCGCGTAGTGTGCTAGCTCCATGCCGGAGATAAGCATTACCCAACGGGAGGTCCGGCGGGAACTGCTTTCTCTGGACATCCATAAGTCAAATGGCCAGACGGCATACCGGCAGTGGTTCTGAAGCGGTGTGCTCCTGAATTGTGTCTAGTATTGATGCGTCTTTTCGCACTTTCGTACACCAAAAAGGAAGTCCCGTCTTCGTGGAAGACTGCCCACGTGCACCCAAAAAGGGCGACAGATCAGACCCGACGAACTGGAACAGGCCTATCGCCATCACCTCCCTTCTCTCAAAAGTCATGGAGCGTGTGATCAACACGCAGCTTTTGAGATACCTGGAGGATCACGAGTTGTTGAGCGACCGACAATATGGCTTCCGCCACAGTCGCTCAACTGGTGACCTACTTGTGTATCTCACGCACCGTTGGCCCCTTAGTCTGAGGAGAGACTCTGCCTCCTTATGTGTGTTCTACCGCTTGTATAACGGAGAGTGTTCTAAAGAATTGTTCGACTTGATGCCCACAGCTACTTTCCACCATCGCAACTCTCGCCATCGACGGGGAGTTCATCCTCACATATTGAAACCAGAATTGTTTCGAATTGCGCGGGCTCAGATTGTGGAATGAGCTCCCCGCCGTGGTTTTCCCATTGGAGTACATCATGGGGTTCTTCAAAAAGAGTGTGAAGAGATTTCTTTAGGGTCGGCAACGCGCGAGTGATGCCCCTGGTGTTGCAAGCGTCCATAGGCTACGGTAACTGCTTACCATCAGGCGGGCCGTATGCTTGTTTGCCACCTTAGTGGTATAAAAAAAAAACCAAATCGCATAAGCCGTTACCGAGTAATCGGTGAACGTACATAAATAAAAATTACAAACGCATCGACTATATACAGGGTGTAAGGGACATCGCCGCACAAACGGATACCATGGGTCCAGGACATGATTCTGGACTCCCCCATGTTGGAATTTTTCGTCGGTTTTTCCCAAATTTAAAAAAAAAAAAAAAAAGTTTTTTTACTTTAGACTGTTCATAATCGTTATTCTTACCTAACCCAAAGAGATTTAAAATAAATAAGTTATTAATTCATTACTTTCACTAAAAGTAGCAATGTAAATAAAACTAGAAACGGTGTCTTATGGCGATATTCGCCTGCAGTCAGCGACATACTACGTAGGCACAACGTTATCGCGCGTTTAAATCGCGGTGTTCACAATACATTGCGCGCTCGAAAATGACAATTTCTATTCCGATCATTAGCGAGGTGAATGCCTTTCACAATTTGATTAGTGGCATTAGGTGTAGCCTTTTCGCGAAGTTTGCGTTACCATGCAAAATACACCCTGTATATATATGAAAAAAGGAGGAGGTTCTCCTCCTTTTTTTGAATCGGTTAGTAAAACTACATTTCCAAGAGTAATGTTACTACCTAGGTATAAAAATTGTAAGTCCACTAAGTGGTCGTGAACTGGTATAATCACCCTACGTAAGATGATTAAATAAAACCAAATTATGGATAAAAATCTCTAATAAATTATAATATATTTTTTTTTTTTTTTTTTTTTTTTTTTTTATACCACTAAGTTGGCAAACAAGCATACGGCCCGCCTGATGGTAAGCAGTTACCGTAGCCTATGAACGCTTGCAACACCAGGGGCATCACTCGCGCGTTGCCGACCCTGAAGAAATCTCTTCACACCCTTTTTGAAGAACCCCATGCTGTACTCCAATGGGAAAACCACGGCGGGGAGCTCATTCCACAATCTGAGCGTCCGCGGAAGAAAACTCCTTTGAGCCCGCACAGTTCGAAACAATTCTGGTTTCAATATGTGAGGATGGACTCCCCGTCGATGGCGAGAGTTGCGATGGTGGAAAGTAGCTGTGGGCATCAAGTCGAACAATTCTTTAGAACACTCTCCGTTATACAAGCGGTAGAACATACATAAGGAGGCAAAGTCTCTCCTCAGACTAAGGGGCTCTAAACCACTTGTAAGCTTGGGATCGTCAACAATTCTGATGGCACGTCGCTGAACCGAGTCTAGAGGCCCAAGCTGGTATCCAGGTGCTCCCGCCCATAGATGACAACAGTACTCCATATGAGGCCGGACCTGCGACTTATAAAGTTGCAGCCTTTGCCCCGATGTGAAGTACTGCCTCGCTCTATTGAGCACTCCAAGCTTTTTGGATGCCAGCTTAACCTTGTCTTCCAAGTGACTTCGGAACAAAACGTCGCTAGAAATGTCGACGCCAAGGATCCCGATGCTTTGACTGATGTTCAAGGATGTGTTCTGGAATTGTGGAGCCACAGACCATGGGGTTTTCTTAGCGGTGAACGCGCAGGCTTGAGTCTTGGTGGGGTTGAAATGGACTAGGTTTAGTCGACCCCAATCGGAGACACTAGTTAGTGTACTCTCGATTTCAGACATCAGCCGTTCGCGGCTTTCCTCCACCTCGGAACGAGGGATATTTGCACGGCCCGTGTAATAAGCGTCCCCTGTACTGTCGTCCGCATAGCAATGAATGCCGTCAATAGACAGCATATCATTGATATGCAGTAGGAACAGTGTTGGGGACAACACAGAGCCTTGCGGGACGCCAGCATTTATGTCCATGCTATCGGAGCAGCTACCATCGACGACGGCTCTTATGCATCTGCTGGACAGAAAGCTGGCGATCCACTTGCATAATCCCTCGGGAAGCCCGTATGCTGGTAACTTCGTGAGAAGACCCCTGTGCCAGACCCGATCGAACGCCTTCGCCACATCTAGGCTCACTGCCAAAGCCTCACCTTGACTCTCGATGGCGAGTGACCAACGGTGCGTGAGATACACAAGGAGGTCACCAGCTGAGCGACTGTGGCGGAAGCCATATTGTCGGTCGCTCAACAACTCGTGATCCTCCAGGTATCTCAAAAGCTGCGTGTTGATCACACGCTCCATGACTTTTGAGACAAGGGAGGTGATGGCGATAGGCCTGTAATTCGTCGGGTCTGATCTGTCGCCATTTTTAAAAACAACATTTTTTAATATACAAATGACCAAAACAATTTTTTTTCTTAATGATTAGTACCTATTCATTGGGTACATAATGTGGGCTGCGTTTCTAAGACGAATAAAAAGTCACGGTGTATTTAGTAGTTGTGTTTACGGTTGGGTTTGTTCCCGGGAATAAACCCAACTTCGAGTAAATTTCCAATTTGGTGGGAAAAACCCGGGAATTTTCCCATTGGCTGGGAAAATACTCAAATGGTCACAGTTACTAGATTTTGCGTAGGTATAGCGAGAGACACCTTAACAAAATCGTTTGAATAACATTTAACAAGATTTCTATTAGGGTTATACCACGGTCATACACATATATCATACAATAAAAAATATATTTTTTTTGTGATGAAGGAGTGCATTGTTTTTAAAAAAGTGACGTGTTGTAGTGGACAGGCGGCGGTCCCACACAATTACCACGCCATGGTAGTACAGTGGTACTCGTGCGACTCGAAGTCGGGAAGTGTGATACTCGGTTCAGTCCGCGCAAGGTCCGCGTGGGTCCGCGCGTAGGTAATGTAGGTACATACAACAGCGAGTATGATTAAAATAACAATCAAAAGCATCTAAAAATATTTTTTTAGGTACAACTAGCCACTTGAGTATTTTCCCGCCGTTCGGGAATTTACCCGTATTTTTCCATTCTTTCCCGTATTTTTTTTTTAGTGGTGTTGTTCATTTTCTCGTTCAAAAAGAAAGTCCGTAAGTAAATGATGCATCGTCAGTTAGAGGACTATGGAAAGTTGGTTCAAAATTTGATTTAGGCCCGGTTTCAATAAACAAAAACGAATCGTTTTGCTTACCAATGGTAGGTTTTTTTATTGCCAAACTGGGCATATAGATCATTTCATAAGCTAATTTTACCTGTGATAGCTACTTCCATATGGGAGGGTCTGATATGCAAAGCTTTGAGGTCTTTGCTTCATTTTTAGTAAAGATATAAGAGTCTTAATTTTAACAAATCTTAACTGATACCGGTCGGTAAATTATTGAAACCGGGCCTTAGTTGTCCTGAACCTACCCAGAACCTAACAACTAACAAATGAAAGTAAATAAAAGAAAAAAGAATCCCTTCAACTGTGATTTTAAAATTAATTAAATTGACTAACATTTTAATCAAAATTTATCCTTAAAATAATACCATTATAATCTAAAATAGTGTACCTACCCAACCTACTTATAGTAAGCTGTGCTAATGCGTTCTGTACCTACCTACTTGTGTGGCGACAAGCACAGCTACAAGTCTCGGTCGATCAAGTAAAATACAAATTGTGAGCGCGGTCATCCAATCTATACAATTCTACTTATATCTACACATATTCCGTATCTGTCGTCAACAAATCCATCTATCGTATTGCTAAACAACGCCATCTATTTATAGTGTTATCATGTAATGCATGGATTTTACAGTAAGACGATATTAGCGCTCCCGTGTCTTTTTTTGGCGACTTATATCATACTCAAAATTAAGCGCCATCTAGGTTTAATACGAAATTTCGGCAAAGTTCCGAGACACGCTCAGATGTATGGGGCTTGTCACTCTAGACACTTTACTCTATGATATTACATAGGATCGATAATGCTGAAGACACTTGGAGTTCTATGGAACAATCTCTACGCATCGGCATCATAGCTTCTATGGTGCCCGATGAGATCATCTACAAGCATTATGACCACTCCGTGAGGACCTATGAGACTGCTCTCATGTTTATTGATGTGTCTGGTAGGTAAATGTGTACTTAGGTTACCTTACAGAAAAGTATAAACCTATAGTATATAGTATGTAGTGTATATTGACGGGCCAGTTGGCGCAGTTGGTTAAGGTTCGCCTTACGCGCCGCAGGTCGTGGGTTCGATTCCCACACAGGACATGCATTTGTGTGCATGAACATGTCTGTATGTCCTGAGTCTGGGTGTAATTATGTATATTAAGTATGTATTTACAAACAAAAAGTAGTATATGTATTATATCAGTTATCTGGTTGCCATATTACAAGCTCTGCTTAGTTTGGGATCAGATGACCGTGTGTGAGGAATGTCCCAGGATATTTATTTTATTTTTATTTTATAGTCAGCATCAATAGTAGATGATTACTTTAGTACCTACCATCCCCAAATGATATTAAAATTAAAGAATCATGGCGAGCTCCATACATTGATTTGTACAAAAAAATAAAACATTTCAGAGGGTTTTGAATCACTTCCAATGTTGACATTACCAGCAACATGTTAATATACATGAAATATTTTATAAACCCCGCAAAACATAACAACAACATAACGGTTTTGGTCGCGAATAGTCGCGATTAGCCGGCATGACAAAGAAATTCCCATTTTTATCCCGTGGTTCTAAAAATATTTTAAATGGCTCAAGTTGTTCCTTCGGCACCAAGGATCAAATATAACGTCATTCCAACGTCTCTAAAAATCTTTATTATTTTTTTATTTTTTTTATACCACTTAGGTGGCAAACAAGCATACGGCCCGCCTGATGGTAAGCAGTTACCGTAGCCTATGGACGCTTGCAACACCAGGGGTATCACTCGCGCGTTGCCGACCCTAAAAACTTTTTTTTTTTTTGCTTTTTGTACAAATCTCGCCATGATCCTTTATATGTTATAGGAAGGAACTAGCTTCTAAGATACAGGCTCGGCCTAGTTTAGATGCTAGTGGAAAAGATTAAAATAAACACTGTTATGTACCTAGTTTATAGACCTCAATGTATTTTTTTATTGGTGGATAAATTATTATTATTATTACCATTTCATAATAAACTATTCACATTCCTTTGGCAGTTTGTATGAAGCAGAGTGACCGTTACTAAGGTGTTCAGCCACTTTTGAAGCTGACTGTACGTACTTAGTTTGAGTTAGGTCACATGTAGGGTATAAAGATGTTCTATGGTTATGCCTTAGTAGGACAACGAAATGCTTTTTGAACAGTACCTCTACCATGAGTTTTCTACACTAACGTAATCTAAACACGCTAGCGACTACGGTGAATATTTTGTATGACGAGTACCGCCTCTAGTGGATACTTTTGGAAGCATTTCATACAAAATGTTTCACCGTAGTCGCTAGTGAGTGTAGATTACGATAGTGTAGAAAACTCATGGTAGAGGTACAGATGTATAGTGCACGCTACTTATTGATGTACTAAACCTTTTTTTAACACATTTTGGGGCACACAATATTTGTCCTGGATGGGGACCGAAAATGTGGCAGGCCAAACATATTATACAGAGAAAAATAACTTCTAATACAGTATTAATAAACCCTAAAAGGCTTCACGGAATTATGTGAGAACTATACCAAAGTGGGTAGAGGTGGACCTTCACGGCTGACCCAGGTGCTCAACTCCTACATAGGGTCTATGGTCCAAGAGATTCTAACCCACAATGGTGACGTGCTCAAGTTCTCCGGAGACGCATTCCTCTCCATGTGGAAGAAGACTCCAAGGTTGACAATGCAGGATGTTGTACACACGGCTATTGACTGTGGGCTTATCATTCAAAAGAATTATGGGATGTATCAAACTGACGTTGGTATTGTGTTGAAAGGTTAGTTTAATGTGTTAATTGTATTGAGATTATTGTAATCCTGAAAAACAACATTTTTGGAAGCATGGATCACATGGATGTAGCTAATGTATGGACACACAGTTAAACTAGTTTAGTTTGTTACTTCTTGCCATAAAAAGGCAGAGCTTAGAGCTTTAGTAAATTAAATCTTTGGAAAATACTAAACTAAGTATACTAGCAACCACTATTTTTGCCAATGCTAAGTGGAAGAGGGTAGGGGCGACCCCCTAAACACCTCAATGATGCGAGGATCTCGAACATAGAGTAAGAATATTTCGAAATATGTTAGTAGGTAGGGAACGTATGTGTTATTAATGATGACGATAGGCACTAACCAGCTTCTTAAAATCTCTTTACAACAGTAAAAGTTGCAATATCAGCGGGTAAATCCCATTTCTCAATAATTGGCGGCGACAAAACATCGCAGACGTCGTACGTGATCACTGGCCAGCCAGTTTGGGACGTGAAGATGGCTGAGTACATGAGTACCGCTGGTGACGTGATCACCTCAGCCAGTGCTTGGAGATACGTCAATGAAGCAGAGTATTGTACTCAGCCGTGCGGTGATGGTAATCATACAAAGGTATAGGAAAAACTAGAAAATGTAAACTTTCATGTAAATTGCGAAGTAGTTAGGTAGGTATGCAGTTATACTTAATAACTAATTTCTCTATGTGTAGGCTTACTATTTATTGCTAAAATGTTTTTTATGATAGTAGTTTTTATTTTTATTGTAGGTTTTAGGTGTTGGAGCAATCTGGAAAAGAGTGGAAAAGCTTCATAGTTCATTAAATTTGAGTAGAGGTGAATATCCCACAATTCAATTTTATTGCGGGCGTTTTGACACCACAAGTCACCACACAACACAACTTCATCGTGGTAGAACCAAAGTGACCGATGGCGTTAAGATTTACACCCACAGAACACGAAATCAAATCAATCTCCATCCCCGTTCTTCTTTCGTACCATTAGGCGTCGTCGGCCGGGTCTCTACCGCTTTGTCGTCGAAATTCCTTCAAGCCGTACCTACCTACCAAACGTTTCGCTTTTTCTTTACTTAACCTACGCACAGCCTAGCTATGGAATTTTCTCCCTGACAACGTGTTGCCAGACACATGCAACATGGGTTTATTCAAGGCTAGAACAGGCATCTTATGGGCACACACGGTTCACCCTAAAATAGTTACATCTTCGCTGACGATCAGGCGGGAATGAATGCAGGACCATCTAGTAAAAAAAATACGAATATTAAAAAATGCCTAAATAAATTAAATTCTATATTATCCGCACTGGGTGGGAAAAATTATATTCGATAACCGAGAGGATAATGGTAATGGTATCTCTGCTTAGAATGGACCTGCTCTGATTTTTCAGAAAGTGAAATCGTTACTCCTAAACGTGGCGATGAAAGTATTCATGAATTGAACTTTAGAGAATTTTCACGTAAGTTCATATTTATTTTATGTCCATATGTATTATAATAATATTTTTTGGGAAGATTTTGTAGTGACCTCAGCAACGCTAAGTCCGCTAGCAATGGACAGATGGCGCTAGATTATGCGATAGATGCAAGAGGACGACACAAAACCTACATCGCACTATCGAAGTTCTCTCAGCACTCGAGTTAATAAAAGAGTTACTAACCGCAGTCCTTAGGCAAGATGACATAGCCTGTCGGAAGACCCTTCCCTTTTTAGTGGAGGAGTCCGTCTCCCACATTAAACCTCCATAATTTTATTTACCGTCTTATTGGTTGTTTGATGCAAGATGCCAATCCCATTTGTCATAGAAGGAACTTAGAGCTGATATACTTAAGCATTATATCAGCAGTGCGCCCAGCTGTAGTAGCAGCAATGCGAAGCTCCTGGTGGCCAGGTCTTCGAAGCTTCATGCTGCCTCCTGTACTACGAGCAGTCGATAATGAAGAGCCGATGGACTTCCTCACTGAAGTGCGACGAGTTATTGTCGTTTTCATCAATATCATCACCAAAAATGTCACGGAGACTGTGCTCATTGGTGTCGTGGACAATGTTTACAAATGTGTTTCTACGTTAGTTCTTTCATTCTATTCACTTACTTATTTTAGCCAGCTTAGTACCTAGTTCTTCTATTTCGAGAGACAAAAAACTTGAAATCATTACAGCGTATCATCAGAATCAGGAGGGCTGGTCAACAAAGTGTCGATGTTTGACAAAGACATGATGTTCCTGGTCGTGTTCGGACTAGGGAATGCAAACCGGTTTCACCGAAAATCGAAAAACCGGTTATTCGGTACGGTTTTGACCAACAAGAAAACCGGTTTTACATAAAACCAAAACCGGTTTTTCGGTTATTTTCGGTTTTTATTTCAATGTTTGGAAATACTAAAAAAAGGAAGATTTGCCGCCGTTTTGTAAACTGAGTGCAAAACAGTGAGTATTTTTGTGATGAACTGAAGTGTATTGATGTGTAGTGTGTTGAGCTGGTAAGAAAATAACTTATAATGATTATTGTTTTTATGATATAAAATATGTTAAGCTTTGTTTTACAATACATATGCAAACTAGCGTACGGCCCGCGCCTGATGATAACCAGTTACCGTAGCCTATGGATGCTTGCACTGGCAACATAACGGTTATAACTCGCACGTTGCCAACCCTCAACCTTTTTGAAGCGGGGAGCTCATTCCACAGCCTGAGCGTCCACGATAGGAAGCTTCTTTGAAACCGCACAGTACGAGACCATTTTGGTTCCAATGTGTGTGGATGGACTCCCCGTCGGTGACTACGATGGTAGAAGGTAACTGGGCCTGATGGTCAAACAATTCTTCAGACCACTGCCCGTTGGAAAAGTGGTATAACACACATAAGAAGGCAGTGTCTCCTCAGACTAAGGGGCTTTAAAACACTTGTGAGCGCGGGATCGTCGACAATTCTAACGGCACGTCGCTGAACTGAGTTTAAATACCCAAGCTGGTATCCAGGTGCCCACCAAAGTCAGAAATACTCCATTTGGGCCAGACTTGCGACTTATATAGTTGCTGTCTTTGTCTCGATAAGAAGTACTGCTTCGCTCTATTAATCACACCGAGTTTTTTGGATACCTTGTAGATGACTTTGGAACAGAACGTCTCGCTATAAATATTAATGCGAAGGATCCCAATGCTTTTCGTGACATGTTCTAGAAATGAAGAGCCACAGAAAATGGACTTTTCTAAACGGTGAATGCGCAGGCTTGTGTGTGACTTAGTGGTGTTGAAATAGACTAGGTTTAGTCGACCCCAATCGAATCCACTAGTTTGTGTACTCTCGTTTAAAGACGTAAGTTCTTCGCGCCTTTTCTCCAATATAGAACGAGGGATATTTGCACGGCTCGTGTAATGAGCTTCCCCTGTAATTTCATCTGCATAGCAATTAATGCTGGCAATCGAGAGTATATCATTGATATGCTGGAGGAATAGTGTTGGGGATAATTCAGAGCCTTGCGGGACGCCAGCATTAATGTCATGCTATCGGAGCAACTACTGTCAATGAAGGCTCTTATGTATCTGCCAGACAGCAAGCTGATTGATTGGTGTTATTTTTTACCCGTCTGCACGACAACAAAGAATGGGTAGTGTTTTTATTTTATCTAAAGACAACATTCGTATAGTAATATACACGTTTTTGTGTACACGCAAGTTGCTGTGCCGCTATAATAAGCCATGTTCATAATATTACGTGTGAAATGAATATTATAACGTACGAAACATAATTTAATAAATGTTTAAATAAGTACTTCTTAATTACTGATCTATTTTTTAACATAAAGTCATCATATCTCATAGCAATTAAAAACCAAGCAAACGTGATATGTTTTTATGATTTCATTCGTATAAAATAAAATCAAAAGCAACGAACCGAGTAGTCTATATAAACGAGTCTCTGATGAAAACGAATCTACAGAGTTAAATAAACTATTATGTCCATCAGTTTGATGAAAAAGAGATGGATGAATTGTATGAAAGATGATAATGGATAGAAGGGACGAATGGAAGAAGCGTACATATTGCGCCGATCCCAAATGATTGGAAACAGGGCAGGCAGATGGTGATGATGTTTCTTTTATACCCACTTCATTACCTTTAACTGATAATAATTCCTCAGTTTGCGATTTTTACATCTTAAGCACGGTTAGTATCTATAATTCAAGCTATAGAAATAACGTCCCGAGCTCACAAGCGGTTTAGAGTCACTCAGTCTGAGGAGAGACTTTGCCTCGTTATGTGTGTTCTACCGCTTGTACAACGGAGAGCGTTCTAAGGAATTATTCGACTTGATGCCCACAGCTACCTTTCACCATCGCAACTCTCGCCATCGACAGGGAGTCCATTCACACACATTGAAACCAGAATTGTTTCGAACTGTGCGGGCTAAAAGGAGTTTTCTACCGCGGACGCTCGGACTGTGGAATGAGCTCCCTGCCGTGGTTTTCCCAATGGAGTACAGCATGGGGTTCTTCAAAAAGGGTGTGAAGTGGTTTCTTCAGGGTCGGCAACGCGCGAGTGCGATACCCTTGGTGTTGCAAGCGTCCATAGGCTACGGTAACTGTTTACCATCAGGCGGGCCGTATGCTTGTTTGCCACCTAAGTGGTATAAAAGAAAAAAAAAAAACGTGAAAGAAAAAAACGAGCGAACATTAAAAAAACCGGTTTAAAACCGGTTAACCGGTTTTTACATCTCATAACCGAAATAAAAACCGGTTTTCATTTTGCCACGGTTTTGCATTCCCTAGTTCGGACTAAGAGGCCTGAAGCACGAGGACGAGGCTCAGAAGGCATTGCAATGCGCCTACCAGCTAAAGGAGAGTCTGATCCATCCCGAAATTGTACACGTTTCTATCGGTGTTACTTCTGGTTAGTTTCATATTCCATATCGTTCGTACCAAGCATTTTTTTTCTACGAGGGGTTAGCCGTGAAAAAATCTCTCGAATCAAATTATCCCTATTTCCCTTGGTTACGCCATAACTTGTGAACGACTTTACCGATTTCCTCTATCTTTTTTTTTAAAGTTTTCTAATAGGTACTTCGTAGAAGGTTCTTACGAAAAAAAAATAGGAAAGTTGGTAAGGTAGGGTAGGGTATAGGGTAGGACACCACGCAAACGAAGTCGGGCCAGACAGCTAGTTCTGGTATATTTGGGGATCAGAAGGCCGTGTGTTTAGAAATGTCCTCCTAGGATATTTAGGATATTCATTTATGCAAAATGTTAAAACATTCCTAGGCTTACTGTTCTTATTCAAAAGTGAGTAGGTAGAGCAATGTAACGAGATACTATCGCTCGACGTAGTGGGAATAACCGTGGCGGGAATCTCGAGTAGGTATAGTATCAGATAGTTGGTCACTTATTTCGTATTCATAAATGTAAAGTTATTTAATTTAGTAGAATGGATATAACTTAGATTAGCAGGACTGACATATTCCATTAAAAGGACCGGATTGAAATAGACTCCATTATCTTCTCAATTTTCCTCATTCCCCTAGTCAATTGGCATCTAGTATCAATGGGTAGGTATATCTATTTGTGAGTTTTACCACAATCTCACAGTGGTAGTGTATTGATGTGGTTCATCAATTTTGTTATGTTTCTTTTACCGACAGGGACGACATATTGCGGGGTCGTAGGTCATGTTTTACGACGCGAGTATACAGTTATTGGACCAACAGTGAATAAGGTATCTACTTCAGTAGCTTATATGATTCACCATACTACTAATATAATAAATGCGAAAGTGAGTCTGTTACCTCTTGACGCATCAATGGCTCTGCCAATCGTCATGAAGTTTCAAACGCTTCGATCATAACCAATTAACATATAGGATACTTATGTATCACGGGAAAAGATTAGATCCATCGGGAATGCGGGTTAAACCGCGGCGAGAAGTAATAATATATCAGACACAACTTATGACTTTTAGCTCATCATCATCCCATAATGTCCCACTGCTGAGCACGGGCCTGTTTTCATAAATAAAAAGGAATGGGCATACCCCACCACGCATGCCCACTGCGGATTGGTGGAGATAGTTGATCAACCTACTCTTGCATATTGGAGTCTTCAAGCCGCGGCCCCAACTAGCCTAACGACAATCACAATTAAGTGATAGCAAACTAAAAATCAACAGTTTTTCATCTATATAAATACAGATAGATAATACCTATATAGGCTAATTCAGTATCTACCGCTTGAAATTTTAGGCAGCGCGTCTAATGATGAATTACCCGAATAGAGTAACGTGTGACAAAGAGACATTTCTGAGGAGCAAACTCGATCAGGAGTTCTTTAAGCTTATGGAGGAGAAACAATTGAAGGGCATAGCCAAGCCTGGACCTATTTATGAATTTAATAAAAGGGGGTGAGTATATCTAAATAGGAATGTCAATAGATACTAAAGTACCTACCTACATCATTCAGGGTTTTGATCAAAACACAAAATTTTTCTTTAGGAAAATTACCCACCCAATAGAGTTTTCAACGTCTCCTGTGCATTGATCAACGCTTTTGCAGCCAGTTGCATTCTGATAAAAATAAATATTAATAGGAATTCGTAACATAGATATGTAAACAGTATGCGATAAAATTAAATGTAAACCACAACCTGTCAATTTTGGGTCGCTTCAAAAGAATATTTGACACACTCAAGTTTATTTGCGAATTCGTATCATGATAAGACGTATAGGCCCCGATCCCACAGCAAGTATTCTATATTTCTGAGGTAAGAGTTCTACGCGCGTTCCCCTTGAAAGTCGCGGTCGATCATAAGCGCTACATAGATTACAGTGAACGCGAAACGCAGAACACTGACCGCAGAACTCTAGACCGTTTGATGTGGAATTGGCGCCATAAACCTACGCGTATAATGCAACATTAAGTTTGAAGCAACTAGCTGTTAGAGATTTGATCAATGCCCGTTTTTATCAAACTGCCAAAGATAATTAACAATATCAACAATATCAGATGGATAGAAAACAAAAGCAGCTGGCGTCACCCTCTTCTTGGACGCAATTATGAACTACGCAAATTTAAGACAACCCTCCACAGCGCTATGCATCAGCAGCATCAGTCATTTACCAGATATCGGGACCATAAGTATTGCATTGCATTTATTGTAAGTACCATTGGTTGGAATAAAAATGTACCTCTAGATACAAAAATATTGCTCGGTACAAAAACTATGGGCCTAATAATGCATTTGCAAGTTGCTTATCTACGCTCCTTTATTTTTTTGAAATAGAACTGAGGTAGACATGCATGTAGGTACCAATACTGAATAAAATGTAAACCCTAAATAAAGAATAGCTGACAGACGAGGAGAATTTTGTCAAAAATCTTTTAAACAGGGACCGAAGCTAGCTGGAAAAACACGCCTAATTGAGGAATGTGTCAATACCACCCCGAATTTCATTCACACGGAGAAAATTTTGATGATTGAAAATGAAAAGGCAAGTACCTACAGTAGTACCCAATTAATATGGCTTACCGATGTACCTGCGCAGAAGACACATTTTCAAAGCGCGGGAAACGCTATTGGCCTACAGCTGCCGTCATGTTAGCGCGCGCCGTGCGGAGGGGCGTGACTTGCGAGTGAGACGGAACTAACAGCTGCAGTGTATTATGAACCTTCATAGTAGTGATCTAAGGTTGAGTTAGAGTTTTAAGCATTCTTTCGATAATCTTCGGGGCCATACTTTCTTTTCTGTGCGAACGAAGATTCACGACGCGCCATATAAGTTGGGTAATACTGTACCTACAAGGATGATTTTTTTCACGTATCACTCCGTAAACAATGATTTTAATTGGTATTGATTTTAAGGTTCCTTTTGGGTTGATTCGGTTAATAGTAGCCAAATCATTTGTCGGCGGCCGAGCAAAAACAAAAAGAGAAAATTATGAGAATAGAGTACGATGCAGGTATATATTTTGATGCCTATCATTTTTCTTAGTGGTCTGTAGGCAAACTATGGATCCCAGTAGTATCGATATGTCCATTTGTCCGTCTGTCTGTCTTAGTAATTTTACTGGGAATACCAGTGACAACATAGTTGTGATGGAGAAGCAACGACTTCATGTAATTCTCATGCCATCCAGCTTGGTGTTAGGACATAATTATCCTGTCTAGCGACCACACTCGTGAGTGAGACTGAAGCGAACCCAGCACCTTCTGTATCGAAAGGGTTTACGAGAACCCATCCACAAACTGTTTCCTTTTTAATATTTTACCCTTTTTTGTCGAAAGTTGTATTAAATCTGCCACCTACGATGTGTTCCAGAGAGCCAATCAATTCCCTTCTAGGCTTGTGGCCTTACCACCTTCGGCTACCTTTAAATTCTTTGCTAATACCGTCCGTCCATATTCCTACCCTAATATTTTTTTATTACATTCAGTATCAACATGATGAACACCACACCGATTCAGATTTTCGCCATCAACACAATATTCAATTGTCAGTTCCCATTGCCAGAAAACTACCAGTGCCCTGAAGATATTCTCAGCGATATCAGCGTGAAGAAAGTTATACAAGAGATTTTTAAGAAAGTAAGTATTTCTGCTATTCAGTACGATAACTCCTCTCAAACCCACTTAGCACTGAAATGACGAACGTAACTAAAGAATCAGAACTTCGTTTGTTACGAATCTGGAACATTGGTTTACCGTCAGTCTGAGGGGCTCTAAACCGCTTGTGAGCTCGAGATCGTCGACAATTCTAATGGCACGTCGCCGCGTCGCCGTCGCCGACGTCGCTGAACCAAGTCTAAAGGCCCAAGCTGGTGATTTTATATATGATGATGATGATAGATTGACATCAAATGCCGTGACAATTGTCGCGGGATCGAATTGTATATGAGTTTTCTGTTAAGGAAAATATCGTGAGGAAATCGTTGCACGACGATGGGTACTTTTTCGTAGCGCAGTAGTGCTTGAGAGCCAGTTATTTTCTTGGCTATGTAAAGGTCGCCAACACATTGGGAATCCTTCTGGTAATATAGGTTTACCTTGGTACAGCACAGCCTGCTTGGCAGGATATGCTGTACCAAGTACAGCAAAAATAGTATGAGGGAAACCCGCTCCTTTATTGAAGAAAAGCCGTGAAACAGATGAAAGTAAGCTTCAGAATTAAATGGAGTGATCCATTGCAGTCATTAAAGCTGATACAAAATGTACGACGACTTGTGGTTCAGCTTAAAAATGAGGACACTGGAATCGCTTTGAACAATTCCTGCACAGGTATAAAAGTATTAAAATGTAAACTTGATCTACAGAATTTCACAACTTTATGGGTCCTCGCAGTCAAGGAGGCGCAGTATGTAGATGATGAGTCATGGCGCATACTGCTGATGCTTTTAGAAACGAAGACCATTTTCGTTGTAATGACAATCACTGACGGAGTAAAATTGTCACGTAATTATATTTACAGTTTTATGATCCCAAAAAGTGAATTTGATTGTTAAACCATCTCATGTAGCCTCGTCTCTTGATAGATATAATTAAAACCTGAAAGTGACAGATATATTTAAAACCTGGGATTTGCTAGACTTGCTTTAAACTATGACACGTAATAATAGGGTACCTAGTGTTAACGTTTTTAGACAATCCAACATAGAAGCAAACTAATAGAAAGAAACAGATATAGTATTTCCATAATTAGTAGTTTAGCTTTCCCAGCGTTTCAGAAATCTAATACTTTCAAGGGTAATATGGATCAGTTCAGTCGTTACGACGTGTAACAAACATCCACACTTCTTTTTTTATATTAACAGTAGGTAGGTCGGTCCAGACTTATACTTTAGTATTGCAATATTGTTATATTTTATTATCCAGGGACGGCAAGTAACTGCCTCTCAAGTAACATGAATGTTAATATCCGCGTCACGGGAATCGACAGGTGGTACCACGCGGCGCTCGCGTGTCAACTTCTCGATGTGCAAGCTATACCTGCGGATCTGCAAAAGTATTTTATTTTGTTTTATCTGTTTCTTTAACGTTTGGAAATTCTCTGACTAATCCGATGGGCTCTAAGTCTATACCCATACACTTAATTTCCTACTATTCGATATTCCCAGGGTGATAGAAAGTGCAAGCGGCGGCATGCCAGGTTGGATCCAAAACTTCGTCATATCCCTCATCCAGAGAGGAGCCCTATCAGTGGTGACCGTACCGAGGAGTGAAGCGATGGAACAGGGGGCGGTGATGCCTTCACCAGCATTGCTGCAGAGAGGCGACGGTGAAATCAGCCATAGTGAAGATACATTGGCTTACAAACATAGCCGTCAGGTAACTGCGTATACCGCCCTTCTTGTTTAGTTCGACATAATATTTCATTGACTGACGTGAACATTTTTTTGACTAATTGTAGGCCTATGTTTGACCACAATCTTACTAAATTCAGAGATAATGTGGCAGAAAGTGGTAAGCAGACAAAGCCTAGAAGGGAGTTGGCTCTCATGCGCAGCTCTCAGAATACATCGTAGGTGCTTGTATGTGCAACGGTAGGACAGATTTTCAACTTGATGGTGGTAGGTAACCAGGCGGCTATAACAACTCTACTACCCTGTTATGGTTTCCTTCACTATAATTATGAAGAGGCACTAGAAATTAAAGTACTTAAAATTGATTGCAGAGCATTTACAGCGTAACGAGCACAGATCCAAATAGTAACCAAGACGACGCTTTTACCGACGTGGAGAGCGACTCAGTGCAAATGGCTGTGCTGGCCGAAACGTTCAGCTTTGATGATATGAAAGTCGATATGACTATGGACGGTAAATTATTAACTCTTGGATTTAAGCAAAATGGGTCCTAATCCTAATCACAGGGGAGGGACAACACAACTAATAAATGAACAAAGGCATTTGATGACAAAAATGCGACAACACTCTGCTAATACTCAAGTTCAGTTTTGGCCTGGCCGCTTATGATCGTTACAACTGACTCTACCGATCGAAATACATTCAAACTAAGAGGACCCCGTAAGTGTCGGAAGTGGCCGAAGGTGGTAAGATCACACATCCAAGAAGGGATTTGGACTATCGTAATAATTAATTAAAAAACGAATACCAACCAAAAATGCAGAGCTTCTACTATGGAAACCAGAAAACTGATTGTATAAATGTTTGTCCTATGTTGGAATATAACCCACGATTCGCATATCGTGGCAGTCATGAGCCAGGGTATCTAGCAGCTTTGTCAGATTTTTTTTTGGGCAATGCGGGGACATTTAGTTTTGGGCTAAAAATTGGAACGTCACGCCAAAATCGGGACGTCTGGCAAAGCTGGTATCTAGCCTCCACTTCAAACGGCCGGACAATACCATTTTATTTACGTTCCATACATTGTTTTGCAGTGGTAATCCTAAAAACCTACGATTCCTTGTCTCCTTTCGAGAAGATGTTATTGAAGTGCAGTTCAGTGCTTGGAGACGTGTTCTCTAGAAGGATGCTCATACATTTACTACAAGTCGACTCTACTAGAAAAGTTGCCCTAGGTGAATGCTCTGGGTTATTTTTTTACCGAGCGAGCGTGATGTGTCCACTTCAGCTTGGACAAAAATGCTTTCGTATATCCGGTATCCAGAGGATGTCCAGCTGTTCTCTTCTATAGGTTGCATTTCTCAACCGATTCTCGGGAAAAAACAATTGATGAGGGAAATCTACATAATTATCAAGACTCGCGAGATCTACAGCTCATAGAGCTATTAGTATATAATATAACAATGTCGCCAAACAAACAGACGGCTCGCCTGATGGTAAGCGTAGCTCTATAAATGCTTGCAACAACCAGAACATCACTCAAATTTTACCGGCTCCCCGTGATGTCTAGCAATAAGTACCTCACTTTTTTTTATTCTATTGTGTATAGACCATAATAGTTTGACCATAATCTCACCATGGTAGGTATGTTGATGTGACCAAATGTGGAATGTGAAATGTGGAATGAAAGCTCTGGCTCTCAAGTGCATATCTGTCTAAGCCCACCGTTAGGCGTTTTGGCAGATTTTAAACTTGAGGTTGGATGGGAGGCCAATCAAGTAAAGAATAGAAATACAAGAAAACAAAGTACCCTACCAGCACAGATGGATCGCTGCCATTAGCAAACTGAAGCCACTTGTCTATGCATAAATGCGCATGTGCAATGAAATATTGGGGGTGAGCAGAGATTTTATGCATATGTGTGAGTGAGTGAAGTATTGGTGTACTCATACGTGATAGAAGCAGAGTTTTTAGCCTTTTTTATCGTGGGTCGTGTTCCGTCTAAACTTCTTTTACATCTGTACCTACCAGAGAGTTTATTCATGATGTTTAGCTTCAGATCATTGTAGGATTTGACGTCACTACTGCTGAGCAATTGTGCCCTTGGTGGAAACTTAAGCTTATTTAAAGAAACTATCGTTCTTCTAGCAAAGTAACACAATTTAATATATGTAACGGATTGACTTGGTAATTGTTCCACAGCTGTAGCTAAGCTGTTCACAATAAGGGTGCTGGAGTGTGAAGGAGGCGACTTCATTCGTGACACGTCGCTGGTGCTGGTGCACTCCGCGCCCGCGATTCCTGCTGCCAAATCGCCGCACTGTGCTTGTTTAGGAACGAGGCAGCCTGGTATGTATTTGTATTGAAAGCAGCCTTCATGGATCACTGAAACAATAAAATCCATTCGATGACTCTCATTGTAGGATCCGAACATTTTGAACCCGGGACCTTCGTCTTGGCATCCGACGTCACTACCACTAAGCTATCAGTGCTGTCACCGCCTTAAACAAAAATGCCTTTCTTTACCAACTTCAATTCTTTACACTCAGGGTAAAGGCTGTTTTGCTTTTTTTACCAGCCAGTTTACTTTGCTTTTAGTTGATTCTCGTGACTTGCCAATGTACGCATTCTGCGGCTATATGAAGTTCAGACACACTGCGTTCAGAACTACAACATACGATTTGTTGACTGAAAATCAAAAGGTAAAGGAATTGATTCAAAACTACATAGCTCCCTTTGAACACTTGAATAGCAGTTCCTAGTTTTTTTTTTTTTCATATATACAGGTCGTTGTTTTGGTCAGCGACGAGCGACTCAGGGTCGATAATACAAATGATACTGGTGCTAAAAAAATATAAAAAAATTACTTTTTTTTTTTAATAATAAAAATAAAAATATTTTTTTTTTGAAAATCATGTAATAAGCTAAAGTGTAGACATAATACTCAACGGGAGTACGAGGGAGTAAGGAGGTGGGGCGATGGCGGCTTGTGCCTAGCTCTAGTCTGTGCACGTGCCTAGTAACCATACTTTGCGGTAATTTTATTTCAAATTGAATAAGGTATTTCTCAACATATTTACAGTATTTAATGGAATTAAGTCCATTTTTGGTGAATATATAGTTTGTACTACCGCTCCTGGGTCGCTTGTCGCCGACCAAAACAACACCCTGTATAGTCATAGACGCGTGTCCCGCGAGCCAACGGGTTGATACGAATTTGGTTCTAGGTACACTGTACAGAAATAAAGCGATACTTAGGATAGTACTTAATTTAAAGTGACAATCCAACCGACTTGAACTCAAAGAAAGACTAATAAAATGATTTTAGCTGGATATGCATGCGCGTGCGTTGCTTTATTTGGAACGTTACACCCGTCGATGCTTTGTTTGCGGTTCAGGTTGCTTCACCAGACTTATTGGAGTCCGATATGACAACGTAAGCTAACTCATAATACCCCTCGAAATTAGATCTGATTAGTGAGAAATGATTGTTAGATCATACTTACATTTATGATTGATGTGATTGTCATCCAACACAATCAGGTATGTGGCATTTTTAATCGATGTAAATTTCTTTCTCACTCCCGTAATATTCCAGGGACTTATAGATGAGAGTGAAGAGTTGAAACAAACTCGTCAACAAATTCGCGCGTTGAGCACAGAAACAAAAGTTGTGGAACATCAGACGCCATTTAACCGCGAAACTTCACCCCTGTTTAAGGTAAACATTTGCATCGTTTACCTTACCAGCCACCCTTGACAAGATGGTTGTCGACAATCGTTATCGTTAGTAAACGATCAACCTTTGTATGGGATTGACATAAGAGATTGTTAAAAATCACGTAATATTTCGATTTGAAATGTCAATCCCATACAAAGGTTGATCGTTTACTAACGATAACGATTGTCGACAACCATCTTGTCTACTGGGCCAGCTCCTATGGGTTATCGAACGCAAAACGATTTTTTCAAGTCAGACTGAAACTTGCGAGTTCAAAAAACCCTTCGACTATATAGTAA
This sequence comes from Polyploca ridens, assembly GCA_951394255.1. NCBI lineage: Eukaryota > Metazoa > Arthropoda > Insecta > Lepidoptera > Drepanidae > Polyploca > Polyploca ridens. Next base: position 10,109,928 of record OX596261.1, read on the forward strand.
TAGTAGTAGGTTTAATGTACAGAGATAGTCCTTGATAGTAAATTTAACTGAAACTGCACTGAACCCAAACAATGAAGTGCTAAAAACATATCGTAGTACGACCTTGAAGTTAGCTATTTTAGAAGCAACTAGAAAGACTGACGTAAGGTAATAATGGTATAGGAAATTTGGCTAATGAAGCGTGTAAATGATATATCCATAACAAAACGCAAATAGTTACCGCTGTCAATCTTTGTTAAATATTGTGAACGTAACTCGAATATATTTCTCCAGTTTTAGAGCACGTGAGTTGTCTATCATTTGTCCGGAAAAAGACACGAAATTACAAACAATTGCCTTCGTTGTACTTAAGTAAAATTCATAAATCATTGCTCATAATCGTCTGGTACGGCTTACGCCAATCTGTTATCTACTTGTTCCTGTTAAAACGTTTAAAGAAACGATTTAAAAAGAAATTGCAGTAATTTATAGTGTGTATCAATTTATTACATCTACAAGAAAGAAGAATTAACAGGTAATTGAACTCAATATCACAAATAGCTATGTTCAAAAATAATTCCTGAAGCATTGGTACAAATTTATGCATATTTCCTTTACAGTCACCATGAAGTACTTGTTGACCATCGTAATCGCCATCTCTATGGCCACCGCTGTCCCCATAGTTCCTGGAGCTGCCAGCGATACCAAGGAACCTGTGACTGTCGGACCCGCCCTCGTCGATACCTTCGAGCCCATCTCTGTCGAACCCACTAAGCCACTAGGCTCCGTTCCAGAAATAGGTCCTTGCCCCTTGGCTATCATCCCCAATGCGGCTGTTGCTGAGGGCTCAACTATTCCCGTCGTCAAGATTATCCTGAACATCAACCAGGTCGCTAATAAGGAAGTTAGCCCCGTCGCCGCTGTTCCCGTAGTTCCTGCTGAAGTTGTGCCCGAGGCTGTCAACATGATGGAATCTGTTGCCGAGCCTATTATTATGCTGGAGGGTGCCCCCATCGTTACCGAGTCCGTTAACATAGTAGAGAGTGCCTCAGTCGTCATTCCTGAAGTGGTCAGTAGCGCTGCAGTTCTCGTTCCCGAAGCGGTCAACAACGTTGACTGCACCCCCATCATCCCCGAAGCCAGTAATATCTTTGAGAGTGTCGTCATCCCCGAAGTGATCAACATTGTCGATACAGCCCCCGTTATCGTTCCCGAAGTGATCACCGGTGTTGATTGCGCCCCCATGGTCATGACCGAAGCCGTTAATCTCGTGGAAAGCAACTCCGCGGTCATCCCAGAAATAATTAATATCGTAGAAGGCAACCCCGTGGTCACACCAGAAACCTTTACTATCGTGGAGAGCAACACAGTGCTCATCCCTCAAGTCGTCAACATCATCGAACGTGCCTCCGAGATTATCCCCGTGGTTAGTACCGTGGAAAGCGTCCCAATGATCGTTCCTCCAGCCATCAACTTGGTCGAAAATGTCCCCATGGTGATGCCCGAAGCGGTCAGCATCGTTGACTGCCCCCCCGTTGTCGTCGAGCCACTCGAGTCAGTGGTCATTGCGAACCCCATCGTTCCCTCACCCGTTGAGGTAATTCTCAGCTAAATACCTAGTCCTTGTCAAGAGTGCCCATAGATTAAGAACATGTTACTTTTTAAATAAATAAAAAAATGTATTGTATAAAATAAATAAGCTTTATACTGCTCTGTCTATTATTTTTGTATTTTATAAATGTAAGTAGGTAAATATAATGTTTTTTTTTTCATGTATGAAATAATACTTAATTGTAAAGACTCGAACTCAGTGCAAAAATATACATGGAACAAAAATACGAACATTTCACGCACGACCAAAATGTATGAAAAGATCGTTTTTTTTTTTCGATCATAATCATGAGTACATGACCCCTGAAAAATTAGCTAATGGTTGCAAAATAACCTATATAGGTGGTTTTATAGGTTAGCTATGCAGTACAAAAATTCGTTTATAAATTAAAAAAATAAGTTGTTATGTAGGTATCATATATTTCGGTATTCTATTGATATTTACACAATTATGAGATATAGGAATATCCTGACCAGATCTTGATAACATCAAAGTATTGTGTCGATCGTGTTTTGAGTTTTAGATAATTGGCGATCCTATGCATCACTAGAGTAGGTTTTTCAGTTCAATCAATATTAATATTTATTTAGTTGAGGGTTTCGGGCAAGATGACGGCGGGAGCGGGGAGGATGGGGGTACCGATGATGACGGGCTCGACGACGACGGGGGCGGTCTCCACAACGCTCACGGGGGCGGTCTCAACAACGCTCACGGGGGCAGTCTCGACGACGTTGACGGGGGCAGTCTCAACAATGCTGACGGCCTCGGGGACGATGGGGGCGGTGTCGACAACGTTAATGGGCTGGGGTTGGTCAACGACGGCCACGGGGGCGACGGCGACGGGACTGGCTTCGATGGCACTAGTAGCCTGGTTGATGTTCAGGATGATCTGGACGAGGGGAGCGACAGAGCTCTCGACGACCTCCTCAGCGGGAGTGATGATCACAGGGGAAGGCACGACGACGGGGGAAGCCTCGGGAAGAAAGTCGACGATGGCAGGTCCAACGGAGATGGGCTCGAAGGCATCGACGATGGCGGGTCCAACGGAGATGGGCTCGAAGGCATCGACAATGGCGGGTCCGACAGAGATGGTATCGAGTCCACCGACGATGGCGGGTCCGACAGAGATGGGCTCGAGTCCACCGACGATGGCGGGTCCGACAGAGATGGTATCGAGTCCACCGACGATGGCGGGTCCGACGGAGATGGGCTCGAATTCAAGGACAGCGGGTCCGATGGCGATGGGTTCTGGGGTCTCGACGGGGGCGGCGCCGGCGGCTCCGGGGGTGACGAGGGCGCGCTGTACGGGGACAGCGGAGGCCACAGCGATCACGGCAGCAATAGTCAACAGGAATTTCATATTTGCTGTAGATGAAAATAAAAATGTTAATATTAAAAGGCTAAATAAAATGGTAGAAATTAAAAGGGTATTTAGTTTAGGTAATTCAAAAGTTTCTACAATAGATTTCCTCTTACCTTTTATTTTTCTTGCTTTCACAAAAGTATACTGATATATGAAAATACTCGGCGTTTTATATGATTTTTTTATCTTTCGATTGATATTAGAAACAAAAAGTTGGCAGGTTATAGATTTCGCTAATCCATATAAGAGGATTAAAAGGTAAAATTTATGACAATTGCTTATAAACAAAGACGCGGAAGTCGAAGCTAGATATTAAACATTTGACAATGGCACTATCAGTTGCCTTCGCTGTTATAGTTATACATCGTACCTGCTCCTGCTATATTTTCAGGCACTGCGTAAGATTATTGGGTACTTTTGCACCTAATCTTCGGAACAATAGCTACAGGCTTCAGCATTTCTATGAAGACGTCTTCTTTCTAATTTGCAGATTAACCTCGCTGGAGAAACATTGTCAAGCAAAGATAACGAGGCATCGGATGGCTCATTATTCAGTCGCGCTTTCGTCGGTATGATGTCTATCATATACCTTTTAAACTTCGCTTCAGTCACCAATAAATTAATGTAAATTTTCAGCAAGAAACCCAAGCCAATCGACTCAGAAGGCACATCGCACACGGGTGCGATCTTTCTCTTCCTTAGAACAAGATAAATGTGAATGTATGTCGATACTTCTGTCTGTATATTGTCAGATTATTGAACATTGTCGCGGGGCCGGTAAGTTTCTAGTTTCAGTAACCATAAAGATACTATTTTGCTTTAAAACTTAAATTTAATCCATTATATCTAAACTTTATCTTCATAAAGCCATATCATATATAGATTGATTACCTAGACTATCAGTAATTCATCATATTTTCCTTAAAATTATGTCCGATTAAACAATTTCTAATGCCCCAATTAATATGATCGTTTATGAGCACTTCTATAGATACTACAATAATAATAACTAATAATATTAGTAATATCTTCGGCATATTCTGTTAGAAGAACTTGTAAATTAGAGAAGGAATACTTAGCTGCAAGATTATCAACTTTGAATGCTTCAGAATTAAAACCATAATCAGTAACTCGACCCACTACTATCAAACAACTATTATATGATTTGTAGATAACATTTTAGGTAGTCGGAACACTAAAACCTACATTAACGCAAAATTTTCCTTTTCTAGGTGAGCAAGATAAGCTATTCAATGCGTATCTAGAATATTCTGACTTGTGCATTATTAATTTAAATATCCCACAAGCTATCAGACTGCTATTTGAAGTAGAGAATTTTGTTATGGTGAGACGTACTACCTACTCAACTTGCGTTACGCATGATGGCCGTTTTGACAGATTTTAAACCAGATTAAAAGAGTTAAGGAGATGTCTCACCTTATCTCTCTTTTCACTCATCATGTCAAAACGGCCATAATAGCTTCCCGCCCACTAGTCTTAAAGGATCATGGCGAGATTTGTACAAAAAATAAAGATTTTCAGAGACGTTGGAATGACGTTATATCTGATCCTTGGTGCCTCAGGAACAACTTGGGCCATTTAAAATGTTTTAGAACCCCGGGATAAAAATTCGAATTTCTATGACATGCGGGCGAATCGCGACTATTCGTGACCAAAACCGTTATGTTGTTGTTATGCTTTGGTGGACCAGCATGAACCTAATTTTACGAGAGGCAGAGCATAGCGATTATTCGTTCAAAGGGCTCGACTGGGGATGTCCATCTTAAAGAATACCGCAGCTTAATAACTTTGTTGTGTTCCTGCGCGTTAGTAAGGTCGACAAAGTTCATTGGGGAGGGCGAAGGGTCGGTAACGAACGCGTGAGTGCTGCCTCGTGTGTTTCAAGGTAACCGCTTACCATAAGACGGGCTATAGTACGGAAGAATTAGGTAAACACCTAATTCGTCGTATAAAATAAATAAGCGAGTGTCTTACTAATGCGTTTGCGTTAACTATAAATTTGTATGGGAGAAATTAGTAGGTACCATGAGTATTCCGGTAGAGGCGCTGCTGTGCCAATTCCTATTGAGACATGTCGTAAACGCAAACGCGTTAGTAAGCTTTTACTAGCGTCAATTCTTTACTCTCCGGGTACAGGTTGAAGTTTAAATAATGAAGAGTGTTTGTTACAGAATGAAAAACTGTACAGTAAAAACTACTTGAATTGGATGAAAGAATTTGATTTGGCAAGTATTTACTCCCAACGCGGTGTGTGCATGTTAGAGTCTGGTGACTTGAAAGAAGCTAGGCAACAGCTATTTCATGCCATGACACTTTACAGGGATCCGTTTCCAACTTCCAAGTATGAATTGTTTTTAATATACTTAGTATAATAATTTCTATCTATGTCTAGCAACATCGCGCAAAGAAGAGATTTTTCTAGTTAAATTCAAAATCATTTATTCAAATACCTATAGCTTCGCAGGCACTGCCATACGCGTCATACATGTGAACAGATGCTGCTTGTGGGGGTTGGATTTATTTACTTGTACAGTACTTACAGGTATCGATTGAGTCTACTTTGTAGTTTCGCTGCCGCGCCAGGGCACGCAATTAATTTGCTAGTTTGGGAGTTCACGAGGGCGGGACGCGCACACACGTAATGTTATACAGTATGTATGATATACTGTAGGTACCCGGGATCCACGAGAACTTCACACTGTTATCCAGTCTTACCTGTAATATTTTCAGGCACAGCGTGAGAATAAAGGATATGCGAGCATCAATTCAACAATTTATGGCGCTCTCTGTCGTGCCTAATTTGTACGTGGGTCGGAACAATACTACTTACTTTGGCTACTTCTATGAAGACATTGCTATTTCGCTGCATAGACTCTATAAGCTTTTCGCGGTTTGTACAAGCACATAACTACTATAAAATTACGTTAATCAACTTTTGAACAATAATATCACTAGTCGCTCTGTGAGCTGTAGACTTCGCGAGTCTTGAAAATTATTATGTAATTTTTGGTGTATTCCCAACGGCCCATTGCTGACGTCTCCATTAATGGGGCCGTTGGGAATTGAATAAAATAATGAAAGAATGTTCCCAACCTCCCCATTGCTCTCTCTCTCCCCATTGATGGGGCCGTTGGGAAATGAATAAAATAATGAAAAATTGTTCCAAATAATTCCAAAAACTCACTTGACAAAAAAAACATATAATTACCGAACCTGCTCACAAAATTTCACGAGAATCATATAGGAGAAAAACCGGACATCAGGATATCCTTCGGACATCTGGATTGGACTATACGAAAGTACAGTAGTACCCAACTGATATGGCTTACCGATGTCACCGATGTAGCTGCACAGAAGACACTTTTTGTACATTTTCGTTTCATTTCATTTGTCGGCAGCTGCCGCCATGTTAGCACGCGCCGCGCGGAGGGGCGTGACTTGCGAGTAAGACGGAACTAACAGCTGCTGCGTATTATGAACCTTATAGTAGTGATCTAAGGTTGATTGTAAGTTTGAAGCATTCTTTCGTTATCGCCATACTTACTTTTCTATACGAACGAAGATTCACGACGCGCCTTATCAGTTGGGTAATACTGTATATTTGTTCAAGCTGAAAGGAGACGCTTCGCTGGCGCTTCGCGCTGGCTCGGTCAATTACGAACGAATTTCTTTGGTATTGTATGTAGGTATTGCGTACCTAACCTAGGTAATTCCCATCTTTGGTAAATAAATGGGGGGCTAAAAAGGCTGCTCAAGCAATATTGCTAATGCAACGTAATTCCAATATTTTTCTGTAAAATAGTCACTCATTGTTATGCAATTTCATTCATTAAAAGATTCAGAATTGCTGAATTGCATAAGATCTGCCGTAAATTCGGAAATATGAATTGCATTATCAATATTGCTCGGGCTTCCCCCTGGTCGCCTATATTTCTATTATGACCGACCACATCCGCCCTGCGATTCTATTGATTCCCCGAGATAAAGGTAATATTAGGTATGCGGGAGACATGATCTATCCCCACCAAAAACATTTTTATGTAAAATGTTGGCGCCAAGACATATAGCTTGCACTGTCAAAAAGTTATCAGATCTCATGTACCTAGAGCCAAGCTTATAACTCTACTTGCACTTACTCTACAAGCCCTAGCTTCACAAACTCTACACCTTAGTCAAAATATGTGGCTTGGCCGTTTCGCTACCGTCACACGGGCGTAAGGTGAAAAATGTATTCACTGTTACTTTTTTGTTATAGAATAGTTGTTGTAGTAGTGAAACGGCCAAGCCACATATTTTGACTACGGTGTGTAGAGTTTGTGAAGTTAGGGCTTGTAGAGTAAGTGCAAGTAGAGTTATAAGCTTGGCTCTAGGTACATGAGATCTGATAACTTTTTGACAGTGCAAGCTATATGTCTTGGCGCCAACATTTTACATAAAAATGTTTTTGGTGGGGATTTCACTTCTTTTTGTAAGTAACGATGTTTTTTTTTTTTTTTTAAATTTCCAAGTTTTATAATTTTTTTGTTGATTGTGTACTAATACAAGCTTACATACCAAATTTCAGCTTTCTAGGCTTCCGGAAGTACCCTATGAGTTTTGATGATCATCAGTGAGTCAGTGACGAAATCGGGGCTTTTTAGGTATCAATAAAATCTAAAGTATAAGAGCTATGTTATTGAAACGTAGAAATACGTAGAAATAGAACACCTTAATTATGTAAAAAAGGAAATAGTAAATATTCGATCAGATAAAAAAGTTATGAATGCCTCCATTCCCCAAGGTAGTGTTATAGGATGCTTATTGTTCCTTATTTACATCAACGACCTTCCGAAGATCATGGAAGAGCCATGTGTACTATTTGCTGATGACATATCTCTTCTTACCTCATGCCATAGTAACTCTAAAATAAACGAGCAGCTCCACTCAATTCTGAGTAAAACAATAAAATGGCTGGATGCACATAATTTAGAAATTAACTATAAAAAAACAAAACTAATGACCTTCCATCCATATCAAAAATCACCATTAACAATCAACTTTACCATCAACGATACGAAATTGGAAACAGTTAACGACTTTACATTATTAGGACTCACGATAGATACACACATCAACTGGAAGACTCACATTCAAAACATTAAATCTAAAATGTCTAAATTTACTTACGCCTTTCGAGAAATTAAAAAAACTACCGACTTACCAACTGCACTAATCACTTACTACGCGTATGCCCACTCGTGGCTCAGCTACGGCGTCATCATGTGGGGAAACAGTGTAGATGCGCCTGCGCTTTTCATCCAACAAAAGAAGCTAATTCGAATTCTAACAAATATAGACCAAACAACTAGTTGCAAACCCTTCTTCCAAAAACACAAAATCTTAACCTTACCGTGCCTCTTTATCCTGGAAACATGCAAATTTGTCAGGAAATATATAAGTTTCTTCACACAGCGTGAAGAAAAAAATTCAAACAGATCGCTTAGATATAAAAACATGTTAATGCTACCCACCTCCCGCATAACACTACACTCCAATAGTCCCTACGTAATGTGCATAAAAATATATAATAAATTGCCAGATTTACTGAAAGGCGAATCTGATACAATATTAATAAACAAATTAAAACAAATACTAATAAAAAAAGCTTATTATACAATTAATGAGTACATAAGTGATAAAAAAATTATATAAATTATATTAAACTGCGTACATTATATTAATAATAATACAATAAGTGATAAATATAATATAAAAATAAAGTCAGATAAATAAAATAAAATAAATAAACAAATAATACAAATTCTGATGATCTCCTCTCTCCTACATGTTGTTGTTGTTATTTTTGTTATATTTGCTGTGCCCGACAGGGTCCACAATTTTATTATACTTAATTTACCACCTAAGGTTTAATATTGACGTGGAATGCAAATAAAGAATATGAATATGAATATGAAATTTAATATGTTTAATAAATTCACTATTGACTTCATGTTCCAAGAATTTTGTTTATCTGGTATAATCCAAACCCAAGTTATGAGGCTTCAAAAAAACGACGAAGCGCTTCGAGAAAAGGTAGGTAGTGCCCTTGCGCTACGCTTGGCTGTCTTGGCGGGGGGCACTCCCGTGCCCCCAGATACAATACATGTGCAAATCATTCTTGGAGAGGTCTTTTACCTTTTGTAACTAGGTAATTACTACTTTCAGCTATGCAAGGAACCCGAGAACGCCTCGTTAGCAGCAAAATGGGGCTTGAATTATGCTTTGCGAACTAATTCAAATTTGCGCATCATGTGCCTTTGTTACGGTAACATGATAACAGTCTATCGTCAGCAAGAGAAGGTGGGTATAGCTATTTAGTTCTAATTGCAATCAATCGGTATACATGTAACTTAAATTAAGGTGCGACATATAGTGTTAGCGACTGGCTACGCAGGGCTGCCGGTGGTGACGTCACCAGGGGAAGAGTGGTCCGCGGGGTGCGCCCGCGTCTTGGCAGGCAGTGCGAGATAAGCCACCCAACGGGATACCGCGGTCGATAAGAACACCTTGTCATTCAAATCACGCATTCATAATTAAATGTATAATTAAATACAATATTGTGAAACTAACTTTATTTCATTGATAACAATAGATAATAGCGTTTAGTCTATCTATTATTTGAGAGTCAGTCGGTGTTAGAGTTTTATTAAGTAGATGCATCAAGTGATAAGACGCAATGCCCACTTGGTTCCTAATCAAAACACCCCCAAGGCCATGCATAATTATTTACAGAGCCAGCGGACTAAAAAAGAAGCTAAAGCAATATTGCAAATGGAATTATTTTTTTCGAAACGCTGCACGCACTCCTGTTGCGTAATTCCAATATCTTTTGGTAAAATAGTTAGGTAAATCGTTCATTATATACCTACCTACCAAAAAAATCGTTCAAAGATTCGGAATTGATGAATTGCGTAAGATTGGACGTCAATTCGAAAAAAAGCCATTAGCAATATTCTTTTACCTTCCTTTTTAGGGGGCCTGGACTTTTGAACGTCAAACGCCATAGGTTTGGGGAACAGCCATCACATTAAAGCTAACTGGCTTCTTGAAATGATTTTCTTGCAGTTCTCAAAGTGTCTGAAACTAGAGAAGAGAGCGATGGAGCTGTGCCATCGTAAGCGTGGACAGCTGGATGTGACTGAAGTGCAGTCAGTTTGTTATCTTTACACCTGCATTTTCTTGTTTTAGTGAGTGAATAGCATTTTTTCTTACAACGGCTTTTGGTTGACTACAATAGAGAAGTTGTAAGGTCACCGATGTGCTTGGCGTTAGATTTTCAACTTTTCAGTGGAAGCTATTCGGAACCAAAAGCTGTGCCAAAAGTTCAAACTCAATATTAGGCTTTGAAGTTTTGACTTTTTCCAAGGCATTCTACGTTACTATCACTAAGTTATCGTTACTATCACTAAATTATCGTTACTAGATAGGTACCTACTATTAGGCAAGTAAGTATTTGGCCAAAGATAGAACGCATAAAGGGCGGGTACAATAACAATTTTGTATTTTTTTTAAACAAACTAAATTATGTTTATTTTAATAGTCTATTTAATTTTCATACTTATATCTTGTGAGTTTTCACTTGATTCTGAGATTCTACACAGAATATCTCATAGTAACATCGAAATAATTTTTAAATATTGTGTAAATCTTATTAAACAACAATGTGTCAGGAACTCATACTTCAAATCTTTTAATGTGGCATTAATCCCTGCAATAAATAAACGATAAAACTACCGTATGTCACCGAACTCATGCTACAATAATTCAAATATGTAGAGAGAGGCATTAATCCCCGCAATAAATAAATGATAATACTCATTTATCACACGTTAATTCGGAGATGGATATGCAAACATAAACATGTTTTACATTTTGCATCACGTTTTGTTTGATTGATATGCGTAGGTGTAGGTACGGTTCACACACAAGGCGCAAGCCGCGCAAGGCATTGTAGTTTTTTATGTAACGAGGGGAGACGGGATGAACGTAACAATTTTCAATTTTCTCGTAATATCTCGCAGATCCTTTTGAATATCAAAATTCTAACCAGTGCACATTATAGATTGGTCTTTCAGCATCTTTTAACACCAACTTAAACGCAACTGATAGGACAGATTTTGAGAAAAACTGCCAAATAAAAAAAGAGGATTTTGTTACAAACAGAGATGGTTGTAACAGTGTAAGGGGATGGTTGAAACATTGTAAATAAAAACAAATTTACTTTCATAATCTACATAAATATTTATTTATAATCAGACTATGAGGTTTGTCAACTTCTTTGGCACTTTCTTGGCTCTCTTTCTTCTCGTTCTTGAATTTCAAGCTTGTTTGGAGTATCAGTAATTATTGCTGTTTTTCTTCCTTTCCTTGCGATTCCATTATTCTTCCTGGGTCCTGCCTTTGGTAGGGACTTAGCTTCATATGGACTAAACGACGTCATGGTGACGTTCTGAACACTAGCTGAAGGTAGATGTGATGTTCAAATTAGCTATATCTACTTCCGAAACGGTTGTTGATGGAAATATAATTCAGGAGGAGTTCTTAGCAGTAATGGTGAAGCTACCAATGGTGGTGTAATTTATGGTGTTAGTGAGCGTAACTCTTGCTGTAGGGGCAGCAAATCATCAGTCCAAAAATCTTGCATACGTGTTGATGAGGAAGAGGACATTGCATCTGGGTAGATTGATCTGCCGACTTGTTGACGGAATCGGGTCTGTTAGTGGGACTGCAGCATCTTCTGTCGATCAGTGACGGATCTGGGCAAGATGTCGACGTCTGTATATACTTGTGTACCTATTGACGGGCCATTATCCCTACCTTAAAATTTTCCTGAATATGACAAACACATGCCTATAAACTAAAGAGTGAGACAGCCATCAGTGCAGCCAACATAATTCGGCCAGAAACTCATTTGTTACGTTTATCCCGTGTTACTTTTATATCTGTAGGGCTATTTTAAAACGCTCGGATTCGATATCGGAAACGGATTCAAAAACTACCGAGGCGATATTCCGCAATTGCTTTTTTAATTTCAGAATTCGAATATTTTTGATGTTTCTTTACGGAAATATCAATTCGACTCATCGAAAAGTTTTCGGAAATTAAAATAGCAATGGCTGAAATTCGCCTCGGAATTTTTTGAATCCATTTCCGGTATCTATTCCGACGTTTTAAAATAGCCCTGCTGCAGGGGTATTTTAGAACGTCGGAATCGACATCTCGATTTCACCACTATGCATATCATTTTATTCTACGTAGATACCTAGTAATTATAAATACATAATCCAATTAATCCTATCGGTATTAAAGGTGGCTAAATGCAGTAGGTATGATAGCGATTAGCCGCACCCGACTGTTTACTCATTTGTTAGAAAATAGTCACGACTGGCACACAAATCATCAGTAGGTATATTTTTTTTAATTTAATTTTTAACTACCAACCATATAATATACCCCATATCGATTATCCCTTTGCCTACGTCTATACGACTTTCATAAGAACTTCATGCGAATTTCATAAAAAGTCCAGGTACTTGGGAACATCACTAAAATTATGTGTCTTTATCGTGAGGAAGCCATAGCACGGTGGTAGGGTACTTTGTAGTACCTACCTACCCACCTGGCTGGCTACCTCCCTCAAGTAGAAAATCTGTCGCCAAGCATCTATCGGTGTGTTCCGACAGCTTGCACTTGAGAGCCAGTTCCTTCTAGTAGCCTACAAAAAACCAATCTTCCATAAATTACATCATGGATAGTTTTATTTAAAGTACCCAGGACTAAGACTTATGATGCTGACCCGTACTTCGTAATTTCCAGTGTGGAATATGGCAAGAAAATGGAGAGTCTGGAGTTCGGGTTATCAGTGATGCATATGATGACAGGCTTCGTAGACCTCAGCACACGGCACATGCTGACGCTGTGGATGTTGAAATTCTTGCTGTCAGACTTGCGGATCCACGATATGGTCGCTATCATGAGGGAGTTCTTCTACATGACGGATCATTATGATTTGAGTTGTTAGCATTTTTAACTTACCACGAGTTAGAATCGAAACTCGCTGTCTACAAGAGTGACTGCTTGAATCTATCTATGATATTCAGTAGCTACTCTACTCATGTTAGGGGCACGTAGCGGTACTGCTCGAGGTTTAGGCAATCGCGTAAACTGCCTAGTTTTCTAGGAGCTTATACGAAATCCCGAATGGGATCCCATTTGATTAGAATTCATATTGTTACGTTTATCATTCGGAACTTCTGATTGAATATTGTTGCTCTGAGGTGGGCGTTAATAGCTGCGACATAGTTTTTAACGGCTGCAGTTGTTATCGTTTTATATTTTATTGTGCCGATTCTGTTGTAAATCGCACTAACCTAATTTTGATCACATCACATCTCTTTCTTACAAACATTATTGAAAAAGGATGGAACATATAGCTGTCAAATTAGTCTTTGCACATTTTGACGTAACCGCGGAGTTCGTGCCGCGGCTGCGTTGACCGTACTTGTCTCACAGTCACGGCAAATACTCTACTAGTGCAATGCAATCACTTTACCAATATACTATCTCTATGGGCGTTTTTATTCAACTATTTTTGTTATACACCAGCTGAGACGTGGTATTACTACTACGCGATAGTAATATTACTGGACACGGGCTTCTGTATCGAGCCGTACGGAGCCTGTGAGAGATATTACATAAAGAAGGGAGACGCCATACTGACTTGTCAAAATCCAATGGCTGCATGGAACTTCTTCGTTTGTATGTGGTTGATGTAAGGATATTGAAGAATTTTAGTTCTATGTAAATTATAAAAAAATATGCTATACAGTAGGTACCTACTACCTTAAATGAAATGATATCTGTCTGTTATCTTTTATGGGAGGTATGAATTCTGCGATTTTATGTCATAGTGTGATTTACAATCTGATAGAAATGCAGGATCCTAAAAATAGTCCCATGTCTCTTCCCTTGAAATGGTCATAGCCTAGTAAAAGCGGGGTTTTTATAACAATTTGCAGGCTTATTTAGTTGTTTTTTTAGCAATAAATATTACACAGAAGTTTAAATCTGCCTAACTGCTGTGCACTTTGCTAGAATTAGGTACAATTGTAATTTTATTCAGTTGACTCGCAATTCCGGATGCTCAAACGACATTTACCCTATATTTCAGAACAATTCGCATAGGGGCTTGGGAAAGATCTATTTTATGGGAGGAGAAAATAAAGAAAATAATGGCAAAAAAGTTCGAGAAACACGAGTTCAGCATCATGGTTATCGTCAGAATGGTCGAAGGACTCTTGATCACACTCGTTAATGAGGTAGGTCCTAAGCCCTGTACCCCGAGTGTAAAGAATTACTAAACGTTAATAAATTAGTATCATGAGTATTCCGCTAGAGGCGCCTGTGCCAATTCCTATAGAGATATGTAAGGACCTTGCGCGACTTGCAGGTTAACTAACATGAATTCTTTATACTCGGGGTGCTGAGTGTAACTTGACGTCAGTTGACGTTAAAAAGCGCTACACTATCGCGTTTGCGTATTTTCATTTTTAACCGCCTTCAAAAAAGGAGGATTCCCAATTCAGTTGTATTTTGTCGCAGAATTCTAATGGAACTATTTTCTCCCATACAAAATTATTGTAAACTACCTGCGATAGTACCTAATTTTCAAAACAAACTTTAATATTATTTAGGGACACTATCGGGTACTGAAAATTCTAAACATTTTTATTTTTATATTCTCGTTTCCAGATGGATAATAGAAACGTAAAGAAAGTGTTAGTTTTAGAGAAGATACTGAAGTCTATGTTTAAGGATATGTCCAATGGTTGTTCACATGCACCCATGTACCGTCCCAGGTTTAATTATTATTTTTCTACCCTACACTACATGATAGTCAAAAGCCAAATCTTGGACTATGGGATAGATGAAGTGTTCAAAGGACTCACGATCCGAAACGGCGATACCTATCAATAGCTTTTGAGTTTTACAAGTACATTCGTAGATTTAAAAAAATGCCTTGAATAGAGAGATCTCAACAGTTGATCGTCTTATTTCAGCTATGCTATTCTGTAAAAGGTAAATCATCTCGAAAGTCATCTCGCAACTCACCTCGCAACCCAATTTGGCGGATGAATTATGTTTCAGAATACCAAATCCTATTGAAAAACGACAAAATACTCACCTGTCGTAGTTCATCTCACTTCCGACATCACTCGGTGGCGCTAGTGTCGAATTCACTGATTTTAAGAATAGGAAACTCTAATCTCATCGCGGATTCAGAAAGTGATATTGCAAATGAACTTTACAGAATAGCACTGCTGCCTATAATATAATGATTAAATGTTACTTTCAGATATTTCATGTTATTTGCATATTACCACTACATCAAAGATAAGAAATTGAGTGCTTACCGATATTTGAACAAGACTAGAGAGTTGGCCAAACAATATTCCAACAGTGCAATGATCATTTGGGCAGAACATACACAAAATGTTAGTCCCTAGTTCCCTACCTATCTAAAATACCTCTCACTCAACCAACTTTTATATTTTAATGAAAATGAGGGTAGTTGTATTTTTAAAATATTTGTATTTAGGCTTTCGTTTCAACTAACTACTTAGACCTACTCTTCCTTTAATAGCTTACATTATTTCTTTATTGGCCCAAAATTGCAATAATAAATCTGGCAATGAATTTAGGATAGCTCCACTACCTAGATGATATCCCGTTCCCCAGGTGAAACTGCAGAGAACAGCTACATTAATAAGTGGCCCCGTCCCACCCACTTAATACCCAAATTAACATGACGCGCACGCAACAGACGACTAGATCATTCACTTTACTAAATTGAGGTCAATTTATTAAAGGCCGAGCTCTTAATCAAGGCATTTCTAGTGTTATATTGTTTCTGGCCACCTTCATCATGCCACATCCAGCAACTTTTTTTGTAACTAGAGTAATTATTACAGCACTGGAAGGGAACACTGAACCCAAAATTCGTGAACTACTGGACGGAACATATAGAACCGGACAACCTTTTAGATTATAGGGATTTCGATGCGGAAAAGGTTGTGCCTTATACTTTACCGTTACCCAGAGATCTTCAATGAAGATATTTATGATCCCCTACATGTAGGTACCTACTTACCTATGTTTTTGTTATTGAGGAAGACTTAGTTAAGTTACTAAATACCTAAGTATAAGTTACTTGCTGCTTGGGTAATTGTATTCAAGGAAATAAATGTTATGGCGTCAACATTAATGTATTTTCTTTCCTTCGTCATTTCTTATTAACTTCCAAAGATTTTTTAGGCCGGTTTTAGTGCTTGACCGACCGTTGGTACGTAACGTCGGTCGATCCTGAGGCCTGAATGCTACAACTGACGGTCGGTCGATGCATATTGTCAGAGGGGTAGACCCTCAGCAAAACTGACGAGACGTTAATTTTATGCAATTCTATTGGCTAATTGATTGACAACGATGATCGGACTATCGTGTTTCTTTTTCGTAGTAGACCCTCTGACAATATGCATCGACCGACCGTCAGTTGTAGCATTCAGTGCTCTTCTAACGGGTGAAAGGGAATGGGCAGATACTCCACGCGTGTCCACTGCGGATCGGTGGAGGTAGGCTAGTGGTCAACCTACTGTTGGAGTTTTCAAGCCACCTAGGAGGCCTCCAACTAGCTTAACGACTATCACAATTTTAGTGATAACCAACGGACCAACGGCTTGACGTGCCTTCCGAAGCACGGAAACGCTCGCCTAGTGGTATTTCAAATACCACTAGGCGGTCACCCAGCCAGGTACCGACCACGACGGTGGTAGCTTAACTTGCCGATCGATTAAAAACGGCTTATCATTCTACACCACGAGCGCTTCTCTCTGTATGTAACCGGCCTTAAATCATAATAATATATTTTTTCATTTAAATGACAAATTACAATATAATAAAATACTGAAATAATAGGCAAAATAATTTTATTGAATATAAATAAAGGGGTTAGAACCTTTGTGGCATAGCTAGCCGCCGCCATTTTAGTTTTTTTTCAATGTCGCGGCGCACGATGAAACTAGTATATATGGGTAGAGGACACTTATACAAACAAAAAATGTTAATCAATATGGTGGCCTAAAGTGGCACGTTTCCGAGATATTTGGAGGTAAAGATCGCCATATGAAAATTACGACAATCATTAAAAATTAACTTGTTACGTGTTTATATGCATTCGATTGTATTCAAATAATAGTTCCCAGGTTGATTTATCATTTTTTTAGAAGAGAGTTAAACTAGAAGCATGAAAAACAATATTTTTAATTACTTACCTACTAAACAGCATCGTAATATTCGCTATGAACCACAATGTTGTCAAAATAGCTCGGATCGTGACTTGTTTTCCATCTTGTCATTATTATACAAACAAAAATGACAATACTTGTCCTAAAATCTCATGTTACCAAGTTAATTGGAACTAAAGATCGCTAAGTAATGCTCCCTGGGCGCCAAAATTGCAATAGCGACGTAATAGTACATAATGATACATGTGTGCAAAGTTGGTTATTAATACTCGAGGCGTATTAAGCGCGTGAGCCGTAGGCGAACGCAATAAGTGAGCCAAGAGTGTAATAATCAATGCACACGCGTGTCATACGATCTTTTTCAACACACTTGCGAGGAAAAAACAGACTTGTATTTTTTTAAGTAGATTTTTGATAATAATCAAATCAACACAATGAGAACGTTTACAAATATGGCACACAAGGTTTTTTTTGCAGTGAGGTACAAACTTATCATAATCGGGATTATACCTTCATAAAACTGAGCAATAATGTAAAGTAAAAAGCACAAATGGGTAATAAATAAGCTGCATTAAGATACTAAAAGCAGTGCAATAAATGTTACTTTACGAGCGAGTGTGTTAAAAATAAATTAAAAAAACCCGATCCCGCGGCCGACCCGACCCGACCTAATAAAACTTCCACCTAAATGAAAGTTCCGTCTTCGTCGAAGTCTGCTAACGTGCACACAATGCCCAAAAGGGGCGATAGATCAGACCCGATGAATTACAGGCCATCACCTCCCATTCTCTCCAATGTCATGGAGCGAATGATCAACACGCAGCTCTTGAGATACCTAGAGGATCACGATTTGTTGAGTGACCGACAATATGACTTCGACCATAGTCCCTTGGTTGGTGACCTTCTAGTGTATCTCTATGTGATGTGTCTATGTATACACTAGAAGGTCACCAGCCGAGTGGTCACTCGCCATCGAGAGTCAAGGTGGCGAAGGCGTTCGATCGGGTCTGGCACTGGGGTCTTCTAACGAAGTTACCAGCATATGGGTTTCCCGAGGGACTATGCAAATGGGTCATCAATTTTTTCTCCAGCAGATGCATACAAGCTGAGAGACATAAATGCTGGCGTTCCGCAAGGGTCTGTACTGTCCCAAACACTGTTCCTGCTGCATATCAATGAAATGCTGTCTATTGACGGCATTCATTGTACAGAGGACGCTCATTGCAAATATTCCTCGTTTCGTGATGGAGGAAAGCCGCGAACGGCTTGTGTCTGAAATCGAGAGCACACTAACTAGTGTCTCCGATTACGGTCGACTAAACCTAGTCCATTTCAACCCCACTAAGACTCAAGTCTGTGCGTTCACCGTTAAGAAAACCCCATTTGCTGTGACTTCACAATTCCAGAACACGAACATCAGTGAAAGCATCGGGATCCTCGGCATCGACATTTCTAACGACGTCAATAGGCCGTCTAGAAGAAAAGGTTAAGCTAGCATCCAAAAAACTCGAAATGCTCAACAGAGCGACGCAGTACTTCACATCGGGGCAAAGGCTGCAACTTTACAAGTCGCAAGTCCGGCCTTATATGGAGTACTGCTCTTTCCTGGATACCAGTTTGGGCCTTTAGACTCGGTTCAGCAACGTGCTATTAGAATTGTCGACGATCCCGAGCTCACAAGCGGCTTAGGGCCCCTCAATCTGAGGAGAGATTTTGCCTCCTTATGTGTGTTCTACCGCTTGTACAACGGACAGTGTTCTGTAGAATTGTTTAACCTGATGTCCACGGCTACCTTCTACCATCGCAAGTCTCGCCATTGACGGGGAGTCCATCCTCACACATTGGAACCAAAATAGTTTAAAACTATGCGGTCTCAAAGGAGCATTCTTCCGCGGACGCTTAGATTATGGAATGAGCTCCCGCCGTGGTTTTCCCAACGGAGTACAGCGTGGGGTTCTTTAAAAAAGGTGTGAAGAGATTTCTGTAGGGTCGGCAACGCGCGAGTGATTCCCCTGGTGTTGCATGCGTCCATAGGCTATGGTAACCGCTTACAATCAGGCGGGCCGTATATATGTTTGTTTGCTACCTAAGTAGTTTAAAAAAAATCCTTTTATTTAAAGGTTTGAGGTCACGGCTTGTTTCTATTATGTGTATTATTTTATTTTTAAAAACGTGATGCAATATTATTTGACCACAGTTTATTGCTTACAAACAAGAACATAAATTATACTTAATCAACTTTAAACTACTCTCATTCTTCTCATATTATTTATACATCGATATTCCAAAATCTCGGTAACATTATATTTTAAGACAAGTATTGTCATTTTTGTTTAATATCGGAGACATGGAAAACAAGTTAACCACTACGATCCGAGCTACTTGACAACATTGTGTTTCATTGCGAATATAGCGATGCGGTTTAGTAGGTAAACAATTAATGAATATTGTTTTTCGAGCTATTTGTTTTGCTATATTCTAATAAAAAGTTAAATCAACCTGGGAACTATTATTTGAATACAATCTAATGCATATAAACACGTAATAAGTTCATTTTTAATGATTGTCGTTATTCTCATATTGCGATCTTTACCTCCAAATATCTCGGAAACGTGACACTTTAGGTCACCATATTGATTAACATTTTTTGTTTGTATAAGTGTCCTCTAACCAAATATACCACTTACACCGTGCGCCGCCACATTGAAAAAAAATCAAAATGGCGGCGGGTGGCTATGCCAGCTCCCATACAAAAATGTTCGTACCCATTTGTTGTTTGGTGAAGAATGAAAACCATTTGCATTAACCAAATAATTATGGGTTTTTGCCATTTATGACGGCCATTGAGCTACTTATATGTGGATAGTCTGTTTACAAACAAGGCTTGCTAGGGACATTTTGTTATTTAGAACAGTTTCTTTTGAGGTCGGTAACCTACCTACAGTCAGTTAAGCGCTCGTGGTGTAGCATTATTAACTGTTCTTAATCGATCAGCAAAGTTAAGCTACCACCGTCGTGGTCGATACCTGGATGGGTGATCGCCTAGTGTTATTTCTAAATCGAGCGTTTTCGTGCTTCGGAAGGCACATAAAGCCGGTGGTGTCGGTTATCACTTAATTGTGAAAGTCGTTGAGCTAGTTGGAGGCCTACTAGGCGGCTTGAAAACTCCAACAGTAGGGTGACCACTAGCCTACCTCCACCAATCCGCAGTGGGCACGGGTAGTGGAGTATCTGCCCATCCATTCTCTCGATTAAGAACGCTAATCATGCTACACCACGAGCGCTTCAATAATAATTTCTTGTATGGGGCCCCATTAAATTTTTAACTTTACTTCATGTTTATTATTTTTTGTTAATGTTGTTATAGCGGCAATAGAAATACATATTATGTGAAAATTTCAAGTGTCTACCTATTACGGTTCATGAGATACAGCCCACTGACAGACAGAAGGACGGACAGACTTATGAATAGTATCCCGTGTGGCATCCTTTGGGTACGGAACCCTAAAAACGCTTATTAATTTCCGCAATTTAGTAGGTATTCGGCCAAAAGCGAGGCAGCGGTATAGGTGGCCACTATAGAAAATTTCAGTAGAATTAGGAAGAGGGTCTCTGTTAGGGCCGATAAAATCGTGACTAGGTGATCTACTGGTCTAGTCCTATAACAGGTGGAGATTTCGAAATGACATATTTTCGAAACCTATGTTGGATTAGTCATGCTGAACAACTTTTACTATGGAACCAATAGTGAATTCTTAAAAAAAAAAATTACTTTCCATATAGGTATGTCAACCTTGCTCGATCATAATGTATGAAAAGTAAAATTTTTTTTTGAGTATTCATTGTTGGTCCCGTAGTAAAAGTTGTTCAGCATGACTAACCCAACATAGGTTTCGAAAATATGCCATCTCGAAATCTCCACCCAGTATATCCTATAGAAGTGACCCTGCCAGGAAATGCCACACCTCTTATTGGTTTCATTCACATTTAGCGACATCAATGGCTCATCTGCTACTACTTCTGACAAAATCAAAGATATTCATTTTATTATGTAAGTCCCTAATATTTTATTTCAAACAATCTGTTGTAGGTAACATCGAGATAAAAAAAAAATACATACTTAATAATTTACGATGGAATGAAAATTTTAAAAAGTATCACATAAATATAAGCATGTGTAAAAACATTAACATATAGGCAGTATTTTAAAATACATTTATTATATTTTATTTAGCTATGTTGCCAAAATGCCTACATTGCACATTTTTATATAAATAAACACTGTCAATTTTAACTATACATATGTACATTAGAACAAAACCGGTACTTAAAACAAAATAATTATTGCATGGTAAATTTTCCAATGATAGAAATCCTGTTATATAAAATCTTAGTAAGTGTTGTGTATAAGGCAAACTTAATAACTTAATTATGGAAAAACTACTGTGCACAATCATAATTATTGCTAGTTGCAGTATCAGGTTATTTTAACACCAAATATAGTCTAAATACTAAAATACGAATAGTATTAAAAACAGTCCATGTTATCTATACACAATACCCGGGGGCCAAGTCTGCTATTTTAAATCAATAAGTTCTTTGTCAAAAAAACATTTTTTATACAACCTTTTTTTGTGAGACTTTACTTTTTGTTGACTGTACTTACATTGTCATCCAATATACTAATGTATACCAAATATCAAGTCAATCCGACCACTGGAAGTGGGTGAAATTTGACCTGCAAGATTCCACCCGAACAAACATACATACATACATTGCAAGTTCAATAAAAGCTTGTAAAAATGTCATTATGACACGATCCCATCACAACTCCACTGTCATTGAGCCAATGTGCGTTGTCTACTTAATTCATAATGATTTTCGACGCTATTGAATTAAAAGACTACCAAAACTGTCAAATCCATTGAGCTATTATTACTACGCATAGAGAAGCTATCATAAGCAAAGGTTATGTCCCATTTTTTTATAGTCAACTAAAGTTCTCTTTAGCGCTGAAACAATAATTAGTCGTCTAAGCAGAGAGTGGAAATACGTAGCGCTATCGGTTAGGAGTACTTTTCTCGTAAGCACTGTGATTTTCACGGGGCGCTTCCGCGTTTCATTCATCGTTCTACAACAACAAGTGTGGCCGGATGGCCTCACTTGAACGGAACATATTTGTGATGTGTAGCGTCTTCTCTATACGTAATAATAATAGCTCAATGGTCAAATCTGTAAATTTTACACCACTGATTGCTATTACGCTGGTCCATTGGGACCTTATAGATTGGGACACAATTGAAATAGCAGACTTGGGCTCTTTCAATAAACCTTTTTAATTATAAACAAGACATTTAGTTTAGTAGAGATTTCGAAATACATTTAAAATTGTTTATGAGCGTAATGCATCGATACTTATATCGTTATTTTTTTTAAATAATAATAAATACTACTTACAATGTGGCCGCCAAGAGAATGCGTTACTGACGCGTTACGTCAATTACGTAACTTTGTTGCAATCAGTACCCCGAGTGTAAAGAATTGACGTTAATAAACGCTTACTAATGCGTTTGTGTTAACTATACATTTGTATGGGAGAAATTAGTAACATGAGTATTCCGCTAGAGGCGCTGTGCCAATTCCTATGGAGAAGTGTCGTAAACGCAAACGCATTAAAAGCGTTTCCTAACGTCAATTCTTTACACTCGGGGTACTGATGGAGATTGAAACAACCTCTGAATCGGTAGAAATATAACAAAATCTGTAATGTTTCCATTTCCAATAAAGCACTGTTTATATTTGCAGTTACCAGAACGTAAACAAACTATCAGAAAACCGTTATATTCAACCGGTTTCAATTCGAAAATGATTGAATCTTATTGCAACAATGTTACGTAATCGCCCCACTGTTAGCTTATATTGGGGGTAATCTCGGAAATGGCTAATTCTATTCCGATGGGATTTTCACATGAAGAATAAGTATTTTCATAGACATAGCTTAGTGAAATTCCAATCATAATCAGATTTGCCGTTTCGAACAGGTGTCAGAGACGCATTCTCTCGGCGGCCGCACTGTAGTACCGAAAATAATGCTTGCAGGGGAGAATAAACGTGAGATTTTTTTTTTTTATTTAAATCTTTTATGTAGGTGTTTGAGTACTTTTACAATTAAATACACTTGACGTTTTTAAGTCTCTTTAGACTTTAGACGTCTTTGCAGAAAGCAAGTACTTATTAAAAATATAGCTTGTTGATAGTAATTCAGCAGCCAAAAGGAAGCACATTTCAAATTTAAACCTACTCTTTATTATTTTACACTCGATTGTACAAGTATGCACTTCACATACATATGTACAGTCGAGGACATAAGCACTTTGTGAAATTCAAAAGCAATTTTCAAGCACTGTATAAATTCAAATTTTGAAATATAATGCAAATCATGATAGAACCTAATTATATGTTAAAATAACCCTGCCTGCATAATGTCTCATAATTACAATCAATAAAACAAATAGTTTAAAAGAAAATTGATGTTGAAATTCACATATAAGTATAATTGGTGTATGCCGTTCTTATTGCAATAAATAAATTGAATTGAATTGAATATACGTACATAATTATTTCCTCGAATGTACATTTTTTCAAAATATCGCTTAGCCTTGTAGTCACCATGCTTTACCATTATTAAAAATCCCATATAAAATAATGTATGACTCAAGTATGATTTTCCAGGTGTCCATTGTATTATAGATGATATGAAACATGTTTTGTAATCCAAATATCCCTTCACAATGACTACTAAAGAATTGTCTGAATGAGAAGAGCAGCCAATAAATTCATCAATAAAGCTAGCTGTCCCCCACGGTTTCACCCGCGTTTCTGGAATAAAAAGCCTATGTCCTTTTCCATACCATAGACTATCTGCATGCAAAATTTCATGATCATCCGCTGAGTAGTTGAGGCGTGAAGGACAAAGAAACAAACTCACTTTCGCATTTATAATATTAGTTAGGATTCCTCAACTCTGCTACTTGTAGCTTGGTCATTAATCCATTATGCATAAAATCGACAGGTAAAGTCAAGATGTCTGTTACGCCGCAAATGCCTCGCCTCGCATGCCTTGATAAGCTCCAAAAAGACTTCGAATTACAAATATGTAAATGTTAACTGGCATCAGTGATTTTCAATGTAACTGGTTTATAACGCGTAATGGAAAATGTTGCTTATTAACTGAACATGGATATCAAATTACAAGCATTTAAGGATGGTTTTAAAATGTCATTACTGAAGCCTAAACTGGGTTCCTCAGACTGAACTTTTACTATAAGACCTGCTCTGAATACGAGCAATAAATATGTAGTTTTAACTGGTAATATAAATCCACCTTTAATAATGGACTGATTTTATCAGACAATAAAATGTTTCACATTGTTTGCCTGTGTGCATGTTTCAACCCATTTTGAGTCAAAAAAGACGGCCAAATTAGGAGATTTTTTTGAGAAAATCCTATTAGCATTCATATAGGCTTGCATTTTCACTATCTCATCTCATATTAAGTCCAAAGAAAGATTGGTAAAACTATGATTAGTATTTGGGTGATATGCCAACTATAAGCTTGCAGTGGTGGTAGTTTTACACCACCACTGGTGCTTTACTTTCCTTACCAAAGGTATCTTTAACAATTCACCTATACCATCAAAAATAATATGATGCTTCTAACAAACAGCCTTATTGTCATCTCGATAAATCATTTAATGCTTTGACTCCTTAAAAGCTGGGAATCACACGCCACCTTTTGAATTTACCAGTGGTGGCCCTTAGCAGGTCTCCTATGAAAGTAAGAAGTCCTTTAAGCACTTTGGCAACGGCAATGACTTCACGGAGCCAATATTCACATATTGCAGTATTGCATCCCTGCACACACTCTGTAGTGTTTTCACTGTAACAGAAAAAGATTTATGTAAGTAGTCTAATCTATAAGTAAATCTGGATACAGGTAAAGTTCAGATAATTAAGATTAATGCTAAATCTGGGGGTATTTCTTGCTGTTGATATCATAAAACATTATATATTTTTTCTGAACCTTGCTTCAGAACTAACTGCTATGATGAGCTGGACTTAAGTGATTTAAAAAGTCTTAATGTGATTCACAACACTGAAGATTAAATACAGCATGGATTTACAAGGTTTGCTTTCTGCATCTTTGATGAGTAGGTATTTGGATTTCTGTAATGTTTGAGTTTAAAGTTGGTAACATGTTAACAAATTAATCATGATAATAGTTGTTAAAGGATGAGATGCAATCTTTCCCCCATGACAGTCAACTATTGGTCATATAATCTGGTCTTTGTGTAAGGTAATACATGCACTGAGAAGTTCCAGCCAAGTTATTATGAATTTCAGTTACATTTGATATCCTTAACAAAGGTAAAAAATGGATAAGTAAGTTCTTAAATACAGATTCAAGTTTAGAAGGTCATAATATCTTTCCCCATCAAGGTTTGAGCTTTACCATAATATTTCAGTTAGCACAAAAAATATATTGGATTGAAAGCTTAATTACATTTTGGGAATCTTATTTAGGAAATAAGAAACAGGGATATTTACTAAAATGTTTTCAACAAGCCCAAACATTTTAAGGAACCCCAACATCACGCCTTACATAACCACAAACTGCTTACCTCCATAAAGTTGAACAATTTTCACTTGCTTTGTTGTACCATAAACATCAACTACCGCATGTAAAGGACCCCTTGTATATGGTATAGCTTTAGTACAGGGTCCCTGGTCCTCGCCATTTATAATGAAATGCATCTCCGCCAGATCAGGATCATCTCTG
Organism: Polyploca ridens; assembly: GCA_951394255.1. NCBI lineage: Eukaryota > Metazoa > Arthropoda > Insecta > Lepidoptera > Drepanidae > Polyploca > Polyploca ridens. The sequence continues at coordinate 10,136,081 of OX596261.1, forward strand.
TTCACTCTAGGGCATGGAACAAACATAACGCCTATGCGACTACCAGCATCCATTGGAAGAATACCTTGTGGTGTTCCATTCTGTGATAAAGTCTGTGGCTTAAGAATCGTTTTAGAGATAAAACCACGGGGCGTTCGCACTCTATGGCCGTCACCTAACACTGAAACGCGGGGCTCGCTCTCCCGCCTCCCACTAGCCATTGACTGATTGACGAGTTCGACAAGGACATTGTTTTGGGATTTTGAAATAGGGAATATCCATGACATACCGGTATTCGCGAGGTCTGGAAGCGCATACTGAGGTAAACCCTTGTCGCCCAGGGCAGCCGTCTGAGGGTCGAGTAATGTCAGCCCTAAGCGCATATGACCGCTCCAGCCGCGTTCGGTTATCTCTATTTCCACTAAAAATATTTCCCCCGGTAGCAGAGGCTTCTCGCTAAATGTCAAGCCATGAGCGAAACTCGCCTTTCTGTATGCAACAGTATTCTCATCAAATAGAATTATATTAGATCCGTGATAATGATGGAACCTGGATAACATGTTCACAGACACATTGATTCACACACACCACTGACTGAAGACTGAATTAACGTTATTTGATTGTCTTCAATGGGAAATAATTCGATCAAGCAGTTATGAATTATTTATTCACAAATTCCATATTTTCTAAGTCTTCCATCCAAACTTCTATCAAAAAACCTGCAAAAAACAAAACGATTTTTTTTTAACTATCCGTCACTTTTTTTTTGTTAATTTGTTCATGACCATGGACACAAAACAACATGGATTTCTACAAGCAGTATTGCCATCTAGCAAAAATTCCGTCACTAAACTAACACCACAGACATTTAAGAATAAGCACACTAAGCATTCCCAAAAATTGCGTAGCCATTACACCTACATAGGAAGTGTAGTCCTTACAGAGCCGAACTAAGGCCAGTAAAGATTTAATTTTCGTACATGAATGAGGGGCGGCGCCCGGCGGCGGTGGGCGGAGATAATCCATATAATATTATAAATCAATCTACGAATGGTAATTATTTCTTAATAAAAACACCATAATAAATATATTGAATTTGTAATGAAATCAAAACTAACCGATGAAACGTTATTCCTGGTATTTTTTATGACTTGAATTATCACACTTATAGGCACTACACTTAATCATATTTAAACATAGATTTTCGTTTCATTTCATTTCATACTTCAATCTTTCTTTTTTTCAATGTGTGAGTGCAGTGTCCTACAGGTATAAAAACGAGATGGCTCGATATGTAAAAAGGTAAGAGTAACAAGAATAAGGTTATGCTATACATTTATAACTATAATACGTAAAATATGTTTCGTGTGCTTCTACTTAAATGTATGTGACTAAAACATATATATCTAGTCACTAAAGTCACAGATCAGTCTTAAATCATTTAGATCGAATTCCCAGTGATTATATAACATTGTTACAATGGTGCGAATTCAGAATCGGCGATTTTGTTGTAAATCGCACTAATTTTGATCACATCACATCTCTTTCTTACAAACATTATTGAAAAAGGATATAACATATTTAAAGCACAGATATATAAAGAATAATACTTTATATTCGACTATTCTATTCTATTCTATATATTCCATTCTATTCTATATAAGAATATTCTTTATACGTCTCTGATTTAAATCTGTAAATTAGTATTTGCTGTTTTCATTTACGAGTAAATAGACGATATCAAGCGATTTTTTAAATATTTGTTTGGAAGCCGTAATAGATAATCATAAATGTGAATATACAGTCGACTCTCGTTAATTCGAAACTCGAGGGACTCTTAAAATATTACGAAATATCGAGTGTTTGAAATATCAAATGGTTCGTTTGTGAGAGAAAATAAATAAAACTTCGAATTATTAAGTGTTGATCAATTATTATTTATCTGCTATTCTATAACAATAGTAGTAGTTTAGATGAACATTCGTGTACACATACATACATGTATTCTTAATGTGAATTAATTAATCTTTCGAAAGAACTCTGTTATGCTGGTTTGCTTCAAAGCACATTGCTCCTGGTTCAGACTGCTCAATAACTTTTTTAAGAGAATTAATGTTATGATGAAAAAATTACTGATTCGTGATACAAGTTTGAACTTGTCGCAAAATGAACTTACAATCTTTTCGTCTCTTTCTCTCTGCAACTTTGAATTGTCGAGTGTTGGACGCCGTTGAGTTCGAATAAACGATTTTTTCGTTCGAATTACCAAGTGCATAAAAATGTACTGTTTTAGTTCGAAATATAAAGAGATTTTGTAGGGAACTCGTGATAACTTTGAATTATAGAGAGGTTCAAATTATGGCAAACGAGAGTCGACTGTTTTGCAGTTCCAATAAAATTACACACATACGTATCGAATTGATAATATCGATTATTTTATTCGATAAAAAATTAAGAAAAGATGAATCTTTTATTGCTTTTTCCTTTGTTTTGTAGACATTCCAGGTGATTTCTTTTAGTTCACAATTTAAATTACCTACAGCTCTATAGTCTACAGTATAGCTTTAAAAAATGTCTGTAGATCTACTGATTTTTGTAGAGACAATTTATCCGTAAATTGTCTCTACAAAAATCAAATCGCGTTGATCCACGGATTTTTAAAAATCTGTGCTGGCATCACTATTTATCTATAGAATGTTGTCAAGTAAAGTGATCACGCGGGCTTATCGGCTAGGTCTTAATTATTCTATGAATGAAAGTCGAAGATCCTACGCTATAGTACCTTTAGGAAAATTGAGTGTTCATCGCAACAGACCATTACAATCAATCTTATCAAAATTTATAAGTTGCACCAGCTATTTCAGGTGGGATTTATTTACGTTTACGTTTCGATATTGCAACTAATTTGATTGTGAACGCTTAGAAATGCTCTGTACTGCTCATAACAAAAATATATCAAGTACCTACCTCAGAATTATTTGTTCTCATTAGTTTTTCCACACTAGAATTAATTGAATCGTTATAAATAAAATAAATGCCTTTTGTTAATCGCCGAGGGTTTTGATCGCTAACTAAACGCAAAATGTGTCATGTCATGATGGCATGTCTATGTTATGTCAAAAAATTGGTGCGGCGAGAAGCGGAATTGGAATTGCCTGAGAGTTCGTGAATTCTTTCTAAGTCTTCTTCCAATTTATATAGATTTAAAAGAATATTACTTATACTATATTTTAAACCATATCCTCAAGGTACTTTTACTTTGTGTATTTGTGTTTAAAGACAGACATTGAGTGTAAACAAACTTTCGGCCAGCGGCGAGTTCAAAGTTGTAACTTTTTTAGAAAGCATTTTAAAAATAGAATGTCGCCTAAATGCGATCCGAAATTCACTAATGACCTGATATCTTACCGGTTTATTTTGTCGTATTCAAATATAATCGCCTAGAAGCAACGTATTCATGCATAAACATAGAACATTAAACTTACCTATGTTCACAGATGTTGAATCATTTCTATGAATTTTATTGATAGTGTATTATCAATTGTAGAGTGGTTTATTGTGTCGCAAGAGTCGTACTGTGCAGATGTGTTCAAAAATGGATAAGAAATATGATTTATCATCATTTATTTTAATTTTTTTTGTTTTGTTTTTTAGTAAAGTCAAAGCTATGGGTGCCTTAAGTCCACTAGATCCTTCCTCTTTTTCGAGACCTGGTGAGGATAATTTTTTTTTAAACTGCATTAACCATAGATGAACTCAATTTTATTTTAATAAATAATCCTTGTTTCAGAATTGACCTTAATGAAACATGTATCATTAAAACTTGATGTAGATTTTGAGAACAAAGTTTTGAATGGTGTAGCCATTATTGATTTTGAAGTTTTCGAGGAAACCGCTGAGTTAGTAAGTATAGCGAAACAATTACCCATAAAAATATACACATGAAATAATGAAACATAATTTTGTTTCCATAAAACTTTTAACTAAATAATATGTAAGTACCTTTTTTTTTGAGAATTTATATTACCTATCATTAAAACTGATAAAGTCAATGCCATTATTGAGATGATCATAAGATCAGTTTTATCATGAAAATTATCTTAACACCTCATGTGTTAAGATATTCTTCTTGAATGGATATTCTAATATTTTATATCTCTTATCTACTCAATAAATAGAATCATTCAATTTATAAACAATTACTTCGTTCATCTAAACTCACATTGCGTCTTTATAATATTAGCTATCATTTTCATTCACATATAAACTGTACTTAGGTATCTCTATGTACAAACCCCACTGCAAATCTTTTAACTTTTGTTAATATAGTAACAAAAATGTAGCAAACTGTTATGTATGTATTGTTAACGGCTATATCATATCTGAAAGGATTTATAGATTGTTCATATAACCTTTTCCACCTGTTATCTACTAATATAATAAAGCTGGGAGTTTGTTTGAAGGTGCTAAACTCTGACACAAAAAAAAACATCCCCAACTAATTTTACAGCAGCTTCCTTTTACCCTGAAAATATGTGAAAATATGGAAGGAAGCTAGTTGAATAATAAAATAACGTTAAATACAAATAAATAAAACAGTTACCTTAACCCATTTGTTCTTGCGAGGGACACTCATCCTTTCATAAAAATTGATGTCATTGTTATTTTTTTAATCGCAAGCCAAGGTATTAAATCAGCTGTTTTAACAGAAGCTTACTTTTTCAGGTATTAGATGTAAGCAACTTAACAATTGAGTCAATAGCATTGGATGATGGTGTTCAACTTGAATACAAACAAGATGAACCTGTCCAGAATTTTGGATCTAAACTTACAATTACATTGCCTAAATCAGTTTCCAGTGGGGACAAGTAAGTTTAAACTTTATAACAGCTGTTTTAGGTGTCTATCAGAATTTTCATTGTGGTATTATTTCTTTAATTTCTTCTATGTGAATATTTGCTACTTATTTCTTTTATGTTTAAAACTTTATCATCATAATTTTACCATCTATGAAAATGTTGTACTAAGAAAAATACACATTATAATTACTAAAATATATTGCTTTATATTTTTTAGCACAATTAAAAATATTTACAAAATGGTTACTAAACCACCTTTGAATTTTTAAATAAATACTAACTAGTTTATTATATTATAATATAACATACCACTATGTTTAAATAATATTATTTATTTGGGAAGAAAAGATGACAGGACTATAAGCAAAGAGGACAATGCTTGTGATGTTATGAAATTTACTGGATTTGCTTATGCGGCAGTTCCAAGTTCTTCGAAATGTACTGGCCCTAATAAATCCATAAAATGTTATGATGGTGTCTCAGAAGCTGCTGTAGAAGAATTCAATGATGTGAATGTTAAATTTGGGGACTCTGAGACTTCTTCTGAGTCGGATGTTAAGTGTAAGCACTGTGAGGCTTCTACAGAGTCTGAAAACACAATAGCTTCTAAGTTTAAATGCTCACAGGCATCCATAGAGACCAAACATCATAAACTTGACATATCATGTATTTGTTGTTGTAAAGAGCAAAGAGAAAATGAATGTGCTAGGTTAGCAATTTATAAATATTAATAACATTTAAAATTATGAATTGTGATTGTGTTAGAGTAGTCAAAGTAGTAGGGGATTGTATGCAGGTAATTGAGGAAAAATCCCATTAGAGTAGTAATGCCGAGCAATCCAATTCCGCAACTAGTATGTGCTTTTGCACTTATTAATAATAGTACTGACCAATTACTGCATTTAAATGTTTAGTGTGGCTAAGACCGTATGTGTCTCAGCCAATCAGAACGCATTGTCGGTGGTAGGGAAATTGATGGAATAGATTTCAAATAAAATGAACATCATTGTGCTTTTTTGGGTTAATTGTTCGATAATGAAGAATAACTAAGGTTTATTATAGAACGAGATCAAAACCAAGATCAAGTATCAAGAATAGATAGTGTTAATGGAAAATAAACCTAATATCATTGGTAGGTTTTAAATTCAATCGTTTTAATCTTGAAGCAAAACTTGACTTGAGCATTGATTGACGTTCTAGAATACAGACCTTATTTAATCTATGAGATAGTGATATCTGTATCTGATATTGTCATTTCTCGATAACTTCTCCAATCCATTGCGTTATATGGTATTAATTAGTAAATAAAAATATTGGGGGGTTTGTACATTATGATACTTAATATTAACCTAGAACCCTACACTGGGGTGGTGGGGCACCCCATACAAAAATACTGTAACTTTGACCTTGAAAACCAATTACTTGGACTTTTTTTAATGAAATAAAAGTAGGAACTTATTAAGATTAAAAATATGTCATAAAATCTAAACTTAATATTAATTTGAGCATTTTTATTGTCTTTCGCCTGGTGCTTCGAAAAAACTGGTATGTTTCAAGAGTACGCTGATAGAGTAAGGTTCTAGGGTTAATAATTTGTTACCAAGCATGTACCAGGGTGTTTTGGCTTCACTGGAGACTGAATTCCGTTCTAGTCCTTGTTTATCACCTCCAGTAATATATACTATAGTAATATATACTTATCACAGTGAAACTAGGAATTGTAAGCTTATTCAAACGATTAAAAATTCACACTTCTGTTACTTACAGATTAAAAATAAGAATAAAATATACAACTTCACCAACTGCATCGGCTTTACAGTGGCTTGACCCTCAACAAACATCGGGGAAGAAGCATCCCTATTTGTTCAGTCAATGTCAGGTAAATATGACTTTAAAGGCCCCACATTGAAAACTCTTTATAAACTTATTGTATTTTTTTTTTATTTATTGAATTATTTCTTATAATATAGTAATACAGATAATCTTCTACATTCAATGGGAAAGATCAGTTTTAGTTCGCCAAAGTATCAGGCCGCCCTTTATAACACTTTCCTATCTTTTTTAGTTTTGTAAATTAAGTTACTAAATTATATTTTCGACTATATAAGCCCTTTAAATCTTTTTAATACTTAGGGTCAATTCACACCGAGACACGACGCGGCGCGAATTCGACTACGCCTCAAGGCGTCACAAATTCTCTCACTGAAATGTGTACCTTTTTATGTAGTATATAAAGTTCTATATTGTATCCACAGACATATATGTCTGTGATTGTATCGCTATTTTAATAAGTTCGCACCGCGTCGCTTCGCGTCTCGGTGTGAGCAGACTTTTAACCTCTTTTTTTCAACAGCCAATCCACGCTCGTTCGATCCTGCCATGCCAAGACAGTCCCGCAGTAAAGTTCACGTACGACGCCGAAGTGACGGCTCCTGAACAGTTCACGGTATTGATGAGTGCCCTTCGCGGTGAGACCAGGAACAACAAGACTTCGTTCAGACAGCCTGTGCCGTTGCCGGCCTATTTGGTAGCTATTGCTGTCGGTGTGTTGGAGTCTAAGAGCTTGGGGCCAAGGTAAGTGTTGTCATCAGGGGCGTAGCTACAGCTGTATCAAAGATACGGGGCCTCCGGGCTACAGGGGCCCCAAACGTGTCTAAGCAAAAATTCGTAGTAATCTTTACCCTACATTTGGGTTTCGCCGCAGTCATGAGAAGGGCCCCCCAACAAACTTTGATACAGGGCTCGTCTATGGCAAGCTACGCCACTGCTTATCATTGTTGCTGACTGGCAGTTAATGCCTTAGTTTTTAGAGACATGTGAAAGAAAGGATTTTACGCTATTAAATTGGTGTTACCTTGGAACAACTCCAGGACCCAGATCCGCGCGCTTTCGATATCGATGTCGCTGAAATAAGTAGGAAATGTTTTGACATAAGTGGCAAAGTTTTTAACCGACTTCAAAAAAAGGAGGAGGTTCTCAATTCGAATGTATTCTTTTTTATGTTTGTTACCTCATAACTCCGTCATTTATTAACCGATTTGGAAAATTCTTTTTTATTTTAAAGGGTACACTTCCCGTTTGGTCCCATTGTCATCAGATCAGGATTTGATTACGTCTTAGTGTACTTTGAAGTCGGTTTAAGTTTTTTTTAAAACAGTCCAATTATGATTGATACATTTTTTTTTTATACCACTTAGGTGGCAAACAAGCATACGGCCCGCCTGATGGTAAGCAGTTACCGTAGCCTATGGACGCTTGCAACACCAGGGGTATCACTCGCGCGTTGCCGACCCTGAAGAAACCGCTTCAAACCCTTTTTGAATACATAGATTTAATACAGTTTTTGGTTAAATATTTATTGTATTATGTTGCTGGATGTTGTATGGAATTTAAATAGAAACAAAGAAGTTACATACCCATAGCATATTTGAGGTATTGTCAAAACCATTTATTCAATGCAGCAAATGAAGGTCGAAGCTACTAAAGCTACCACAGGTTCGAAAGTCAGCCTTGAACTCCATTGATCGATCAAACTACCTATTTGTCTTGATTATTACATACTTGAAATGCGAATTTCAGATCCTTAGTATGGTCGGAAAAGGAAGAAATCGAACGCAGCGCGTGGGAATTCGCAGAAACGGAGAATTATCTGCAAGCAGCTGAGAAACTGTGCGGCCCATATGTGTGGACGCAGTATGACCTGCTGGTGCTACCACCCTCCTTCCCCTATGGTGGAATGGAGAACCCATGCTTGACTTTTGTCACACCTACATTGCTGGTAAGTTTGATTATCAATATTGCTTGCTTCTATCATCATCAGTCTATAATGTCCTACTGCAGAGCACAGGCCTTCTTTCACAAATGAGTGAAAGGTGGGAATATTATTTTAGGTAAAAGGACATGTGTATTTAGATAGTGTTTTTGTTAGAATAAAATATTGTAGGTATAATATAAATGCGATCTAGGTACTCAAGTTTGTAGAATCAAGAGCCCAGTTCTGTACTCTTTTTTAACCGACTTCAAAAAAAGAGGTGTTCAATTCATTTCTTTATTGTTTTTTAATGGTTGTTATCTAAACTCCATCATTTATTAACCGATTTGGAAAATTCTTTTTTTGTTTGGAAGGGTACAGTTCCCGTTTGGTCCCATTGTCACCAGGTCAGGATTTGATTACTTTTTAGTGTACTTTGAAGTCTGTTTAAGTTTTTTTGTAAAAAATTAAAGCAGAAATACCAATGATAATAAAACCACAACACAGCATAGATTAAATTAATACGTGTACTCGTGCGTGCGAGTGTTACCGAGATAACATTGTTACACGGGTTAGGTTTCATTGAAGTGATTAAAATGTTTAGGCATGTTATGTGAAACAATAGTCGGAAACATCAACAGATAGTTGATGCGATTATTGTTTACAGGTTTATATAAATATTCTACTTGTTTGCCTACTAAAGAAAATAATTATGATTAAATGAGATTCAAAAAATGGTCTGTGTGGGTAATTCTTAGAAAATAGACGTGTTATCGCGACTTCTTAGTAGAATTTTAGCACCACTAAACAAAAAGCATTATCTAATTCAGTGGATTGCAAATTTAAGCCGACGATTTAAAGTGAGCTTGAGTGGTGGGGTGCATTGTTAATAACAAACATACCAGCCCCCCTAGACAAAATGGTTATCGACAATCATCATCGTTACTAAACGATCAAACTTTGTATGGGATTGACATAAGAGATTGATAAAAATCACGTGATATTTCGATTTGAAATGTCAATCCCATACAAAGGTTGATCGTTTACTAACGATGACGATTGTCGTCAACCATCTTGTCTAGGCACCCAGGGGCCTATTTCTCTAAGCGACTAACGAAAATTTCACGTTCACGTTGAATATCCTTACCAATGTACCATTTACAACTTACCTCCTTCAGGGCTATGCTATGCTTTATGCATCACCTTTGGTCACGTTATCACTTACCAATTGCCACCATTAAGGTATTCGCTCAGTATAGCAACACTACTACGCCTCGGCATTTACCTTGCCATGCAAGTGAGGCCTTTAAATCGTATGCTTTAAAGTAAATTTTATAATGACTGGATCAAAAAGTTGAAGCCTCGCGGCGCACGCGCTAAGGTAGTAAGGGCAAACTAGCTGAAAGGTGGAAGCCATGCGAATACGGTATAGTATGGAATAGGATAGATTAAGACTGTAATTTTTTTTCGTAATCTGTAAATACCGATAGCAATAACTCTAAAAGGAAGAGAGAAGAGTTAAGTAAGGTAGTTTACACCTGTATAAATAACCATAGATTGAACAGATAAACCTTATTGTGACGCAATAAGGCTAATTTTGCTTTGACAGTATTAAACATTAATTTATTTCTTAGACTGGAGGCTTATTGGTCTGTTTGGAACCAATCAAACGTTAAAAACCCTTGGTAACTTGCAGGCAGGTGATAGAAGCCAAGCAGACGTGATTGTTCACGAGATCATGCACAGTTGGACCGGCAACTTGGTGACTAATAACAACTTCGAGCACTTCTGGCTGAACGAAGGGTTCACGGTGTTCTTGGAGCGGAAGGTCGCAGCGTCGCTTATCGCTGACGCGGCGGAGGCTAAGAAGAGCAGGGACTTCCATAGCTTGCTGGGTTTGCAGGAGTTGACTGAAACTGTGAGTTATGAACACCAACAGGTGCTTCTTGTGGGGGTTGGTCTGCTTAAGTTTGCCATTTATTTATTTACTTACCCCCTTACTCATAAAACGTTATTTAACTAATAAGCTGATTAAGTGGTCACCTAAATAACGTCAAATTGTTTGGCAATGACAGCAAGGTGACGTTATTTAGTTGACCATTTATTCTGTAGATTTAATTAAATAGCGTTTATGAGTAAGGCCGTTATTAAATATAGGTTCAGTCTACTTTGTAGTTTTGCCGCCGCGCCGGGGCACGCAATTGTTTTCAGTACGATTAGAATGTAAATATTATGTAATGAATCTAAGCTTGTTTTGAAAAGAGTAATTGCTGAGTTTGTTGCCGGCTCTTCTCAGCAAATGCAACCTTCCGAACCGGTATTAGAGTATTAGAGTCAGACTTTTCATAAGTGCCTGCGAAGGTCTATTTGAATAAATGATTTTGAATTTTGAATTTTTTGAACCTTTAAGGTGACCGCACAGTTATCCCAGCCGAACGCGTCGAACGAAACGAATTTAAGAATTTCTATAGGAAATTTCGTCCAGATTCGGACGATTTGACGCGGGCGAGTGTGCGAGCTTTCATAAGATTTCATATACAGAATTCTAAAATTCGTTTCTTTCGATGCGTTCGGCTCGGATAAGTGTGCGTTCACCTTTAATATTATAATCTATACTAATATAATAAAGGTGAAGAGATTTTTGTTTGAATGTTTGTTTAAACGCGCTAATCTCTGGAACTACCGCTACTTCACTAAAAGCTACATTATCCCCGCTACTTCGGGAACGCAAGTTGAGCCGCGGGAGACAGCTGGTTATATCAAATTAAGATCATCACTTTAACTTGCTTATTTACAGACTGACTTAGGTATTTATTGGAAAAAATTGCCCATGTAAGTCAGATTGCACAAAAAAATATTTAAAAAAATGTAACTTTCCCTGTTTGAAGGCTGAAGCCGGCGTTTCACTATGAGATATAATATAAATTACATCTTGATATATAATATTTATTTAACTATAAATATTTTTTTGACACATTGACTAGCGATAAAATATTATATCTCAAGATATAATATATATTATATTATATCCCATAGTGAAAAGACGGCTTGACATTGAACCCGTGATAACTTCAGTACAGCTCGGTTAACTAAAGCTTATGAGTATGTAGCAGACAGTTATTGTTTTGCTTTTGCTACTGCTCATAAATATAGAGTGGTCTTTTGGCATTCGTCCATTAGAATTGACTGACTGATTAGAAGCAATAATGTAATAAAACATACTGTATCGTGAAATTGCATATGTGAGTACTGTGAACGTGCCAGCTTTTGTTAACCGACCTGTAGCTTCGAAATCCTACACTGAATAAAAGGCTGTATGAAAAAACATTAAATTATTTCAAATTGTAGATTTGAAAAAAATTTGCTCATTCGTTATTGAATTTTTAGGCAGTTTTGCCTAAAAGTTCATTTAATGGTTCTTATAAAAAGGGCTTATCACGGCAATTACGACATTTGTGGCTTCAATGGTCTGGAGAAGTTTCCTAAATTGATTTTCCAAATTAAACAGATAACATATTTTTTTCGAATTTTGCTGTTTCGCTGAGTGTACAGTATTACCCAACTTATATGGCGCGTCGCGAATCTTCGTTCGCACAGAAAAGAAAGTATGACCCCGAAGTTTAACGAAAGAATGCTTAAAACTTACAATCAACCTTAGATCACTACTATAAGGTTCATAATACAGTGCAGCTGTTAGTTCCGTCTCACTCGCAAGTCACGCCCCTCCGCACGGCGTGCGCTAACATGACGGCAGCTGCCGACCAATAGCGTTTCCCGCGCTTTGAAAATGTATCTTCTGCGCAGGTACATCGGTAAGCCATATTAATTGGGTACTACTGTACATTTTTAAAAGCTGTACATACCGATCGCAATTATTAAAAAAGTAAGGTTTAATCTCCTTACACCATATTCGCGGTTCAACTCTTAAGGCCCTTACTGACCTGTATCTTTCCACCCTGTATACTATTATTGCACACAGACTATATTTTTTTTATACTACTAACGGCCTCTTTGATGCTATTATATTGCCTATACACGCTTGCAACACCAATGGTGCCGATTCTTTTGTAAATCACACTAAACTAATTTTAGTCACATCACATCTCTTTCGTGCGAAAATTATTGGAAAAGGATAGAACATATAATATTTAAAGCTGTCAAATTAGTCTTTGCCGTCTTCGTATGTGGGTAACAGACGTAACCGCGATAGATGGCGACTAAATTTATATTGAAAACAAGCATTGGACTAATTTGACAGGACTAAATTTCTTACGTCCTTTTCTTATGTTCTTTGTTAGAAAGAGACTAAAATAAGTTATGTTGTAAACAACAGAATCAGCACCAATATCTCTATTAGGTAACTTGGGAAACTTCTCCATTCCGCAGGTGACCGAAACCCTGGGAGTCACAAATCCCTTCACATGTTTGGTACCAGACCTTAATGGGACCCATCCCGACGATGCATACTCTCGAGTCCCATACGAAAAGGGCTCATTATTCCTTAGATACCTGGAAGACCTTGTTGGAGGTCCCGGTAAGATCATTTCTCCTTATTTATAGGTCAATGATGATTTGGGTGCGAGCAACCCGCTAACGAAGTTGGTGGTTGATTTGAACGGAGTACATCCTGATGATGCCTTTTCGACTGTGCCATATGAAAAAGGATCGCTCTTTCTTGTATACTTGGAGAAATTGCTCGGCGGGCCTGGTATGTATTGTAATCATTGTTATTAAATACGAATGATTGGTTCACTAATTACTAGTGTCCGGAAGAAACTTCGGCTTCGGCCACCTCCGGACAAGAGTCGGCTTCGGCTTAAGTCACCTTCGGCCAAACCTTCGGCTTAAGTCACCTTCGGCCAAACTTTCGGCTTAAGTCACCTTCGGCCAAACCTTCGGCTTAAGTCACCTTCGGCCAAACCTTCGGCTTTAAGTCACCTTCGGCCAAACCTTCGGCTTAAGTCACCTTCGGCCAAATCTTCGGCTTAAGTCATGTTCGGCCAAATCATCGGCTTAAGCCACCTTCGGCTTCGGTCAAAATGGCCCTTAGTTTTGGCCGAAACCGAAGGTTACTAGCAAGTGTCAAAATTTAACGAACTGTTACTAATGCGCTAGAGATTATTATTATTTATGACAAGTTGCAAGTAAATTTTAATTATCTCATTAAGTTGTTTATAAGCGTTTATAAACTTCTAAAAAAAACATTATTTTGTTCTATTTAGCCAATATTATACTGAATTTCTTAGGGTTACTAAAACTTCAACTTGAGTGTTGGTTGAGTATAAAGAGTAAATATAATAAAGAAGTTAGGTAGCCCAGAATTTTAAGTATCAGTTTAGACATGACGCATGACAATAGAGTGGAACAAATTAAACCGACAAGATCCCGGTCTTAATGACAACATATTTTTATTATAGAAGTGTTTGACGACTTTCTCCGCGCCTACCTGAACAATTTCCAGAGAAAGTCCTTGGACACTGATCAATTCAAGGCGTACTTCCTCAATTACTTCAAGGATAATGATAAACTGGCCGCTGTTAACTGGGACTCGTGGCTCTATAGCACTGGGATGCCTCCAATCATTCCTGAGTAAGTTAATTTACAGTTTGCAGATATATTAAATAAAATGTGAGCATAAAAGCTGTCTCTGTCTATTAATATTTTGGTCTATGCCAACCATCTGTCCAGGAAACCAAGGTATTTGATGTCATTACATCAAATACCTTTGTCATTACAAAGTGTGCAGGATATCCTTTCCAAGTCTTATTGAAGGACCATCTTGTTTTCTCTGTAAATTCGACGTGGTTCGATTTTTGTCGCTAATATTACTACAGGATATCCTGTAATTAATGGTCGAAATTATAACCCTCGAAAGCTGAGATTGTGCCCTTTGAGAAAAAGTTAAATAATTCGAGTAAATGTCTCAAGGTTTCAATAATATTCGTAATAAAGATTTATTAAATGATTAATCGTGTAAGCCATTTTCAAAATAAAATTTTCTTCTTATCATTTAGACCATTACAAGGACATCGTGTACATACAAAAGTAAACTTAACTTTTGAAATCTATTTTCAGCTATGACACATCAATGACCAAAGCAATATCATCTCTGCTAGAAAAGATAAAGCTGGGCAACTCAACACCCATATACGACGACGTGAGAACATTCACGCCGCACCAGATGATCAATCTACTGCAGGAGTTGGTCCAAGGGCAGGCCCTGCCTTTGGACAAGCTGAGAGTGTTGGGTGCCGAGTATAAAATCAATACTAGTAAGAACACAGAGATATTGTACAGGTAATTGGCGATTTTTAACATGAAAGTAGCTTGCTAGCCGGGTACGACATGATATGATATGAAAATCTTTGACGACATAATAGTAGATTATGCACTTAGTGATCAGTGCCGGTTTAGCACTACCGGTGCGAAATTTCTTCAGCGCCCCCTATTTGCTATCCAAACAGACCCCATATAAAATAAAACCAGCCAAGTGCGAGTTTGGTTCTGACTCGCGCACCAAAGGTATTCTAACTCTACGGTTCCGACCTTTCTTCGTCCTATATTTCTTAGTTTGGTCCATAACTGTTATAAACATAACAAAAGGTGATAAAAACCTATATATCAACAACTGGAGCACCTAGCGAAGATATGTTTACTCCTAGAATTTTTCAAAGTTTGACACCAAATACTAGATTTTACGCCTTCAGCATGAGGGGGCGCCCTGGGCGGTCGCACCACCTTGCCCTACCCTAAAACCGGCACTGAAGGGGATAAAGCAGTGACTTACGTCACGGTCGGCATATTGAACCCCTAGCGTAACGAGCGACTCTTAGGGAGGGATTTATGTAGAGTCCTGAGTGAAGTGAGGGGTTAAAACCACCCAAGTCGAAGACGCTTTATCCTCGAGGTGTTTACTCTACTTTCCTTTCATACCCTCTGCGAGACAACCAAACACCGTCTTTTGTTTCACATTATTTACAATCGCGTCTTTTTAGGGACCCTATTACGCTGTCCGTCCATCCGTCTATCTGTCAGCGGGCTGTATCTCATGAACCGTAATAGGTAGAGAATTGAAAATTTTCACTGAATGTGTATTTCTAATGCCGCTATAACAACAAAATATCATACAAGACACATCTTTCTTGGTATTTTTTTTGTTGCACCTACTATTAATTTTATAGCAAAGATATGTTAGTAAATATTATTATTATTGTACGGAACCCGGATACACGATATTACATTATTATTATTAAAATAATCAAATAAAGATTACTTATATCATGAATTATTTTCTTTATCAGGTGGCTCAGATTGTGCATCAGAAGCAAAGACCTGGAGAAACTCAACGAAGTGTTCAGTTTCGTCAATGGACAAGGCCGCATGAAGTATGTCCGTCCCATTTACAGGGATCTCTATGCTTGGGAGGAAGTCAGACAGCAGGCCATAGACAATTTCTTGAAGAACGAATCATCCATGATGCACGTATCGGCCTATACTTTGAGAAAGGATCTACATCTCAGTGAATAAATGCTGGGGCCCTAATAACGCCACATTTGCTGCTTAATATTTCGCTCCATTTAAGACTTGCGAACCTATTCGTATATGGCCATTTCACCGAAAATTCAGTCAGACATTTTACATTTTTCTTATTTGATTGATTGAAGTGTTTATTTACAGTAATTAATTTGCATATCTGTTAGTGTATGTTTCGCGCTATGTGGTCGAATTAGGGGAGCCAGATGCCTATATAATGCATGTTAAAATGTGAACTTAAGTTAACAATAGCATAGGTAATCATTTTTGAATTATTTTGTTATTTTATTCTTATAATGTAATATAATTAAGTTTTATAATTTGTATGATACAAGCAAAATAATAAAATTATAAAACCCACTTTGTTTTACTCTCTCACATGTGATTATTTAATTTTAATTAACGTAGTGTGTAGTACTATTGGATATTCTGTGGTGTTGTGTAGGCATCGAACAATAGTTATTTGTGCAACCAGAGAACAAAGGCGGTTTTTTGTTGCGAGTGCTGAATTGAATTCCGAGCAAGTGATTTAGATAGCTAGGAACCCTTATAACTTTTGAACCAGGGTCTGGAAAACTGATATTATTTGGTGACTATTAAGATAGTGACAAATTCTGGGAGCAAACTGGTCTAGGTGCTCTAGGGTTACCTATGTTAGAAACTAATTACCGTAATATGCAATAAACCCGTAGATAAAACCACAGAATAAAACGATATATATAGATAACGAAAACGCAATGTAGATTTGCAAGTTCTCGCAATTATACCATGGTTCTCGCCAAAAAGTCCATCCACATCTGCGCGTGCCCGCGCCTTTCAAAATCTAACTTTCGTACGAAACTGTATGTGTCAGACAAGTGTCAAACAAACGGGAACATGCCTGACCAGTGCTGAAACTCCTTCTTTTCCAGGAGATTCCATGATTTTTGGACATGTCTCCTTATCTCCTTTATTTTCCAATTCAATGAAAATCTCCTGGATTATCACGTTGTGAGCCAAGTGTACGACATTTTATATTTTTCTAAGAATAACACCTGTTATTGATATAAAATTAATCAATAAATTCTCTCAAAACATAATAAATCAAAGTAAAGTGATTCAAATTCCGAATTAAACTGTGAAACTTGCAAAGTGACGTTGCGTTTTCATTTTATTATCATAAATTCATGTATTTTGAACATAAATTGGTGTTTTATCTAATAAAGATCAATCTATGTGAAGTTGAAGTGAAATGAAATAGTTACGTGTATCGTGATTTTTCAAGTTGTGTCTTAAAATCCGTGAAAAGTTTTAATACAATTAACACCATTTTATTAAACATGTCTTTTATTGACACTGACAGAGCGGACAATGTGAAAGTGATTTATTGTGACTAGACTAGAACTTATAATTCGACA
The DNA here is from genome assembly GCA_951394255.1 of Polyploca ridens. NCBI lineage: Eukaryota > Metazoa > Arthropoda > Insecta > Lepidoptera > Drepanidae > Polyploca > Polyploca ridens. The sequence goes on from OX596261.1 coordinate 10,153,600, forward strand.
CTAGCAAAAATAAGCCCTAATAAAAAGGATTTGTTTACAAACTTTAAACTAAGGGTAAGAATATAAAAATTCCTACTACTCTAAAGCAATCAAAAAGGGTAGTTTTTTAATTTCTCCTTCTTTTTCCCTGTCTCCTGGATTTTTGTCAGAAATATACTTCTTTTTCCCAAGTTGGGGTTTGCAGCTGTGCCTAGCGATGGGTACTAGCCCAAATTTCAATAGCTTAGCTAGCCGGCTATAATATGGCTAAATATTTCAGTGATTAGCGACCGTAGTAGTTCATTTGGCATATTGTGGAATGGATACTTTTTGTTTATAATGAACTATTAAACACTTGACCGTTATTTGAAACTTTATATTTGGAGATAGGCCCCTCCTTGTTTTCTGCTTTATCGTACCTTCTTTGTCTACCTTATATCGCCATCTCGCTCGCACATCCCCCTACCATCCACGCCAGGCAGAGTGCGGGCATGAGCCGCGCGATCTCGTCATTGGCGTCTTGTTTTCTGCAGCGCACGGTTGTGCCTAGCGCTAGCGTAGCCTAGGCACACATGTAAGTTATTTGTATTTATATACCTTCTTATTTTAATAATATGAAATAATTTATAATTTTAACGGTTTTACCGTTCGATAATTCAAATTATTGTTGAAATTTTATGTTCAAAGCTTTGAACAAACTAATTCTTAAATACTTTAGTCTACCCACTTTTTAAAGATATTTTTGTGTGTACTATAACATTTTTATCCTAGGTTTTTCCTAGGTTGGTTCCAGTTTAGTTCAGATACAGTTGAACAAAAATAATTTAATACATCATGTGCTGACCGTAATAAATCACAACGTTGGAATTGTGATAACGGGTATCGCGGTATCGCTGTGATGTTCAAATTCTCTGAACTAAAATAAATCATGACCACAAGGGAGTGTTAAGGTGTCAACTGCCATCTAAATAATTTGTGTAGCAATTTATTATGTAAAACAGCATATTGAAAATAATTTCAATAATTAAAATGCAAATTCAATCCGGCTTTTTAGATTTGAGAAACGGTCTTGTGTGCTAAAATTACTCGAAGTAATAAAGACAGTGATTTAACCTACATGAAGTCTACGAAACATTACGAGTTATATTTGAAGGTAGATTTTTTGTTATTGAGTTAACGTAATTACAACTTATTTGTGGTCTGAAATTATTGAAGTGAGGAATGAGGGTTCGTAATCCACTTACCAAAAGATTCCGTTTGCTATTAATACCAGACGAGTTAACTACAGTGCTTAAAACGGTAAAACATTTTTGCTTTTATAGTAAAATGATGAAATGCTCCCGCTTTGCAAGCTAGTCTGAGCTGCCATACACCAACCCACGAAGGTGCGGTGACTTGAAATGTACCCTCGCAGGGGCAGTGACTTGAAATTTACCCTCGCAGGGTATTCTTATGGATGTTGTGCCCGTACTCCGTACGCACATTCCCCATAATAATCAACTCCTCGCAGGGGCTGGTGAGTTTTATAATACCCTCGCAGGGTATTCTTTTGGATGTTGTGCCCGTACTCCGTACGCACATTTCCCATAATAATCAACCCCTTGTAGGGGCAGGTGAGTTGAAATATACCCTCGCAGGGTATTATTTTGGATGTTGTGCCCGTACTCCGTACGCACATTCCCCATGATAATCCACCCCTCGCAGGGGCTGGTGAGTTTTATAATACCCTCGCAGGGTATTCTTTTGGAAGTTGTGCCCGTACTCCATACGCACATTCCACATAATAATCAACCCCTCGCAGGGGTAGGTGAGTTTTAATATACCCTCGCGGGGTATTCTCTTGGATGTTGTGCCCGTACACACATTCCACATAATAACCAACCCCAGGCAGGCAGGTGAGTTGAAATCGCGGGGTATTATTTTGGATGTTGTGCCTCAACGCACATTAAAAAGGCAGGTGGTGTTCAAAAAACTTTTTGCCTTTCAATAGACTAGAATCAAATGCTTTAGAAGCAGATTTTTAGTAGGTAAAGAAAAAACCCAAATATCTATGCTTTTTGCAGGGTACTTCACTTAGATAAATGTTCTTCGCACATTCGCCATCATAATCAACCATTCCAACGGCAGATAATTTAAAATGCTCCCTCGTAGGGTTTTTTACTTGAATATTGCACTTTCACGCACATGCTTTAACATAACCTACCATCATGGGGACAGATGGTTTTAAATGTAATGTATATTCGCATAGTCCTACACTGGGATACCTTTACACATATTTCCCACCATTATCAACTCTCACAGAGGTTGGTAACAAAATGTACCCTTACAGTGTATTTATTTTTAAGTACCTCACTAGGATATTGGTGCTTCTACGCACTTTCCTTAACATATTCAATCCTCGTGGGGTTCTTAGCATTCTAGTCCTTGTGAGGTACTCTGAAGACTTGATACTGACATTATCAAAGCGGGGCAATAATTTAAAATCCACCAATAGTGGTAACATCTACGAATCTCCGATTGACATACTGAAAATAATACACGGTTGTTGCATATAGTTTTACCAAAAGCTGCCGTTGGTAAAGTCAAGTCAATCGGTTCAGTACTAAGAGTATATTATTAGATACCGAGTCGGGCACACCATTAAAAAGGTTTGCTGATCCAAAAAAGTGGCGGGTCTCACTGACCACGGACAAAACTTGTGATCACGGACAAATATTTTTTACCGTGTCTCCGATTTATTTCAACCCTGGTTGTGTAAGGTAGAAACAGACATATTTTCACTAGCGAATGTGTGCGACGCACCGCACATAGATGTCGATCGACCAGTAACGGCTACATATTATACATATACTTGCCTACCTTACCTTACTTTCGGTCTCAGCCGAAACTTTGCTTAATTAGACAATTGGGTAACAAACATATAGGGGATTAATAAATATGTATTATCGGTTATTTGAACGACTTTCTCTTGTCTAAAATTTTGTCATGTTTCATTCTAAAACGAGAATGAATAAAATTATACAGAGGCTACTTATCTCTATTAGCAAATAACCTCGACAAGCTAATACCAATGCCCCAAGTAACGTGTGTTTTATTATAGGGAAATAATAATTATTTTCCTTAACAATCATCTTGGAGCCTAATCGGTTTAAACTTACCAAGCTATGTCATACATAACCCAAACGAGTCTGCACTATCGTGATTCAGCATACTGGTCGTTGGTTCACCTGCAAATGCGTTCTTATTTTCTAGTGAAATATGTAATCAAATCATGCCAATTAAACGGACTAGTTTTTAAAAGTGGTATATCCTGGAACAAGAGTTGCATTGCAATCACAAAGAAATTGAAAGCACTACAGGACCCAAATGAGATGTCGATTCGGAACGAGGGTGACCAAATCATCTAATGAATCGTATCGTTATCATATGAATGTATCGTTTGTTTCATTTATTAGTTCATCTATCGTTACTAATTATCGACTACCGCCAGACTAGCACTTACGTAGCGGATACGCCTACACAGAATAATATTTATAATTAATACTTGTAGTAGATTTATTTGCTTATGGAATTCCCATATACGTTGTTGCAAATTTTGAGTGTTTCGACCAAACCGACCATCAATACATAATTCACGAAGGCCCAAGCACCTAGCATAACCATTTTTACCTTCTCCAAACTGCTACCTCAGCAAGATCGGCTTGAGGCATAAACTTGCTAGTAATTCCTCGATGGAAAAAGAGTGGATTTTGGAGGGGCAGACCTCAAGTCAATCTTTGGCAGCTTTTCTACTTCCAAAGATTGGTCCACATACTCTTTTGTTGTAGCCATGTCGTCTTTGTAGCACAACCCGCTTCTAACCATAGCTTGCTTGAAATAAAATGCTCAAACTTAATCCATTTGTCCGACTATGGGATATATTATAATATACAAGTAGTTAATATCATAACTATACGTATGCAGTTTCGTGCACTCATGTGCTCGTTGGACATATTTTGAGATATATTTTATAGCTTACGATGGATTCGTGTAATTTTTTAGAAACAAAATTTTAGTCTACGAATTGTGCATAACTATACAGATCAAATACACTTGTCTTACTTTTGTAATTGGATTCAGGTTGAAGAGTACATGACCTCACTTTTCCAAATTTAAATTGCAACATGTAAAAGTTATAATTATGTTTTCCCTTGACTGAACGCTAGGACTTATAAATCGGGTAAATATTTGAGTGATAACGTCGCTGGTTATTATAATAAAATACAACATGAGTAATATAAAATGTACTAAGTATACACAAGAATTAACGTTTTGATATAATATATTAGGTACCTATGATTGACGTTGTGGAGGTAGGGTGGTGAATAACAATGTCGGCACACAAACTATAGCAACCATAAAGCCATCTGTTACATTATGTGTAATGTCTCGTACTTTACACAACAGACGTAAAACACCGAAATGTTATCAACTTATTATTCGATTGAGATGACAAGCCAAATCTGCATCTGGAACAGTAGGTACTGCAAGATGAAATAAATCATCGCTGGAGCGGGCATAATGCATTCCCGGGCAACATACGCTCAGCTAAAAAGCCAGCCCAGCAGCTCAAAATTGGTCTTATCCGATCTGATTCGAAATCTGGTCACGTGCCTATTGGAGATAGGTATGCAATTATGCAATACTTTCAGATAGTCCTATAGCTGATAAAAAGCCACTAATAGCGGGATAACAATATCCTCGCATGATTCATTTAAGATCATTGACATGTTTATGAAACTTATTGATAAAAATGTATTTCTATGTTAATCAATGATTTGATAAGAACTTCAGAAATTGCTTCTAGTCAATTATATATTTTGGTTTGTACTTTATAAATCAAATACGGTAATACCTCGCACATCTTTATATTTGTTGATATATTCTGTCTCACGATATGGTCAAACAGACTCATTCAGAAGTATACTTGAATACAGTACTCGTATATCGCTCACTTCCCTCCAATATGGCGAGGAGGGCGATGGCTGCCACACGCGTCATACTTGTGAACAGGTGCTGCTCGTGGGGGTTGGTCTGCTTAAGTTTGCCATTTATTTATTTACTTATTAAATATAGATTCAGTCTACTTTGTAGTTTTGCCGCCGCGCCGGGGCACGCAATTGTTGTCAGTGCGATTAGAATGTAAATATTATGTAATGAATCTAAGCTTGTTTTGAAAAGAGTAATTGCTGAGTTTATTGCCGGCTCTTCTCAGCAAATGCAACCTTCCGAACCGGTATTAGAGTATTAGAGTCAGACTTTTCATAAGTGCCTGCGAAGGTCTATTTGAATAAATGATTTTGAATTTTGAATTTTTTGAATTTTATATCCCAAACTGGGAAAATACGTAGGTCACAGGTATATCACAAATCAGTTTATGCTTTTACCACTATTACTGAACTAAGCATAAAGTCACATTGGCATCCACTTCTACCAGGCGATAACAAACACGTCTCAAATATAAAGTTTCAAATAACGGTCAAGTGTTTAATAGAAGCGTTTTACCTGAAAATAAAACGCATATTAAATACTTACCTTATTTGAAACTTTAGTTTTTAACTCTGCCTGGTATTTTCGACACAATGACGAGATCGCGCGGCTCATGCCCGCACTCTGCCTGGCGTGGATGGTAGGGGGATGTGCGAGCGAGATGGCGATATAAGGTAGACAAAGAAGGTACGATAAAGCAGAAAACAAGGAGGGGCCTATCTCCAAATATAAAGTTTCAAATAAGGTAAGTATTTAATATGCGTTTTATTTTCAGGTAAAACGCTTCTATTTTTGTATATTCAGTAAAATAGTCAGATTTACGGTTTTTTGTGGTGTAAAAGCCAGCTAGTTAGTCAGCTACTTTGGCTATTTGGCTAGAGCGGCGGCGGCTTAGCTAGTTGAATAACGTTCAACTGCGATCCGAGTTCGATCCTCGCCGCTGCAACAAGTCTAGTCTAGATGATAATAATAATAAATGAATGTAATGTTTTTTTTTAATTTTATATTTTATTTAATACTCTTTTGAAAAGTAACGACTTTCTCTCATAGGTCATACGTATTACTAATATAAACATCGAAAATCAATAATAACGTCATCTTTATCTATGGATATGAACTAAAAGCTTTCGCAGTACATAGACTCAGTCTTTAGTTGTAGGCAAGTAAACCATAGATGTCGCGCTGCTTCAGATGATTAAAACGATTTATTTAACTAAAATGATATTACAAACTAATTGAAATTAAATTTAAATAAAAAAAATAGGTTTGAATTCGTTTTAAATTCGAAAATTCGAAATAATGATATCGACATGAACTCGAATTTTACACTTTCGGGACTCGCACTACTACTCAGTTTGCAGCAAGCGCACACACACACAGCTACCGGCTACTCGGCTAGATTGGCTTTGGCTAGCCGGCCAGCTACCAGCTAGTGGCGGCTAGAATGGCTTTGGCTAGCCGGCCAGCTACCCGCTAGTGTCGGCTAGTGACCTGTGGCGGCTAGGCGGCTCCCGCTGTGTGTGACGTAAACTTCTCGTAATGAGGAGAATTTCTTATGATACCTCTATGGTCAAAATACCTGTCAATACGTGCACTTAAGGTTCAAATAAAAATAATTTATTTTAACATCAAAACATTATAAATAAAACTATACCTACTAAATTACTTAATCTAAATAATAATGAACTAATAACTAAAACTAAAAACTAAGAAAGGTAAAAAAAAACAAAAAACTTATAAATAGGTTCAAATTGGTTCGAATTATCAACAGTTAGACAGGTAAGAAAACTCCTCATTCTTTCTAGCTAGCCCGTAGCCATCCAGTAGCCAGTAGCCATCCAGTAGCTAATAGCCAATTATCGTGTTGACAGATAACATAGCCGTGGCTATTTTGTGAATAGCCGTTTTTTGGCTAGTTATTAGAATAGCTACCCACCTCTAACTGTGCCTGACAGATAATGTCAGACAATTAAAATTAGCGATGGGTAACTAGCCGAAATTTCAATAGCTTAGCTAGCCGGCTATATGTGGTGTAAAAGCCAGCTAGTTTGTCAGCTATTTTGGCTATTTGGCTATTTGGCTACACGCACGTACACACAGCTACCGGCTACTCGGCGAGATTGGCTTTGGCTAGCCGGCAACCTACCGGCTAGTGGCGGCTAGAATGGCTTTGGCTAGCCGGCCAGCTAGTGGCGGCTAGTGACCTGTGGCGTCTAGACTACCCGCTGTATGTAACGTAAACTTCTCGTAATGAGGAGAAATTCTTATGATACCTCTATGGTCAAAATACTTGTCAATACGTGCACTTAAGGTTCAAATTGGTTCGAATTATCAACAGTTAGGCAGGTAAGAAAACTCCTCATTCTTTCTAGCTAGCGAGTAGCCATCCTGTAGCCAGTAGCCACCCAGTAGCCAATAGCCAATTATCGTGTTGACAGATAACATAGCCGTGGCTATTTTGTGACTAGCCGTTTTTTGGCTAGTTATTAGAATAGCTACCCACCTCTAATTAAAATGAATACATAACCTCGAAACTTACAAAAAAAATAATTTCGACAAAAATATTATAAAATTTGGAGCCTATTATGTCTGCAGCAAAACGAGTACAGGTACTTGTGAACATATAATATCTCTTATCATCCCTTTGTGCTACTGAGAATTTGTAGGTAAGGCTAGGAAACAACTTATTTTGTGATAGATACACCATTGATATATTAAGCCTTAAAAAGACATTTCTGAACACAACTGCTGTTCTCAAAGCAGCCCTAAAAACCGGCTACAAATAGAAACTCAGCAAGGATTTTTCTCTTTCAGCAATGGGCCACCTTCGCCCGTACCTGGCATATATTCGACTGCAAATGGCAAGACCCTTATGAATCCGCCAACCTCATAAAGAAATACCTTATGGGCTTGCATAAACCAGTGTTCCATCCTATGAATGACTGTGGGGACGTAGTAGTATGTATTAACAGTCGAGAGATCGCTTTGAGAGGCGATGATTGGCGAAAACGTGCTTATTTCCATCACACCGGGTACCCGGGCGGAGCGTCGTGGACCTTAGCTTGGGAGGTGCACAACAAGGATCCCACAATGGTAAGAATCATATTTCAAATGTATAAAATAGGTGGAGACTGATAAGAATGGACCGAAATGAAATGGTAGGTCAGAAAATTCAAGTGCTTATGAAGACCATTTCATTGGCAATATGCAAATGCATAGGGCTGCCCTATTTTGCTAGGGTATCATTAGGACACTCTGGCTGGCTGGAATGGCGAGCAAAGAAAATATTTTTTTTTTAGCTAAGTGTACTGTTTTTAGATCCCATTGATAAGAGTTATTGGGAATCTTAAGAGTTTAGTTTAGAAGATTGCTTAGCTGATAATTTAATATAAAAAAATCTTAGTTGCTTTTGTTTGTACCTAATTCAAGTATTCTCTTCAATCAGCCCCACGATTATAGTAGGGGAGCCCAAGCGGGGATTTTGGTAGTTACTTGCGCACGTCAGAATATCATATGGGAGAAACCTTGCACCCTGTAATGTACGCCTACCATATATGAACCCTTAATATAGTGGGGTACGTTGAGGGCAGCCCGACAGATTAGTAAAAAAAAAACGATCATCGGAAATACTTGAGCGTGTCAGATTAAGACAAGGTAAGTTAAGTACATCCAGAAAAGTGTATATTTCAATAATCTGACAATTTGAGCGTTAAATTAGGAAATAGGCCAGTCACAAAGTTGTAAAAAAAAAGGTCACTTCGAAATACTCGAGCGTGATTAATATTTTTTTTATTTTGAAGGAAATCCTATCGGGATTACGAAAAACATATAATCTGACAGTTTTCATGGGGCGATGTAGCTAAAACCATTGATAAAGGATGAAGCGTACAGATGCTGAGAACTATGTATTCACCACTCTGCGCCTCAATTGCCCTCTCAGTCTTTCTTTATCTCTCACTCTCTCGCACCATCAATCGTCAAATATAAAGGGTGAATTTAAAAATTCCATATAATACTCATTTTTTTAAATAAATTTGAATGCCACTTTTATTTTTTTCAAAATTCAGATCATAGTTCTTTTCTTTTCTAATTATTATCATTTTTATTATTATTAAAAATTAAGTATTTTTATGTTTTTAGTACAAGTATCATTTGTATTATCAACCCTGAGTTGCTCATCGGTGACCAAAATACCGATCTGTATAATATATGTGTGTACATATTGTTTTTATTACATCCAGTAATAAAAAGAAGAAACGAAAAAAAATATTTCTTTAAATTGTCAGATTAACAATACCCCTCCATTTAATTGTCGTGTAGACATCAAGTTGAACTCCCTGTACAAAAAACTGACGCGCGCGAGTAACTCAAGGTAACATTTTTTTTTTACATTTTCAAAGATCATTCATGACTTTTGGTCACGTCGAAATCGTCAGTCGTTTAACTCTGAACTCTTTCACTTTGAAAATCTGACCTGTTTTAGAATCTAATCTTCACAATCCAATAGGTCCCCATGACGCTTTAGTAACTGCAAATTTAGCATCCTGGGCTCCCCTACTATTATGAATTTGCGCAGTATGGAGATATTTTAGTTTTACTTAGTTACCAACTCAAACATAGCAGAAAAAAAAATACTGTTTGAACAAGCAAGGTTAGTCTTTTAAGAGCAATGCTATTTTTTTCACAATTTCAGAGTTCTTCAACATTTTGAGGCCAACCTAGTTTCCCAAAAGACGTCACTTCAAGTATCCATTTTGTACATAAATGAACCCATTAAAGCTATCCTGTGATAAAATTTTATAACTATGATGGATTACTTAATAATTTGTCAGAAATTACATTATCTCAATTATAAGTATTCCATGTATCTATTCAAGCCAATATTGTTTTTGAATATTCTAGATTTGATTTTATTCTCGAAGACAGGCTTGGTTGCCAATGTTTATTTGACCGCAACTCTCCAAATAAAAAGTTCCAAACTTGGTATTCATCTTTTGGTTTTCATGAAGGAAAAAGGGGCATAAATATATGAATGAAGGACTTTTCAGGGCCCCTTGAGAACTACAGCTCTAAGAAAATCTGCTAAGCACGTTAAGTACATAATTACTTGAAAAAAAAAAACACCCACGAATTGAAATTCCCAAGCATATAGGTACTGATATTTCGGAAAATGTACTTGACGGTCTTGACAGGCTTTGATTTGGCTGAGATTGTGGTCTTAATTAAGCTTAAGACCAGACATAAACATGTAAAAAAAGAATAAACCTAACCTATCTATAACTGAATTATGTCCAATTCTGTGTTTGTTGTTCTGAACATGACATGTTTATATAATCTATGAATCATTAATTGGTTTCAATATTACAAACAAATTGCATATTGTTATCATTGTTTCAGATTATTAAAAAAGCTGTATACAGAGCCATGCAAGGAAACCTACAAAGGCGTCACACAATGCAGAGATTGTTTATTTATCCCGGAGATAATGTTCCTGAAGATGTTTTACAAAATGTTACCAATCAAATACGTCAGCACCGCCTCGTTCCTACCAGACTAGATCATATCCCTGAAGAAGAAGTACAAAAATATCCCAAGGTTATGGATTATCCTGAAGATTATGTACTTAAATAATGCATTTGCCTATAGAAATTAGATTAAGTATGTATAGTGTGAGTTAATGAAAATATAGTTAAAATTTGTAATATTCATAGTTTTATTTATCTTCGTATTAGGAATATGTAGAATTGGCAGTAAAAAAAGTTCTTTTATAAAGTTTTTATTAAATACTTATGTACAAAAACATCATTCACATAAAAAAAAAGGCTTTCGTCGTGATACTTAGAACCCACGCAGTCTAGGGTCGCTGAATTGCTTTCCGGGAAGTCTAGGTTGGTCGATCAATGGCTCCTGTACAACTACAACTGACTCGTGTTGAATAGTCTGTTCATCAACTGGCAGTGGGGATTCTACGACTTTAACAGCGAAGTCTTGAGCTTCTTCATCAACTGGCAGTGGGGATTCTACGAATTTAACGGCGAAGTCTTGAGCTTCTTCATCAACTGGCAGTGGGGATTCTACGACTTTAACGGCGAAGTCTTGAGCTTCTTCATTGATAGGAGAGTCTACGAATTTAACAACCAAATCGTTGGCATTGAAAGGAACAGCTTCTTGGGAAGGTTGAACCTCCTCTTGAGCATTGACAGCTTCCACGTTGGAAGCGACATCAACAAAGTGCACAGCTAAACCTTCTGGAGCATCGACAAAGTTGACAGCATTGGAAAGCAGTTCAGCCCTTCGCACCTCTTCCATAACTTCAACTGGTACAATCAATGGACTGATGTCGGGGACTTCATAACGTGGAACAGCTGGTTCCGGGAGCTGAACAGGTTCAATGTTCACGGCGGATGCCACGGCCACGAAAGCGAATGCGATGAGGAACTTCATTGTTACTGAAACTTTAATCGAACGTTAATAATTGATTGATTGGGTATTAAAATACCTATCTTATATACCTACAAAGTAGAACAATGAAATTAAATTCTTATCCATCCACTGTAAAAGAATACTAAATAATAACACCAGTTTTTAAGACTTGTACAAGCACTTTGTGGGTAGATATCTTCACTTTTAATGGGAACACTCACTGGTAAAAATATCCAACTTAATTAATGAATAACACTCACCTGGCAGTTTTATTGCTGTAAGCAATTACAACGTTTCATTATGATTACCATTATATATAATGTGTATTATCAATTATAATCTGTCGATATGTTATCATGTGTACTTGATTTGTCCACGTATTCTGATCTGATTTATTTATTAGGAATGTCTGAGGTAGCGAGGATTTTAGATTAACCAGTAGACACTATGTAGGTTCCAATATGCAGCTATGGTTAAATAAATGGGTTACACAAGCTAATACATATGTACTTTATTACATAGTTTGGGAGGTCTTTTTGTATTACTCTAGACCAGGGGTCGGCAACCTGCGGCTCTTCAGTTCCATACGCAATAAACCCTTTTAAAATCATGCAATCGATCCATTTGGAGTGCTGACGATCTGCGAGTCGACATATTCGTTCGCGAGCGTTCTCTTGGATGAATAAAATAATAAAAATAGGTTTTAAAAAGCCACAAAAAAATTGTGGCCCTTTAAAAACTGATAAATTTTGTAAATTGTATCATTTGGCTCTTCCGTCTCAAAGGGTTGCCGACCCCTACTCTAGACACTTGCAATCTGACGTAAAATTTAGAATGCCTTTATTGCAGTTTTTCATAAAGTCATGAATTTTATAAGTTATCAAGCTATGTTTATAATATGCATTAATCCTAACTAATATTATAAATGCGAAAGTCAGTTTGTTTTTTGTCACGCTTTCGCGCCCAACTACTCAATCGATTATGATGGAATTTGGCACGCAAATAGCTTATGGTATGGATACTTTTTATCCCGGGATCACGGGTGAAACCACGGGGACAGCTAGTTTATTTATAAATATCATTCATCCGCTCTTTGTATATTCAAATTTAAATTGAGTCTCACATAATGTAGGTACCGTAAAACGGGGTGACATTGATTAGTTTTAAACTTCAAATGGATGCCACGCTTTCAATTTCAACGATAAAAATGTAAAAAAAAAACTGTATTGACGACTCATTGTGTAAATTAATATACATTTATAAATACTTTTATAGAAAAAAATTAAAAAACTGCTTATCAAAGTTTTATTGATAATGGGGAAACTTTGATCATGCACTCTTTTATTATTCCACCGAAAGGACACTCCAATAAACGAAACAATTTTGTTTTTGGAAACTGTTGTTTAGGTAATACTGCGTTTTGAATATTTTTGGGGCTACTTTGATTCAAGGGGCTTTGATAGTGAGTATTACAATTTTAAAATACCAGATAAATCAAATATTTTTTATTATTATTATAGAAAACAAATAAAATTATCAGTCTTATAATTCACTTTCGAGATCAATAATTATTCTTATCACTTAAAACTATTACAAAAAAAATATAATTTTATTTAAACCTGCTTTACTGATGCTACTTATTTTTTCTATTGCTTCTTCCATTGCTTCCTCCATGTAATTTTTATAATTGTGGGTATTCGCGGTCTTTTTGTAGCTGTGCGAACCATGCTAAAACTAAAACAAAAGCAACAAATAGGGGTTAAATTGATAATTTGTATATTACTCCTATAAGATTGGGTATAACAACCATTCGGGTGAAATTGATAACCTTATCAATGTTGCCTCGTATAGGATATCAATGTAGCCCCAGTGAGCTAAATTGTTTATGCAAAATAAAATGGCGACCGTAAACAAAAAATACGAACATGCTTCAAACCTTAAGGAAAGTATTAATTAAAACAATGAAACACTATAAACCAAAAAATAATACTTACGCTTGTGCCACTGAAGTAATTCAGACTATTTTTTTAGCCTTTTTTTGCACTAAACTTTAAGATATAATTTAATTTGGTTCTAATAACAACTAGTCGTCGATGCCTCGGCACAGTATGGCCAAACTGTCAGTTTTGTCACCAGCACAAAAAAAAATTTGGTTGCATTCAGTAGTATGCCTTAAATCCGAAAAAACATACCAAGTTTTGCTGTCATTAAAGTCACCCCAGCTCTCATTTTACGGTATAGGATAAGAAACTTTCCTATCATTATGATAATGTAGAAAAATCATATTAGGTAGCTGAAATAGTCGTGATTGGCGATAATTATCTCTTAATCATCATTATCTAAGTAATTACAATTGTACGTATTTTTTAAAAATATTATCTTCTATAAAATATATTTGGAATTACCTGCGAGATACTATTTGATTATTTACTTATATCTCAGAGTATATAAATACTACGTACAACTTATATTAAAGAATAAGCCTTCAAATTAAATAACTGTTAAAACTCATAGTGGTACACTTGTGACTTGAGCATACATATCAATGTTGTAATAGATAACTCTGTATTGTACCTACACCAAAATACAGTCAATGAGTCTTATCGCTTAGAAGCGAGATCTCTTTCAGACAATCTTTGGATGGAGGATTTTTTAGATGCAGTAATAAATGGTTTATCTTTATAATCAAGGTTCGATGATAAAAATATATACATGTATCATAGAAGTGTCCTTTGTAGGTAATGTTACAGTCCATCAAATCAAAGAAATACATTTAGATGTTTATAAATACAAAGAAAGGTAATCCTTGTCTTTACAGTAAAGTTCATCTATCTATATTATTATATAAATAAACATAGATTTAGCAGATAAACCTTATTTTGATGCAATAAGGCTAATATTGTATAGTTACAGTGTGATAAATCCATGACCTTCTAATTGATCAAATTAGTAATTATCCTGAGTATAATTAAAAGACTATTATGAAATGGAAACCAACATTTTATACTTTATTTATAATTATTTATCTCTTCCATTACACCGAATTACCACTAAAATATATTTGGCAATATAAAAAATAAGGAATACATTAGACTCGACTTTTTTTTTCAATCATACTACCTACTATTCATATCTAAGGTAAATATTATCTGTTACGGTCAGAGTAATCAATCTGGACAGTTGTTAATGTTTCCAGATGTAGGATTATATAAATAGAACGGAAACTACCTGATTATAAAACCGGCGCGAATATAACATATTATGCGATGATCAATATAAAATTAGCTCTTCTGTTGTTGCCGTAAGTGTTATTATTGCGAGTCCCTTTTCGATGTTTATTTACATTTAATTGTTAGTAACTATTCTAATTTTAAGATCTTTAACTTTATATTAATATTTTTAAGATACTGTGTCGATAGAGTCCGTTCTATTTTTTTTACCAAGTCAGTCCTTACTGTTAATTTTATCATTCTTTTATAAACTACAATAGCCTTTTCAAAGAAACCAACAATATTAAAAAAAAATTACAACAAAACAATTATTATTTCTCAACGAAGTTACAATAACCATAAGGTGTAATAACCTAATACACTAATCTCCAATGTAATACTTTGACTGTAACATGCACATAATCTTTTGGAATACAATTTCTAATACGCAATAATGCATAATAATCTTACAGTTAGATAAAAAACAAATGACTACAAAAATATACAATTGTGATAGTAAAATCTGGATAGACTTAAATAATAGCATAAGAGATTTTAATCATGGAAATAAAAATACAAAAGGGAATGCAAACCGATTGCAAAAAATAATACCAAACTGCAGGGTCGCTGTATTTTAAAGGACTTTATTCTAGAACGTAAGGTGCAGCGTAGACGACAGACTATCCGCGCCGCACTTTTTAGTCTGTTAAAATAGAACCTATACAATTCTAAGCAGTAACACACACGACGCGCTAAAAGTCTGCGAAAGAATAGGATGTACCCAAATCTCTATTTCTTCTTTTTCTGCATTTAAAGTACAAATTAATACATCGCTATCTCTGCATTTCCATAGCAGGTATGTTCCTAGCTAGAGTTTCGCCGACAGAACGATCGAAGATATCCGTGACGGACTTTTTTGTGTGCCGCAGACTCCTTCGCACAAAAAGTCTGTCGTCTGCGCTGCACCTAAATAAATGCTCAAGTCAAGTTTTGAGTTGTGATTAAATCAATTGAATTTGGAACCTGCACCAATGATGGTAGGTTTATTTTCGATTAACACGATCTATTCGTGAGCATCTGAGTTTTGATCTCGGTCTATAATACAGGCCCACAGACGTAAAAGAAGTTCAGACGGGACACAGTCTGTGTACAGGCCTTAGTATTCGTTCTGTCAACTTGATATTCAAAGTTGGTCCAATTATTCAAGAACCTTTTTAAATAAATTCCAACATTAACAATAGTGTAACACACTTTCTCAATAAATAGCAGTGTTTAAATTTAGAATAATCGTATTGCAGATCTTGGCACCTTATAAGCAAAATTTACTTCAAGCTACGTTTAACATAATAGGAGTAAAATGTGGAAGCCATGGATATATGAAAATATCAGGACGGGGTGCCTTATACGAAGTTAAGCATCCCAAGCCAGGCCGCCTCGTAAATATAAGCATCACACACACATGTATACAATAGTAAGCCGATTGGTTGTCATTTCGCATTGAGACGTGTCGAGTGACAATACGGCTCAGTATCACTTGTGCCTGCTTGTGCCGGTACTGATTTTACTCACAAATACGTAGGAAATATAGTACTTCACTTTCTTATAAGGCGGTGCTCCGTCCTGATTTTTGTATACGTCCATGGTGGACGCTTAACAAATGCTTACAATAAAATGAAAACTTAGTAGTAACAATCACTTTTAGAAAGGAATCACGCATATTTATCACTTATACTAACATGATATTGAAGTCTGTTCAGATGAAAGGTTATTTAAGCGCTGGGCAGACTGCGGCGTTTTGATTAGCGGCCATTTTGTCATAATTGCGTTTTAACTTAGACTCTTATAAGTTTAGTCGCGTAAAATTGTCCACCGCTGCTCAACGCCTTATTGTAAATATATTATTGTTATTTTTTTTACTAAGGAAAGTTATACATAGGAATAACGTAAGGACACGTAAAATTTGTGGCCCTAATTACCGTATTTCATACTTTTTATGTTTTGTTTAGGAATGTTACATACATTCTGGGCAGGCTTCAATTCATAAACATTTATAATGCATATTGTTCTCATTAACTTACATAAACATTGAAGAGATCATTTCAATGAAAAAAATACAAATATTGGACCTTCAAAAATCATTGTATCAGGTGCTAGCGGACTGTTGCAACGTGCAGTACAAATTGAACAGTATTGAATTAAAAATAAGTCTTATATTTGTGTTTTTTAAATAACATTAGGAAGTTCATTATGCCAATGTATACCATGTGGTGTTTAGGATAGGCTTCATTTTCTGATACAACTACTTTGTGGACAGATAACGCATGTTTTTATGATTTGTAAGCCTAGTTAGATATAAAAGAAAAGTGAATAAATTGATACTTGATAAAGCATGAGTAATTACACAGATCCGATAACAAGTATCGAGTATAAATGACTAATTAAGAGATAGCATAATTTTTCTACTTCATTTGAGGTCGATAGCAGATTATTTTGTATTGTTTTATGTAGGTATTATGTTTTCCCCATTTAGGTAATACATTGTTGATTTGTATGTGAGAAATAAGTGCTTCAGTATTGCTTGATTGTAGGAAATAAAATGGTTAGTTTTAATTCAATTGGAGTAGTTTTAAAATTAGCAGAACTCATAAATATTTCATTATGGGATAAACTCAAAATTGTCCAAAAAATACAAACTGTTCTTTACAAAAGTTAAAAAGGTATAAAAAGGTTCTTCAAAAAGGGTGTGAAGAGATTTCTTCAGGGTCGGCAACGCGCGATCGATACTCCTGGTATTGCAAGCGTCCATAGGCTACGGTAACTGCTTACCATCAGGCGGGCCGTATGCTTGTTTGCCACCATAGTGGAATAAAAAAAAAAGGTAGTTCAGCCAAGGTCAAACCTAAGCGTTCAGGCTACGTCCGCACCCATCCGTTCGTTAGCTTTACTTCGACAAAAATTTAATAGTTTTTGTTTCGCGTATTTACAGTTGATCCCATTATTCGTTTTGATGGCCACATCCCTGCATACAAGTACTGCATATAAATTAAATTAACACCATCTTTTTTATTTATTTTTTCATTTCTTATTCATTCTGCAGTTTTGTTCCACTAGTTCACCTATCCACGATATACATTGTCACAATTAATTTCCTATCGTCATTTAAGTGAAACCAAGCTGGACGCTTGCCAATGAAGAATGATACAAAAGTAGTTGGTGCTAAGGTGTTGTTTGGCGTAACATTATGGTGAGAGGGGCGCGGCCGCGCGATGTCGCCGCCACCACTGCCCTACTCATTTGATCGCCCGCGCTTCGGGCAGGAATGCGTCCCAGTATCTGATAGACTGTGGATTAAAACGTTATTTTCATCTCTCATACTCTAACAGTACACCTAAAAGTATCTAAGAAGTAGGTTGTAAATGACGCTTTAGAATACTATAAAAAAAAAAAAACAAAGTATACCGTTTGTATACTAAGCAACGTCAGAAACCTATATATCCTCACTTCGATAATATTATATTGTAATGGACGAGGAATAATAATTGTATCTTTCTTTCTTTCACCAGACACCTTCTGAATCGGTATTAGAGTTAGACTTTTCATAAGTGCCTGAGAAGGTCTATTTGAATAAATGATTTTGAATTTGAATTGACACTATTTATCCAAATCCGATGCGGAGAGCTAGTAAATAATAGTTTAGTTACCTGTGCCTGGTGCTTCATGTGCTCCTCCAAGTATCGGAGTATGGTGGCTCTCAGCTCGGTCAGTCTCACCTCGTCCCATCGCTCCAACTCTTTCTTTATAACACGCGATATTGTATCGAACTCTTGCTGTCCGCGCTCCACTTTCGATTCCCACTGTACACAACAATATATTTATAGTGACACCTTTGTGTTAAAGCAGTGTGGCAAAGCTAAGTGTGGTCAAATAGGCAGCGCTAGTTAGGCGTCCTAGCGCCGAGTTCTGACGCCGCGCTAGGACGTCGAGTTGTTATGTACTGTGTAGTACCCAACTAATATGGCTTACCGATGTACCTGCGCAGAAGATACATTTTCAAAACGCATGAAATGCATTTGGTCGGTAGCTGCCGCCATGTGCACGGAGGGGCGTGACTTGCGAGTGAGACGGAACTAACAGCTGCAGTGTATTATGAACCTTATAGTAGTGATCTAAGGTTGATTGTAAGTTTTAAGCATTCTTTCGTTAATCTTCGAGCCATACTTTCATTTCTGTGCGAACGAAGATTCACGACGTTCCATATCAGTTGGGTACTACTGTACTGTGTACAACTCGTCAAAATGAGCGCGTATTTAAGACGCTACGAGCTTCGTTTTATTCTCTCTTATTCTACAGGTCTTAAGAGAGGTAGAGCGTTAGGCATCCACCTAGAAGGGGTACTTGAAAATTCAACCGGGTGAAAAGGGGGGATTTTGTTTGTATGAAAAATCTTATTCTTTGGGTTTAATTTTTTTAAACTTAGCCGGTCTTACTACAAAAGATGAACTAAACACAGTTTCAACACTTGTTTAGCTAGACAGTGTTTTAAGGCTTAGACATTGGTTAAAACCGTGTCTAAGTTTCTTTACTACAAAACTGTGTCTAGTTGATGTTTAGTTAAACATGACATAACGTTTACAATGTGAGCAAAATCGAAAGTCATTCAGTCATTCGTTCCTACGCGTTCCTAAACACGCAGATATTTTAATAAAATATCAACATTATTTGAGTATTTGTGGGATTTTATGCTATTCTTAAGTCAAATTAATTAAACAATTTTTTTTTAATAAAACATATAAAATTATTACTAATTTAAGATGTTTAAAATTTGTTTTATTCAAACACACGTTTTATTGATTTATAATACAAAGTTGTATGCGTGTTGTATGTAATGGAGCGTTCATTTTATTTTGCGCATATTTTGACATTTACACTCGGTGTTCAGTTTAACTAGATACAATACAATTTATTTATGAAGTTACTTGTGTAAATTAAAAGTTTTCGAAACAAGGACATGTTCTCAAAAATCTCTATAATTATGTTCCCACAAAAATAATTGTGTGATAAGGAATGTTATGAATGGTCAACGGATACTGTTATGCATAGGTACTAGGGTCCAAGGACCAAGCGCCATTGTTATTTTTTTTGGTTAACGGCAAATACGCTTTCTAGTAGGTAGGAGATTTCATGATAGTTATTTAAAAAAAAAAACTCGGAATATCGTAGCTTCTATTTCTAATAAGTAATATTATAAATTACCGCGCGGCGGCGTAGTGTTGGATGGCTATGGATAAAAAAAAACAATAAAATAACAAGTCTTTTAATAACAATGATAAATTATTTACGTAAACCAACGTATATAGTATTTGGATTATTATGTTCACTGGTTTTTTTTTTTATTTGATGTTAGTATTATATTCGAATAGATCGTGAATGGTTTAATTTATTTCTCTAGCGCTATCAAAATCGTACATATCAATAGGACCATAAAATCAATTATATAAAAAATTTCCATATTTTAAATCAAATTCAATAAGTATAATTCAATAATGAGAAATTTCATAGCAAAGTGTTGTTAAACATCTGCTAAACAACCCTCCGCGTGTGTTTAAATTCTAAACCATGTCTAAGGCGTGTCTAGCTCAAAACAACTGGTAAACACTGTTTTGTAGTAAGGAATTTTATAAACACGTGTTCAACTGATGCGTAAGTTTTTTGTAGTAAGACCG
>OX596261.1:10174161-10263638 GCA_951394255.1 Polyploca ridens
AAAATCTACAATAAATATAAAAAATACAAAATAAACGTACCAACTATGCTCTTCTCAGGTGCTGGTGGTATTATCCTTCCGGAACGTAAATATTTCTCTGTTAGCTTCTCATGAAGACCTAAGAAGTCACTGAAACGTCTGAGCACAGCAAAGTCGTGTTTGCTGAAGATTGGCATATTGGTCTTAGTGATGACTCTGTATGCTACGTAAGAACTCATCATGCCTTCTCCAATCTTTTGTGGCTCCGTGATTGTGATGATGATATTGTTAGCGCGTTCTGTTGCTATCTGTAAATGTAGATAGGTATATTACTAAATGGGAACAAATATGGCGATGATAAGCCAGTGGTAGTGACGTTGACGTAACTCCTACAATGAGCTTGAGCTTTCAGTGAAGGAAAACATCGTGAGGCCAACATATTGTGTGGTAGGATAATATGGTAGTATCTGCCTGACTGGCTACGACCCTAAAGGTGTATGTAAATCTGTCGCCAAACACCCATCCCATGTTTTCCCAGTTCTTTCTAGGCTTTGTGTGCTTGCCACCTCTGGCTAAATCATTACTGACCAAAAAAAAAAATTATTTGCTATATGTTAAGCTTGTGCAAGGCTTCAGTTCAACATAGGTAAGTGATAAAGCGGCCAAATGTCGTAAACAAAATACAGGCAGCTATGAAACATCGCCAATCACTAATATAACATTATAAATGTAAGGGTTTGTTGGATTGTCCTTATTTCACTTAAAGGTACTTAATTGAGCTGGAGTGATACAGGTTATTTATCCCTAACGGGTATGCAAGTGAATTCGAGAACACCATTTTTTTTTTCTGGCAACATACAATCATTAAGTAACGTTTTTACAAAGTATTCTGATCATCATTTACAACAGTAATCAATACACAGACAGAAAGGTTGGCTTATCATATTAATTATGAATAAAGTTATACCACAGAGGATGAAACTAGTAATACAGACACGTTCATATATTTGAGTTAATTTAGTTAAACTAGGTATACTAAACCACGTTTATCTATGTACTCATACTCATATTAATATGAAATATATTGAATATTAGACACAGACATTAGCCATAGTCCAGAGAAAGACCATGTTAAAATAATTTTTGAGGTTCTCTGCTATTGCATCTTGCATTAGTTAGTTATTATATGAATCATATGTTGACATTGACTATATAAGTATAAGATTTTGTATAAATAATATCAATTCAAACATTTATAAACAATAATAGCATACTCATTTTAACAATTGAGCTGGCAATGGTTCAATAATTGTCATTGTATTGTTATCTATGTTATGGAAAGTAGATATGTGGCTGCAGTAAATAACATGCAATAAAAATATAACTTTTGGATGAGATATTTAATTTCTTTGTGTGATTCATATGCTAATAATACTTGAAATGGTGCACAGAGATTATTGCTTTTTATTTTATTCAGCTAAGGTGTTAAACAAGCATATGGCCCGCCTGATGGTAAGCAGTTACCGTAGCCATTTGGATGCTTGCAACACGAAGCATCGCTCACGCGTTACCCACTTTCCCCCCCTCCCCTACAAGCACTGGTTGAAAATGTACACTCATTTAGAACCTAAGCAAATATGGTCCATAACTGTTAAAAGTTCTTATAAAATTAAAAAATCATTGAAAGCAGTTGATATGATGACTACATATAGTAACTTCAGTAGTTTAGAGCTTCATAAGTGTCTTAATGTAGCCCAAATTGAATAAATATCTTTGACTTTGATATAATTGTCATGCCAGTTGGCAATGAGTTTAGATACCCTGAGTGCCACACAACAGGCTGTTGGTTTCCATACTCAAATTCCGCTTAGTTTGGTCACACATGTCCATGTGTAAACAGGTATTTAAAAAGTTTACAAATTATTATTATTACCTCCTCCATAATTGGACTGCTGAGAGTAGCAGTGATTGATGGAATATCACCAATGGTGGCCTTCTCCAGGCCCTCTCGAGCACCATTTACTTCTGGGTCCAAGCTGACTTCCTGCAATCAACATGGTGATGTGGCATATTTCACAAAAGCTTTTACATTATTTTTTATGGAAGTTATGATCAATATAGAGGAAAACGGAAGTAAATATTTCATTATTATTAGTAATGCTTTATTTAAAGGGCAATAATCACTGCTCTTTAAATGGCTCCACAAAACAATATAACAATTTGATCTCAACATTGTATTTTTGTAGAAAATGTATGAATTATCTTCAAGGTGACTCAGACATGATATTATTATGAATATTGTTGTACCATGAGTATTAATACAAGTACCTACTTAGTTGGCAATAATGGGATATTTATTGAGCAAAGAGAGCCGCCTTATAGGCGGACGTTGTACAAAAATAAAACATCGCGTAAGTTAATTTGTAGCTACATAATTAATTAGTTACAGGAAATTTGTAGTTTACTTACACAACAAATTACAGTTATAATAAAAATAATATAAAATAAAAACTATAAAACAGTTACTACAATATGTACAGAGAGGGGCGTCAACGTGCGTCCTGGTGAGTCGCCGGGGGCGGACGCGAAAACAACAAGCCAGTAAAACAGGATTACAAAGATACCTGGACCGCCGAAGCAAAAAGATCTTCGTCATCTCGACTATCGTTGTTAATATCGACGGTGCTGAAAGGTGGTGTATCTGGCTCCTCCGACATGTTCAAGAAGCACAATTTTACACGAACTCAAGCGATCGAACGAAACAATACAAGCTTCTAATAAAATTTTCGTGAAAACAGCGAATAACTTTCCGATACGATGGCTCGTTTTGACAGAAGTAATTATTAAATACCTCGCAATGTTTCATTCCAAAATAAAACTGTAAAAATCTCAAGCGTATAAAAGAAATACTTTATTGAGTTTTCAATACGTTTGACAGTGCTAGCATAAACAATATGCTAGGATTAGCTAATAAATTTATCTGGAACAGAGCGTCACCTAATGTCAAGATTTAGGTGACATAAGCAGTTGTATTTTTACCCGACTGACCCGGAAGGAGGGTTATGTTTTTCGAGTGTATGTATGTATGTATGTATGTATGTATGTATGTATGTCTATTTCTTTGTGCCGCTCTGCAGCCTAAGCGGCTTGATGGATTTAAACATATGAGGTGTCGTTAGATTCGTCTTGACTGGGGGAGTGTCATAGAGTATATTATTTTTATATGGCGCCTAAGAATAAAAAATAGTGGGGGGGGGTATTAAAAATAAAAGTTTCGTTATTATAACAATATGGGTATCAAATGAAAACTTGTAAATAGACTATTCCAAATATGTATATATTGTAATACTTTTATGCTACCATTTTGACGTAAACTGCAAAAAACCACGTGAGCCGTTACCATACGTGAATCACAGAGTTGCGATGGTTGTTAGCGTTCCTTTACCGTACCGCTCATTTACTTACTAATCAGCGTTGCCAGATTTTTTTTCGGGCAAATCGGGATTTTGTAACCTCTTGAGTAAAAAAAGCGGGATTCTATCGCCGTAAGCGGGACATACCTACAAATTTTATTTTGTCAAGTTTTTTTGGCCGGTTTTAGCCAAGTGCGACCTACTCGCATACCGAGGGTTCGATAGAAACTCGTATTTAAATAGTTAATTAATCACGGGAATCGAGTCTCGAAGATTTTTCACCTTTTTTCGATTGTTCTAATATAATGGCATGTTTTTTTTGTATTGTAACTACAAAATCCTTTCTGGATTTCTTCCTTTACTTGTGCTACATGGAATTACTTTTTGCCAAATTTTATGATTCTAGGTCAACGGGAAGTACTCTAGTAAGCCATAAGTTTTGATTCCCTTGCGAGCTTCAAAATATGCGGCATATACGGCCGTATCTTTTGATTGCGTTGACTTAGAAGTTTGATTTTATGTCACAGTGACATTTAGCGCACTTTGGCACGGTTCTCCAGCATATCCAATTTCTTTGGGTTCCCCACCACACTGCCACAGATTACTAAATAGTTACTACGTAACCAACCACAGCGGTGTTTAAGACGCATCACAAAAAAGCTGGTGCCATTTCTGTTCAGTGGTGTCTTTATTCCCACTTCCACGTCCAACGATGATTTCACCGTCGAATAATCCTCGAAAAGCGGGACAGAGCCTGTCCCGCGCGGGACATTTAATTTTGGGCTAAAAATCGGGACGTCCCGCCAAAATCGGGACGTCTGGCAACGCTGTTACTAATACATACAACTCTTTCTGTATAAAACTAAAAAGTCTGAAATAAATTAAATTATTAAAAGAAACAAAAAACCCGACTGCGTAAAACATAAATTAACTGAAAAGAGAAAAACAAGCTCTTAAATGTATAGAATTTTGAATATAACTTGAATTTTATAAGGTATTGCAGTCGGGGATAAACAAATATTATAAAAAAATACATACTTAGGTTATTGGTTGTCCCCGATTGCAATACCTTATAAAATTCAAGTTATATTCAAAATTCTATAGATTTAAGAGCTTGTTTTTCTCTTTTCGGTTAATTTATGTTTTACGCAGTCGGGTTTTTTGTTTCTTTTAATAATTTAATTTTGGTTGTTTTTCAATCTATTAAGTCAATGGTTTTTCAGAAAACAATTCATGGGTGTTTATTGAGGTTTACTTAATATTGATTATAGTTTAATATAGAATAACTCTGAGTTATATATAAATGAGGATTTATTTACCATACATGGAGGAAGTTAAACGTGGCATATAAAATATGGCAACATTTTTATCATCTGCCTGCTTGCCAGTATATATAGTATTATCTATGCTGCTTGCTGTCATTCTGCACAGGCCAATGAAACTCTCTTTTTAATTCGTGCCCATAAATAAATGTACGGAAAGTAGCTCTATCTAGTTTATGCGGAACACAATTTTGTAAAACAGTTAATCCTATTACCGAAAAGATGGCGCGAGCAACGACTTTTTCGAGTTTTAATTATAAAGATATGAAAAATTTATTTATAAAAATAGAGTAGAAGATAAGAATATTTTTCTAACAAATTACAACGTTATTTTGCTAATAAATAATTAATATGAAAATGGTCCATTCGAATCAACACTTTGGATTTATAAAATAGCAACACTAACGTTGCGTCAAATGTGAAAATAAATACGTTATCGTACAAATAAATCACAAAGTCTTTTCGCGATTTCAGTTTCAGTTTTTGTGTACGGTTTGTGATATCTTAATACGATTTACCCCTGGCTGTGTTATTTGGACTTGTATTCTACAATCAACGATCGACCCTGCTATTCTCTATTTGACTTTTGTTGCTACGAATTTGGATTTTTGTCGAAAATGCCGAGAAAATCAGCATTGAAATGCTATTTTGGATGTGAGACTGAAGGTATGTTATAATGTTTTAAAATTTTCAATGTATTTCTGATACCTATGAGCTACACCACAACTTATAGTAACATCAATATCAATCATATTACAGGTGCACTTAAAAAAATGAATCGCTCGATTTAATTTTTAGGTACCTCCTACCTACACTTTCCAACCCTTACATGCTATTTTGTTTTAGGTCCACTCCATCAATTTCCCAAACCAGAATATCCTAGTTTGGATAGGTTTAACCTATGGAAAATGGTTTTAAATGAAGATGTTAAGGAAAAAGGGAACAACTACATATTCAACAACATTCGATTTTGTGATTGTCATTTTGAAGGTTTTTATCGTTCCGTGAGTAAAAGACTGACAAGAAATGCTGTCCCAACTTTAAACATATGTAAGTAAGCTGAATTGTTCTTACAATAATTTTACTTACTATCAATTATTAATTTCATAGAGTTAAAATATTATAGAGTGATAGCGTTAACAACATTACTTTGAGCGAAGCATGAGCAATTTCCATATATATCGTATTCTAGTTGATTTACAGTCAGAAAAAATGTTGATATGGATTCTTCGTAATTTTTTCTCGGTATATGTATCAATATAAACGAGAAATTGGTATTCATTAAATGTATTTTAGTCATTGAAACTATGCCTTTAAACGAAGTGTGGGTACATAGCTCACACATTCACGGACTGTACTCTACACTTTATAAAAGATAGATTGATCTCTGCAACAGTTGTTTGAGTCATATGAAAATTAACCTTATGGCTTTAGCGTAAGGTTTATCTGTATCATCATAAAATCAACCACTTATTTAACAGATGAACCTTATTGTAAGATTAATTTTAATATGACTCAAACAACTGTCGCAGAGATCAAGCTATCTTTTATAAAGTGTAGTACAGTAGCTCTATTATTATTCTAACTCTATGATTAATGTATTTCAAATGTGTTAATATAATCTGCAAAACTTAAAACAATTTGTCAGAAGTAGTTTTGATGAATCTTAATCCTAGCTAATATTATTATATTATATTATATTATAAATGCGAAAGTGAGTTTGTTTATTTGTCTGTTTGTTTGTTACGCCTTCACGCCTCAACTACTCAACGGATCATCATAAAATTTGGCATGCAGATAGCCTATGGTATGGAGAAGGACATAGGCTACTTTTTATCCCGCGAACGCGGGGGATAGCAAGTTATCTATATAAGATGTATTTTTGAAAGACAAGTAGTTACATATACTACTTGTCTTAATCAGTTATGAGGTTTCTAAAAGCTCTGCTTAGTTTGGGATCAGATGATTGTGTGTGAATAATGTCCCATGATATTATTATACAGGTTGTTGTTTTGTTCAGCGACGAGCGACTCAGGGTCGATAATACAACTGATACTGGTGCTTAAAAAAATATAAAAAAATACTTTATTTTTTTTATACAGGGTGTAACGGAAAGGTCATATACATCCGAAAGGGGTGAAAACTACATCAGGTATAGAGTCTCTATAAAAAAATTCAGCTTTCAGCAGAGCAAAATAAATAACTCAAAGAATTCATACCAAATTTTTGGTTCCATAAGTTTATTGAATTCAAATCATACCAAAGTGTCACTGCACTACGAGGGTTATCATCCTTGCAAATAATATTATTAAAATCTCTTTCGTGATCTGTGCGCCTAGTACAAAATGTGCCGTCGCCGCCTCGTGCCGCCGCGGCTTCCCTTTGACGGCGCGAACTAACAGGGATCAAACGAGCCGATAAGCGTATTTAGCACCGACATGACGAGCACGTGTCATTTTAACATAGGGTCATTGCGCTGGTTTGCCGTCCAGTACCACTTTTCGTCCATTTGACTGAGGTACTACAAACACATGCGTAAAATTTGAATACAAACGTACCTTCCCGCGCAAGTTTGGACTTTTTGCAATCCATAATGTCTAGGCAACAGTTCTATCAACATGAAAATGTGATTTGACGAGTAGTGACTTCAAAAATATTAACGTCAGTGACCGCTTCGCATCCCTGCCTTGCAGAAGTCAACGCGCCTAAAAAAAATTATACCGGTAGGAAAAGTTCATGGTAAGTTTAATAACTGTTTTAGCTAGTTTACGTAATGTTTTTGGCAAGTATGTCTATTTAACACCATATTTAACACAAATTTAAGTGTTTATTATAGTTTTTTTATGGAAATCTTAGTAAAATTTAGTGGACTAATACTAGCATACCAATTTAGCAAAATATTTGGTTTTCGTCCACGTGGACGGAAACCCAAATAGCTATGTGAATATTTGTAATGGTCATTTTACTTCAACGGACCTATAAAATAATGAATTATCTCCCAATAATGATCTTTATTGCAATGAATTTAGACATTTTAGTTTCCGTCCACTCCTTTGTCAGTGTTGCGGGAATAAAAAATATTTATAGGACGTGGACGAAAACTAAAAAAAGCGTTTAATGTGGTGTTAGTTTTCGTCCATGAACGAGCACTAGGGTGGACGAAAATTAAAAAAAAGATATTCTTTTGCATTATTTTTCGTCCATAGACATATTATTTGTATACTAGCTGTTCCCCTGTGGTTTCACCCGCGTTCCCAGGATAAAAAGTAGCCTTGTCATTTAAAAAACTTACTTTAAAACTAGAAAGAAAACCGCCGCGTACACGGAAGATTCCTTAATAAAGGCTCTAACTGCAATTTGGGAAAATAAGGCGTACAAATGTAGCAAAAGCTTAGGGAAGATGGCAACTGTATTCCAAGCAGAAACATACGCCATAATAACCTGTGCTCAGGAGAATATAGATAGAGGAACCAAAGGTAAATCCATCTATATTCTCAGTGACAGTCAGGCTGCAATCAAAGCCATGGCATTCTACAAAGTGGACTCCAGACTTATTCTGGATGCTGTCCAAACCCTAAACAGGCTTGGGAAGCATAACAGGGTAAGACTGATGTGGGTCCCTGGGCACAAAGGAATCCATGGTAACGAAGTGGCAGATGAACTGGCAAGAGAGGGCTCAGCAAATGACTTTGTGGGTCCAGAACCATGTGTAGGCATATCGACGTGTCTCGTAAAGGCCACATTTAGGGAGTTTGCAGATCAAAGACAACGAACACATTGGCTGTCTAATACCGGTCTACAACACTCCAAGAAATTCCTAGGCTCTAATTTCAAAGCCCGGGAATGCATTTGGAATATGAGCAGGGGGCAAATCCGCTACCTGCTTGGGACCTTTACTGGGCACTATGGAACCAACGACATGCTCATGAAGATGGGTCTAACCGCGACACCCATGTGCAGGTTGTGTGGGGAACATACGGAACGCATGGAGCACCTTCTGTGCATGCGATGCACTGGCTGGTAAGCGAATAAGTCTACTAGGGATCGGATATCCAAAACCAGAAGACTATAGGCTCATATCTCCTAGCCTAGTTGTAAAACTCATGAAAACAGTTTTCAACGAGACTGGGGAGGAGTAAGGTATCTAGGGGACCACAATAGATCCCAATGGGTCGAAATTTCCGAGCTATTTCTCGGCCCCTCCATAAGATAAGATAAGATTGGGCTCCAGTGCCTACCCTCCTACTCTGTCATCAGTACCTGAAAATCATATATGGTCTAAGTTCATCTCAAGACAAGTCCAACATCCCCAAACACGGCTAGAATACGTTGCTACGCTATAGAGTCCCAGTTCCTACCCTCCTACTCCATCATCAGACCCTAAAAACCATATATGATCAAAAATCACCATACAATTCCAACGACCCCATACACGGCCAGGATACGTTGCTCCACTATGGAGTTCCAGTGCCTATACTCCTACTCCATCATCAGACCCTGAAAACCATGCATGATTAATGTTCATCTAACGACAATTTCAATGAACTGACATGATGATGACATGATGACAATTTCCGAACCGGTGGTAACTTCAGTAAATTTGACCTTCATAAGTGCCCTTCTGGGGCCTAAATTGAATAAATGGCTTTGACTTTGACTTTGACTTTGAATGACTTCAAACACGGCTACGAAACGTTGTTCCACTATTGAGTTGCTGTGCTTGTGCTGTGGTTGTCATTGTAATACGCATGATTGATTTATTTTCTTAATTTCTTTAATTATAGCTAATAAAAGAAATAAAAAGAGAAAAATGACAATAAGGCTATTAAATAGTAGATATATTACGTTGTTGATTAAATAAAAGTATATTATAATTGCTTTTTAACTTGATAATTCACCTGCACTCCTTTTTCTACATAGTGGTCGAAATCTAGCTCACACTAGGACGAAAACCAATTTTTTTGGACGAAAACTAGCAAAAACCCTACTTTTGATAAAATATTTTTTTATAAAAAGATATGTGAAAATGATTTATTTTCTCTTAACATTAACCTAAAGAAGACTAATTAAGCACACACAAAAAATATAATACATTTAAGTAAGGGTACTTCAAGATATTCATTTCGGATGACAAAGCTGGCAACTCCGATAATTGGACGAAAACCAGCGCAATGACCCTACCTACTTTAGCCCCATGCTTTAGCCAAATAATTGTTAATCATTACTTACTTTAGGTAGTATTGAGTAGTTTAGTGTATTAAGTAATAATGCGTTATAATTTAATTACACGTTAATATCGAGCCAGAATTAAAAATTATGTAAAAAATCGGTTTAGATAGGTACCCTAGCTACTTAGCTATTTTTATTTTATTCCTTAATCCTACCTAGTAAACTGTAAAATCTAAAGCCATACTTAATCTTGTAAATTAACTTACATTTTTAAAGATAGGGTTCGATGTGGTGGCCTTGGTATTGTATGCACAAGGCCACTCGCTTGTTCATGGACATCTGAACATTCCACAGCATTTCTGGGGTAATTGTCCTAAAGGCGGCTTCGATCCGGACTCTCATTTCATGCACTGTATCGCACTGCACTGCGTACACCACATTTTTAATGTAACCCCATAAAAAAAAGTCTAAAGGAGTTAGGTCTGGGGATCGCGGAGGCCAAACCACGTTCCTACTACCGCGCCCGATCCATTGAGAAGTAGGTGTAGTAGAAGTAGGTGCGTGGAAGGAACCGGTTTGGTGCAGACGATGTATCATCCGATGGAAACTGGCAACCGAAGGCAGCTGCCGATCAGCAGCGATCAGCATCTGGTCTGCCTTCGATAAATCTTCGACGATACAACCAAATCAAATCAAAATACTTTATTTGTAACACAACACAACCACAGATTTATAATACAATCCTCTGTGACACAACTCTCGGGCAGCGCGCACATTGCCATCCTCGGTCCCGACACACAACATCATTTCCTAATATTCGCTATTACTGAACGACATTTTACGTAACGAAATCAAAGCGGATGGAGAGAGCGACACAAAACACAACAAACTCGAGGATAGCCTACGTACGACTGACGACTTCTGTGAATCAAAAATATTCAAAAACGACCCTAAAAATTTCTTCCCTCCTGGTACTAGGGTAGCTAGGATAATTTCGTATTATTCAATCATTTTTCTAATCAACTAACTCGGCCACTGCTGGATGGACATCACTCGGTACTTACCACATCTAGTCACCCCAGCTACCTTCTTCAGGTCGTGGCTGAGTACTACCTAATAATAATAATTTAATGAAAACTCTGAATTTAATAGGTACATCGACGCACACTAGGGCGCAGATTGAAGAAGAGCTAGGTCAGGCAGGATACTAGTTAAGTAAAACCCATGAGCTGATCAGCTGAGTTGACAAACGATACCGATTAGATCACTTGTTGTTGACTGTGCTGGGGGTACCTACATAAGTCCGTCGTTGTATTAATTTATAAGTACGGAATAATCACATAAGTTGAGGATGGTTTTGCTTTAAACCATGTTTTGTAAGGGGGATAAAGTTTCAATTGCATAGTTTTATTGTTATCTAAAAAAAACCCGATTTCGTCACTGACTCACTGATATGGTCTCGTCTTGGAAACATTTTACATGAAAATGTTTTTGGTAGGATTTATTTATTGATCAAAATCAAAAGTTGTACCAGGAGTAAGTTATCTCCACCTTCGTAACTGCAACTGGCCTATTTACCCTATCGTTGTATTGTATGTATGCATCATCGAAATTAGGGTTCATTCAGTAATTTTGTTATTATTGTGCGCCAACTCTATTCGTAAAACTCTCGTTGCTCATGAGGTCCTAGTACTTTTAATAATTATTTCCTTAATTTGATTAGCGGAATATTAAGAAGAGACTTTTGCCTCCTTAATGTGTCCTCTTATACCACCTTTTACAACGAACAGGACAGTGTTCGGAAGAATTGTTTGATCTGATGCCCACAGCTACATACCTTATAAAAGCCTTTTATTATTATAACTCTCGCCATCGACACGGCGTCGGCGCCGGCAGCGACGCGACGTCCATTCTCCTTCATACCAAATAATAAATAATAGTACAAGTGCTCATACATTGGAACCGAAATGGTTTCGTACTGTTGGCACTGTGCGGTTTCAACGGAGCTTCCTACCGCGGACGCACGCTCAGGCTAGTGTGCATTCCCCGCCCGTAGTTTTCCCAAGTGAGTACAGCATGGGGTTCTTCAAAAAGGCTGTAAAGAGATTTTTGCAGGGTCGGCAACGCGCCAGTGATACCCCTGTAGTTAAAAAGCTACTACCTACCAACTTATAAAAAATACATGGCAAAAGCTACCAACTAGTACCAACATATTCATAATACAACATACCATATCAACATATCATGTGATATCATATTTAAATTAAAAGCGGAACCCACTGAAATTATTGGTACCAGGAGATACATAAGTTGCATAGGAAAGTCATTCAGGGTTCATTTTGATATAAATTTATGTTACAAAATCCTTTTTCGGTTCTGTTCCATACATACGGTACAACTTTCGCAAAACTTACCTACAAAACGTCTTTTTTCTGTATTAAATAATTTCTAATTCCAATCTTTACGAAAACAATTAAATTCTGATATCAAAAATTCAAGATTCAGAAGGAAATAAATTTAAAATAAAAAAAAAAAAATTACTTTGTACTATGTACTTCCCCGATGGCGCCCGTTTTGTACTACAACACGACAACACGACTGTGACGTCTCACCCCCCCTCAGATCACAACGTATCGCGCACGGGTAGTATGTACACAATTAATAGGCACCTACATTTACACGTTCATCGAAAGTCGCGTAGTCGTGAGCTAAGTACTCCGTTATGTTCAACAATCCTAGCTTTCTTAAATCTAATTAAAACTAAAAACGGAACCCTTTATCATTATTTTTGTACCAGGACACACATAAGTTGCGTAGGAAAGATATTCAGGGTTCATTTGAACATAAATTTGTGTTACAAAATCCTTTTTCTGTTCTAAGTTCCATAATTTACTTTCGCAGTACCTAACTATTTAGAGTATGTATTGCCAATGGCAACCAATAAAAGATTAGATACTTATTTGATGATTTACTATGTCGAACTTACCTTAATTGTGTGGTAGAAGATTACTGTGGATAATAGTGCGTTTACTCATTTACATTACATACTACGTTATGTTTATTATTTTACGTAGGTACGATAACGTGTTATGTTAGGTGTTTTATCTAAGGAGGTACCTATTATTCCGTAGTCCCTACTAATTCGCTACAATATTTGTATTTTAACTTGTTCACAAAACTAATGGTCGCTTTTGTAAGAGAAAGTAAGAACTTATTAATAATAAAATAAAAATCCGGAACCCTTTAAAAAAATATCCAAAAATACCAGGAGTAAGAAGTTTGTTTTCACGTTTGAATAGGTCAATAACACCTACCAGCTGATTTGTGCTAGTGATGTGTTTAATTTCAATTTGAAATTTTTGGTTTCTTGGTATCATTGGATTGGAATTTCTCATCTTCCTAACAGTTAGACATAGGATTTAAAACACTTTATAGTATGGTTTATTATCATCCAAAGAAGTCGTGCACTTTATATGTATATGACCTTTCCGTTACACACTGTATATAATAAAAATAATATTAATTTGAAAATTATGTAATAAGCTAAAATATAGACGTAATACTCAACGGGAGTGCGAGGGAGTAAAGGGGTGGGGCAATGGCGGCTTGCGCCTAGCTCTAGTCAGTGCACGTGGCTAGTGACCATACTTTGCGGTAATTTTATTTCAAATTGAATAAGGTATTTCTCAACGCATTTACAGTATATAATGGAACTAAGTTAATTTTTGGAAAATGTATTTTCTGGGTCGCTTGTCGCTGACCAAAAAAACATCCTGTATAAAGAACTTAGTTCATGTATTTATAATGATTTATAAAGGTAATTTTTAAAATTATACATCTATTAATTGTTTTGTTTTTTCAGCATCAACATCACAGGTAATTGTGCCAGTACCTCCAATTTCAATGAATGAAGGAATGCAGCAGAGAGAGCTATTGGTTGCAATTTCTCCAGAAAGGGAACTACTTCCAAAAGGTAATCAATCATTTACTTCAAGTTTACATGTGATTAATTTGGTTTTATGTTTAATCGTAATTTTAATCAGGGTTTGAAACTATCAGGTTTTTTCCTGTTAATTGTTGATTATTATGATAAATCCTGCAAATGTTAGGTACGAATTTGAATTTTTGTGTGTGAGGGTGTGTGTGTGTGGTATATTGGTTGTTCACATTACCACTGAATAGACATTCATGAAAGCTGGTCTATAATTACTAAAGTTCCTGTAATAGGACGTAAGTTAGTTGTTATCCTGAGAAAACCTGAGATTATGATCAGGATTATGAGATCGTAATTTTAGATAGTCATTTTATTTTATAATTATTCCTATTTCAGCATCAACTTCCCAATCAAATTTGACAGCATCTCCAATCCCTCTGGATAAAAATTTGCAGCACAAGGAACTACTTCCCATAGGTAATAGTCTTTTCTTTTAATTATTAATTATCATGATAAATTCTGTCCGGACTGTCAGTTTCAAGAAACATGCATAGTTTCACATCTGCCGGGCGTCACGTGACAGCCTACTTTTTTTATTCTATTGATTCAACCAATGTTCTAGTCTATACTATTGGAAGTTATATATGAAAAGTTCTATAACAAATCTTAATTTTAGAATATTATAAATTTCTTCAATTCAATGTAAAAAATCATAGCCACACACAATAATTTTATTTTATAAT
Organism: Polyploca ridens; assembly: GCA_951394255.1. Classification (NCBI taxonomy): domain Eukaryota; kingdom Metazoa; phylum Arthropoda; class Insecta; order Lepidoptera; family Drepanidae; genus Polyploca; species Polyploca ridens. The sequence continues at coordinate 10,188,722 of OX596261.1, forward strand.
TATTTATATTTCAGCATCAACTTCACGATCAATCTTGCCAGTACCTGCAATCCCTATGGATGAAAATTTACATTACAAGGAACTACTTCCTAAAGGTAATATTTTTTCTGTTAATTATTAATTGTCATGATACATTCTGTCTAGACTGTCAGTCTCAAAAAACATGTATAGTTTCACATCTGCCGGGCGTCCCGCGACGGCCAACTTTTTTTATTTGGGTTCCGTCCGTATCCCAAGGGTCAAGGGTTGTCAGTGGGCCATGAACCGTAATAGGTAGATTAACATTTGATTTAATTCATCCCCCCCTCCCCGCCCCTGGATCCACGCCTGGTAAAAATCTTATGTCATTATTTTTTCAATTGCAGCCAAATCTACATGCAGCAAGAAGTGTATTCGAGAATGCACAACATTTAAAGTGAAGATTTTGAAACTCCAGAATAAGTGCAAGTCTTTAAATCAAAAAATTCGGAAGGCTCTAAAATTATCGCAAAATAAAATTTTTCTTAAAGCTGTGGAAAAGCTGCCTGAACCGGCTGCAATATTCACTAATATGCAGTTAAGACAAACATCAAAAATGCCTCGAGGAAGAAGATACACAATACAAGAAAAAATTATGTGTCTTACTATATTCAAACAGAGTCAAAAAGCATATAATTTACTGCAAAGGCTTTTTACCTTGCCTTCGAAAAGAAGTTTGCTAAAAATATTGAGCAGTATTTCCCTGTCTCCAGGAATAAATGATGTAATAATAAAACAGTTAAAAAAGACTGTAAAAAAAATGCCCACAGAAAAAAAACTTTGCACTATCATATTTGATGAAGTGGCTCTGACTCCAGGCTTATATTTTCAAAAGAAATCAGATGAAATTGTAGGATTTGAAGACTTCGGAGGAAGAAAAACAAAGAAATTGGCTGACCATGCTCTCGTTTTTTTATTAAAGGGCATTAAAGGTAAATATAAGCAACCAATATGCTTCACATTTTGCCAGAGTGCAACAAAGAGTGCAGAACTAAAGCAGTTAATAAAAAAGGTAATAGAACAAGTTGACAGCACAGGCTTAAAAGTGATCGCCACTATTTGTGATCAGTCTGCAACAAATATGAGTGCCATTAATAGCCTTATTAATGATACCAGACAAAAATATACTAGAGCTGGAGAAGAGTATAAAAGCTCCGCATTTGAGCTGAACGACATGAAAGTGTTCCCATTGTACGATCCTCCACACCTTCTTAAAGGCTTGAGAAATAACTTGCTTACCAAAAATTTGAAGTATGTTCAAAATGGAGAGCTTAAAATAGCGAAATGGGATCATCTGCAAATGTTGCTAGACATTGACGTTGGAGAAGATGACATTCGACTTATTAATAAACTAACTGAATCGCATGTGAATAAAGAAAAAATACCCAAAATGAAGGTGAAACATGCCGCGCAAGTTTTTAGTCAATCAGTTTCTGCTGCTATGAGATTCTCAGCAAGTAAGTATTTTAAATATGTTTACATTAAATATGATCATAAAGGCGATGATAGCTTATTTGTAGTGATATCGAATGCCGAGAATAGGTAAAGGTGCATTTGAGAGCCAGTTCACACAGAGATTCATAAACACAGTTAAAAGAATTATATATTCTTTGAAGCAATAACGACAAATTTTAATATTTGATAGTTAAGTAAGTTTGATATTTAATCATAATTATTTAATTTTTCAGATCACAAAATTCTACCAGAAGAGTGCCTCGCCACTGCAGACCTTCTTTTGCTGGTAGATAAGCTGTTTGATTCATTTAATGCATGTAATTATCAACCAACAGCCAAAATATACAGATCAGCGTTGAAAAAAAAATCAGTGCACTTTAAATTATGGGATGAAGTACTCCCCATTTTAAATTCAATGGAATTTATAGCAGAAAAAGATGGTAAGAAAAAATATGTGAAAGTGCCATCTTTAAAAAATTGGACACATAATATTTATGTAATTAAAGAAATGTTTTCTTATATGAATGAAAAATACAGTGTAAGCAGTCTATTGACAAGAAATTTAAATCAGGACCCCTTAGAAAACTTTTTTTGTAATATAAGAAGCAACGGGGTCCGAAATGTTTCTCCGACATGCTCCCAATTTATAGGAGCATATAAAACCTTATTGATAAATAACTTAACATCACCACACTCTATTGGAGCCAATTGTGAACAAGATAATAATAAAATGATGAGGCCATTAAGCTGTTTGATAAATATAAAAACGAGAGAAGAACCACGTCAGGATAACCCTTTAAATGTGGATTCCTTAGTAAATATATTTTATTCAGATAGAATAGAGAAACCCAGCAACATTGCTAGTAAAGAAGCAAAACGCTATGTTGCTGGGTACCTAGTGAAGAAAAGTCTGGATAAAATTTGCAACAAGTGCAACAAATGCAGACTTGAGTTGATAAGCACAACGCCTCCAACAAATAATGATTACATTTTCCAAAGGGATTACACAGGAAAATCATGTAAATATCCGTCAGAGGCGTTGTGCTCATTTTTAGACGATGTATGTTTAATAATAGAAATGCAATTAAAAGAGGAACCACATATAAAGGACATGAAATATATTTTAAGTGAAAAAATTAAAGCATTTTGCTATTGTGGATTTCTCTCGTGTAATTTACATAAATTAAACTTATTTAATTATTTGATTGGCCTCACAATAGATGTTGTCGTTCATAGTTGGTGCACCAATGTTAACAGACTGTTAAAGGGACACATAACAAAATGTGATAGTGATGATGAGGTAAAAATGAAGGCAATGGAGTATTATAAAAAAGCCCATCACAAAAGAAAATAATAAATATATAACAAAATATATTGTTTTATTTTATTTCTCTTTCAAAATTATAATTTCTGTTTTCTTTTATGAAATGGGCTAAGTTTTGCAAAATCTTAATGTAATCTACCAAGATTTGTGTAATTCATGTCTGTTGGTGGATTGTTGAACGGGTTCTGTGTCATGGATTAAATATTTTTAGATTCACACAGTTAACATTGTTATTGACACAGAATTCGTCTCAACCCTTACATTAAGATTTTGTAAAACTTAGCTTACTTTACAAGTATGAAGGAGATTTACTACAACGCCATCTACCGGAATAATATGGAAACATATAGTGACATCTATTATATGCGGAACACATCGTCCTCACAGAGTTCTTGAAGCTATATCTTAAGTGGCGCATCTATCTCAGTATATATAGTATTATCTATGATTCTGCATTTCTGCTGTCTGTCTGTCAATAGTTTGAAATGAAAAATATTTTTTGCTGCGAATAAATATTTTGGTTTTGTTGTAAAGTAAATATTGGCTATCGTACGGCTTTTAACATAATATTCTAAAACTATTGGCTACAAAATATACTGGAGACAACTTTTTTCCTATCAAGAAGGTTCTATATCAATGAAAATTCTTAACAGGTGTCGGTAAACATGAGTGGCTCTGATAGAAAGTCGAAGATTCCCGAGCCGCCGACCCCAGCGGCAGGTCCGGCTGTTAACCTACTATCCAGTGTCGCGCCCCCGTCACAGCTCCCTAACTTTGTGACGGCTGCTCCTATCCCAGCCGCACAACCCGTTGAGCCTGTAAGTTTTCCTTTGTTTTGTAAACAGCATGTAAGTTATTAAATATGTTTTTATTCATTCAAATGCTTTATTACAGTAAATATCTGATTACTATTCTAACATTAAGTTTATTCAGTTTTTTACAATCAGTGACTAGCAGAACAGAAAAAACAAGTCGTTGCATCCATACTTGACATACAAGCAAAGTAAAAAATTATGATATTGACATGGACTGATAAACATTGATGTCAATGTCAGTAATATCTCTAATATATAGGCTATAATTTATCTTACCACCATTTTACATATACTGCTATTTTTATTCTATTTACTTTTAAAACGAAGGGCTGATTTTTCTATGACCAGATAAGCGGTATCAGTTTGTGTATTTGAAATTAGAACAGTTTTGAACTAGAGAATGAAAAATCGGATCTCAATGAAATAGAGGGTCATAATGAATAAACCTCTATTTCATATTTTAAAATTTTGGAAATATTTGGCATTTTTACATAGAGAGACTTTATTTCATCGTTTGTGTGCATTATCATATATAGCTATCTTTATCTCCTATTTTTTGCAAGTGATTGATAATTAACAATAACTTTAAGCAACTTTTCACAAATAAACAAAAAAAATTTCACTGTCACAGTCAATATCTAAAAAAAGATTTGCTAATCTTAACTTCTACACTGTGATTTCTAGATACTGTATGGTATGTAACAATTGACAGCTTAAATGGCCACTTTACAGCTGCCTCAAGGTGCTCCAACAACAGTCCAACAGCAAACAGTACCTCAATTGGTACAGCCTGTCATGCTTCAACAAAGGGCAGAGCAGCAAGCTACAGAGACATTTAGGTGAATTCATACATTTCTATTATAAGGTCTGTTCACCAAGGTGATGATGGGACTGAAGGTGGTAAACACATGTGCAGCTGTTGAAACCCACAAGTACAGTACATTTGTCAAATCTAAGAAATACTTTTTGACTCTTAAGTATGTACAAACAAAATTAACCTTATTGCTTTACAATAAGGTTCATAACTTAATTTGACTCCGGAGGAGAGACGCAGTGTCTTAGAAATGTGCCTTCTTTATATATATATATATATATTAAATGGACGCATAGACAGCCCAGAACTGTTGGCGAGAGTTGTTTTCTGTACCCCGGGACGCCGCACGCACCACACACATCTGTTGCATGTTCCGCACTGCTCAACCAATTACGCCAGCAACTCTGTTCTCACGCGTATTGCACATAAGTACAATACCGTATTTAGTAACATCGATCTCTTTTTATATTCAAAACATACGTTTAGGAATCACATTATAAAAATAATTAAGCAGGTACGCGTTTAAGAATGTACACATTACTTTCTTTCGTTCTTGTTCTTTTTCTCTTTTTTTTATTATTTGTTAACATGTGTGGAGCTGCATTAAGCATATGATATCTATATATATATTTTTTTAGAAATATATACTATAATTTGTTTTTATTTTGAAATTTTTGATATTTTGCTATATTTTTAATGTGTGTTTGCCAAGTGATTTTTTTTATTCATTTCTTTGCCACTTTGGTTTTAGCAGTCAATTTTATATTATATTCTTTACTTTTCTATTCGGCGTTCTTGTGATATGCCATACTAACTGTTAGTTTTAAGGGAAACCTATTATTATCCTTACTTTATTGGTTATATATTTTTTTTTACTAAAATGTTATGTTACGCTGTTGGTTTTCTTAATAAATAAATAAATAAATAAATTTCAATATCAAGCCTTTTTTACCAAACAGAGTACAAACTTATTACTTTATTATTATAGTTACAAAATTATACAGGATGTTTTTTTTTTTCTAGCCAGTGAGGGCTACTTCTGAACTACAGGTCTTAGAGAAAAACGCTGAAGGGAACCCCAAGCTAAATTTTTAAGAAAATAAAAATGCCATTAAAAAAAAAATAAAAAAAAATGTGTTTTATATTTTTTTTTTAAATGTGTTTTATGTTTTGTATTTTTTTTCAAAAATTTTTTTTTTCTTTTTCTTCTACTTAACAATACGAACAAAACTATGTATGACAATCTTGGTCTGAAGTTGCTAGAAGTTATCAAAATTGACCTCAAATTTTTTGTCAGAATGCTGAGAGCCAATTCTTTATGGCTAAACATAGTGAGGTCCCTGCGAGATCTGCTCCACCTCGTCAAACTTTACGCAGCATAAAACCATGGTCAAGGAAAATATAAAATAATATTTTGGATAACTTCCATAACTTGAGAGCAAGATTGTCTTACATAATTTTGTTCATATTGAGACGAAGAAGCAGAATTTCGAAAAAAATCTTTTTTTGTAAAAATTCAATATCTTCGAAAATACTATTTTTTTTAAATAAATTTCAATCGCATTTTAATTTTCTTCAAAATTCAGCTCGGGGTTCCTTTCAGCGTTTTTCTCTAAGACCTGTAGTTCAGAAGTTGCCCACACTGGCTAGAAATAAAAAGCCCTGTATACAAATGGGCTAGATGACAAAAAAAATCATATAATCTGTCTTTTACATTATCAAAAAATATTAGACACATACTTTTTCGTATGTCAATTAAACAAAAAAATACGAAGATATTGAGAGAGATAGATAAGAAGTTCCGCGTGATGTCATGTTAGAGTACACTTATTACTCTAAAGCAGTGTTTTTCAATCTGTGAAACCTTAGTCGGGGGGTCGCCGGCAGAAGGAAAAAGGCAAGGTAGACTTCGCGCAAGCGGGCATCCAACTTACCTCTTACTTTGTTGCAAAACATTCGCGGCTTCTTGCAGACTAATAAGTAAAGGAATCAAAATAAAGAAAATCATTATCGTAGTCTTTTAATTTATAAATTCTTTGTCTGTCTGACAAGGCGGTCGCCAGAATTTTTCAACCTGTAAGGGGGTCGCGAAATCAATAAGATTGAAAACACTGCTCTGAAGTGATCACGAACCCCCACTCCCGAACTTTGACTTGCTTTATCTTTGTAAATTTTAAGGATTTCATAAAGCAAAAAATACATGTCCAATATTTTTTGATAATCTAACTGACGGACTAATTAGAATTATTATTTTACTAGCTGTCCCCCGCGGTTTCACAAAGTAGCCTATGTCCTTCTCCATACCATAGGCTATCTGCATGCCAATTAATCATCGCGAGCTTCATACATTGATTTGTACAAAAAAATTAAACATTTTAGAGGGTTTTGAATCACTTTTAATGTTGAGATAACATTACCAGCAACATTTTAATATACAAGAAATATTTTATAAACCCCACAAAAAATTACAACAACATAACAGTTTTGGTCGCGAATAGTCGCGATTCGCCAGCATGCCATAGAAATTCGCGTTTTTATCCCCGGGTTCTAAAAATATTTGAAATGGCTCAAGTTGTTAGGCACCAAGGATCCAAATATAAAGTCATTCCAACGTTTCTAAAAATCTTTTTGTACAAATCTCGCCATGATTCTTTCATGATGATCCGTTGAGTAGTTGAGGCGTGAAGGCGTAACAAACAAACAAACAAACTCACTTTCGCATTTATAATAGTTAGGATTAACTAGGATTCCTCCCTATTAAAAAAAACTATTTATATAATAATAAAGGGTTTGAAGATTTTGGTATACTTTTCAGGAGCAATTTTTTTTATTAATGCTGCGCATGATTAATCCTATATACACACACATCAAAAAAAGTTTGTGATCAGTTTGAAAAATCGAAATCTATCAGAAAAATCCAATGGCTTACAATATTTTTAAATTAAAAATATTTGTAGGTATCATCCCTTTGAGTAGGTACTACTGAATATTTTTATATGTTGTATCTTTGTCCACAGCCCTGTAATTCCACTCAGCAGAGGAGAGCCAATGTTGTCCATAAGATCACCAGAAGGCTCCCAAGATACAGTATCACCTGAATCTGTACCTGATTCCACATTTGACACTGATCGAATAGGTAAGTTACAGCATAATTATAACGAGGTTTTCTTATTAGAAAGGTTAACAAACACAAAACCGGCGAAGTGCGAGTCAGACTCGCACTCGGAGGGTTCCGTACAATATTAACTAAATCAACTTTGCTATGAAAAAAGAAACGCCAAAAAAAGAAGTATTTTGTATGTGCGCCCCTTTTTTTTTACTTTATAAAAAAAAATATTTGTTGTTATAGCGGCAATAGAAATACATATTCTCTGAAAATTTCAGCTGTCTACCTATTACCGTTCATGAGATATAGCCCACTGACAGACAGACGGACGGACGGACGGACGGGCGGACGGACAGCAGAGTCTTAGTAATAGGGTCCCGTTTGGCACCCTTCGGGTACGGAATCCTAAAAAGTAACAAAGGCACTTACGAAACGAGGGTTACCGTTTCTGTCCGCCAACAGGTAGAGCCACTAGCGAGTTACACATTCCGTTTGGTCCCATTGTCATCAGGTCAGGATTGATTACTTCTTAGTGTACTTTGAAGTCTGTTTAAGTATTTCGTAAAACAGTTTTTGTTTCAAATAACAACAAAAACAAAGAAAAACAAACAAAAAACAACCAAATTGTGAACCTCCTTTTTTGAAGTCGGTTAAAAAGGAGAAAATACGTCTCGAAAGACAAAACTCAAACCAAAACAGGGTTGGTAGCTATTTGCAGATATGTCTGCCATAATTAATCAGAGATAGCACAATTTCACAAAAATCATTAATGTGAATATCCGCAATGAATAGCTCGCAAACAGTATATGTTCAGTAACATTCTACATTTATAGATACCAACACTACACTAGCGCCTCTCGCGGCTAATTCAAGTGTGTTAGCCCTCATTAGAAGTTTAAAAATCTCAGAAACTCTCTTTGTAGTCGAGCCTTTGATGAACACACTATTGGATACTTTTCCAGGCGATATAATGCCAGGAAGCGGTATACTGACGTGGGTGAAGGGAGCAGTATCCACTGGTGGTATATTCCAACGTGTTGCCGAGAAGGCCAAGAGTTCAGTGGACTCCATGATCACTACACTCGACCCACAGATGAAGGAATATCTTAGTAAGTTTAAGTAATTTTTCACAGATATCGATATAAGAATATGTGAAGACATGAAGTTACATTTAATCATTTTTATATACAATAAATAAAAATCCTGGGACATTCCTCACACACGGTCATCTGATCCCAAACTAAGCAGAGCTTGTACTATGGAAACCAGATAACATATAATACATATACTACTTTTTGTTTGTAAATACATACTTAATTTACATAATTACACCCGGACTCAGGACATACAGACATGTTCATGCACACAAATGTATGTTCTGTGTGGAAATCGAACCCACGACCTGCGACGCGATGGTTGGAATCTTAACCAACTGTGCCAACTGGCCTATCAAAAATATAACATGTCATAATGCAAACATGAGTTTAAAGAAATCATGTTTCCATAGTGCATAAGAACGGCAAAGTTTTGTGTCGGTATTAAAACAATTCTTCATTGGTCTTATTCCTACTTTTGCACTACACATTTCAGAAAGCGGAGGCGACTTATTCATAGTAGTGGCATCAGATAAAGAAGTCAAAGTGTCACCCATTAGGGAAGCTTTTCAAACTGTATTTGGGAAGGCAACTGTTGTGTGAGTATTGCAAAAACTAAATCTTAAGTCAATGGATGTCGATAGTAACTAGTTTACTGTTAAAATAAAACCTTTTTCTGACGAGGATAGGGCTCATAATCATTATTCAGTGGTTCCATACGTTTTGGTTGATTAGTAAGCTTTTATGGGCAGATGATTAAAAAAAAACGCCAAATACCACACGTCGCTCATATTTAAGTTGTGATTTGACATTTTGATTAGCTAGTTTGCTGAAAAATTCTATTTAGTCCGTCATTTACATTATCAAAATATGTTATGTTAGACTCGTATTTTTTCTTTTGTCAATTAAACAAGAAAATACGAAGATATGGTGTGTTGAAGTTCCGCGAGACATCACATTTTGGTACACTTTAACTCAAAAGTGACGTCACTCCCGAACATTGACACGGTTTATCTTTGTTAATTTTTAATGATTTGGTAAAGCAATAAATAAACTAAAGGTGGTAAAATTCAACTATAAAAATGTAACAACTTAACGTTCATAAGTGCCTTAGGCGGTTAACACACTGCCACGCACCACGCAGCGTAGCGCGTGAATGCGTGTTTTAACGTTGCTTGTAAGTATCTCCGTTTGTAAAGAAAACACGCACAGTCCAACACACAGAAAACGCATCCACGCGCGTTCATTTTCGTTCGTTGATACGCATAATGCAGCGTGATGCGTGGCAGTGTGTTAAACGCCTTACCAGGGCCTAAACTGAATAAATGACTTTTTGATTTTGATACATGTCTAATATTTTTTGATAATCTAACCGACGGACTAATCACATTTCTTTTACTCAGGTAACATCCCTGTTGTATGGGATAAGCGATTCACAAGTGTTTAAGAGGTTCCTAAAGGGGTTAGAACCTTTGTGGCATAGCTAGCCGCCGCCATTTTAGTTTTTTTTCAATGTCGCGGCGCACGATGAGTCTGGTATATATGGGTAGAGGACACTTATACAAACAAAAAATGTTAATCAATATGGTGGCCTAAAGTGTCACGTTTCCGAGATATTTGGAGGTAAAGATCGCCATAAGAGAATTACGACAATCATTAAAAATTAACTTATTACGTGTTTATATGCATTCGATTGTATTCAAATAATAGTTCCCAGGTTGATTTATCAATTTTTTAGAAGAGAGTTAAACTAGGAGCACGAAAAACAATATTTTTAATTACTTACCTACTAAACAGCATCGTAATATTCGCTATGAACCACAATGTTGTCAAAGCAGCTCGGATCGTGACTTGTTTTCCATCTTGTCATTATTATACAAACAAAAATTACAATACTTCTCCTATAATCTCATTTTACCAAGTTAATTGGAACTAAAGATCGCTAAGTAATGCTCCCTGAGCGCCAAAATTGCAATAGCGACGTAATAGTACATTATGATACATGTGTGCAAAGTTGGTTATTAATACTCGAGGCGTATTAAGCGCGTGAGCCGTAGGCGAACGTAATAAATGAGTCGAGAGTGTAATAATCAATGCACACGCGTGTCATACGTTTTTCAACACACTTGCGAGGAAAAAAACAGACCTGTTTTTTTTAAGTAGATTTTTTGATAATACTGAAATCAACACAATGAGAACGTTTACAAATATAGCAAGGTTTTTTTTTGACAGCGGTGAGCTGTCAAACTATTTTACCCGTTTAAATTAAGAATGCTTGGTCTACATATCACTTGCAGTGAGGTACAAACTTATCATAATCGGGATTATACCTTCATAAAACTGTGCGGTAATGTAAAGTAAAAAACACAAATGCGTAATAAGCTGCATTAGGATACTAAAAGCGGTGCAATAAATGTTATTTTACGAGCGAGTGTGTTGAAAATAAATAAAAAAACCCGGTCCCGCGGCCGGCCCGATCCGACCTAATAAAACTTCCACCTAAATGAAAGTCCCGTCTTCGTCGAACACTGCTCACGTGCACACAATGCCCAAAAAGGGCGATAGATCAGACCCGATGAATTACAGGCCTATTGCCATCACCTCTCATTCTCTCCAATGTCATGGAGCGAGTGATCAACACGCAGCTCTTGAGATATCTAGAGGATCACGATTTGTTGAGTGACCGACAATATGGCTTCGGCCATAGTCCATTGGCTGGTGACCTTCTAGTGTATCTCTATGTGATGTGTCTATGTATTCACTAGAAGGTCACCAGCCGAGTGATCACTCGCCATCGAAAGTCAAGGTGGCGAAGGCATTCGAACGGGTCTGGCACTGGGGTCTTCTAACGAAGTGACCAGCATATGGGTTTCCCGAGGGACTATGCAAATGGGTCACCAATTTTTTATCCAGCAGATGCATATGAGACATAAATGCTGGCGCCCCGCAAGGGTCTGTACTATCCCAAACACTGTTCCTGCTGCATATCATTGAAATGCTGTCTATTGACGGCATTCATTGTACAGAGGACGCTCATTGCAATTATTCCTCGTTTCGTGGTGGAAGAAAGCCGCGAATGGCTTGTGCCTGAAATAGAGAGCACACTAACTAGTGTCTCCGATTACGGTCGACTAAACCTAGTCCATTTCAACCCCACTAAGACTCAAGTCTGCGCGTTCACCGCTTAGAAAACCCCATTTGCTGTGAACTCACAATTCTAGAACACGAACATCAGTGAATGCATCGGGATCCTCGGCATCGACATTTCTAACGACGTCAATAGGCCGTCTAGAAGACAAGGTTAAGCTAGCATCCAAAAAACTCGGAAGTGCTCAACAGAGCGACGCAGTACTTCACATCGGGGCAAAGGCTGCAACTTTACAAGTCGCAAGTCCGGCCTTATATGGAGTACTGCTCTTTTCTGGATACCAGTTTGGGCCTTTAGACTCGGTTCAGCGACGTGCTATTAGAATTGTCGACGATCCCGAGCTCACAAGCGGCTTAGGGCCCCTCAATCTGAGGAGATTTTGCCTCCTTATGTGTGTTCTACCGCTTGTACAACGGACAGTGTTCTTTAGAATTGTTTAACCTGATGCCCACGGCTACCTTCTACTATCCTCACACATTGGAACCAAAATAGTTTCGAACTATGCGGTCTCAAAGGAGCTTTCTTCCGCGGACGCTTAGACTATGGAATGAGCTCCCGCCGTGGTTTTCCCAACGGAGTACAGCGTGGGGTTCCTTAAAAAAGGTGTGAAGAGATTTCTGTAGGGTCGGCAACGCGCGAGTGATACCTCTGGTGTTGCAAGCGTCCATAGGCTACGGTAACCACTTACAATCAGGCGGGCCGTATATATGTTTGTTTGCTACCTAAGTAGTTTAAAAAAAATCCTTTTATTTAAAGTTTTGAGGTCACGGCTTGTTTCTATTATGTGTATTATTTTATTTTTAAAACCGTGATGCAATATTATTTGACTACAGTTTATTGCTTAAAACAAGAACATAAATTGTACTGTTACTTTAAACTATTGTCATTCTTCTCATATTATTTATACATCGATATTTCAAAATCTCGGTAACATTATATTTTAAGACAAGTATTGTCATTTTTGTTTAATAACGGAGACATGGAAAACAAGTTAACCACTACGATCCGAGCTACTTGACAACATTATGTTTCATTGCGAATATAGCGATGCGGTTTAGTAGGTAACCAATTAAGAATATTGTTTTTTCGAGCTATTTGTTTTGCTATATTCTAATAAAAAGTTAAATCAACATGGGAACTATTATTTGAATACAATCTAATGCATATAAACACATAATAAGTTAATTTTTAATGATTGTCGTTATTCTCATATGGCGATCTTTACCTCCAAATATCTCGGAAACGTGACACTTTAGGTCACCATATTGATTAACATTTTTTGTTTGTATAAGTGTCCTCTACACAAATATACCACTTACACCGTGCGCCGCCACATTGAAAAAAAATCAAAATGGCGGCGGGTGGCTATGCCAGCTCCCATACAAAAAAGTTCGTACCCCTTTAAAGTGGTGTTTCAGTTCCTCTCTGCTACATCACCGGGCACAACAGAACTAATGTAATACATATAGGGTGACTGGTAATTAGTAAACGATACTTAGACATATTATTGTTCTCATGATTACAAACAACTTTCCCAAAGAAACAAATCATCATCATCATCATCAGCCTATAATGCCCCACTGCTGAGCACAGGCCTCCTTTCACAAATGAGGGTGAAAGGGAATGGGCAATACTCCACCACGCGTGCCCACTGCGGATCGGTGGCGGTAGGCTAGTGGTCAACCTACCTAAGAGGCATCCAACTATACTGTTTTCAGGATTAGGAGATATCGGTGACAGTTCACTTTTGACAATTATAGTCATGCGCCTTAACGATATCCAATCGTTTTTTTTGTTGTATCGAGAAAGTTAATAAAGAAAGTCTAATCGATTTCCATTTTAGTGCTTTTATTTTCTTATCACTGTCTTACTGCTTAATACCGCCTCGTGTGTAATTACCAACTTTGCACACATGTATCATACTGTACTATTATCGTTGTTCTTAATTTCAGATAATTATTACAGGATTTATGAGAAAATATGTTTGTTAATTGATATTTATTTACCTAGTAATGTAAGAATATTCTCTCTCTACCGATATAACAAATTTTTTTGGTAATTAAATATATTTCGATATTGATAAACCTATTCAAAAATAATCAATATAACATATATCGATACTTTTTTGAATTTCCCTGTCGATCAAGCATTGTCAATCACTATAGGTAAATGTTCCGTTTCATGCAGCAAGTATTTTAAGGATATCCTATTTCTTAATTTTTATAATTATCAAGCTATATTAATGTGCTGAAATTATTTCTTAGTTATGTATATTGTATTTTTGCAATGATATAAAATGGAAATTAAAATATATTTTTTTGTAAAATATTATATTAGTTACTCGCAAGTAGTATGAGTGAACCGGAAAATGTGAACTGTCACCGATATCTTCTAATCCTGAAAACAGTATAGCTTAACGAAGAAACAAATAGGGATGAATAACTAAATTAAATAAAAGTTGATGGTGTATTCTTATTCTTAGGTACTAAATATTATGGGCTCCAAGTGCTAAGAAAATTAAAAAAAAAAATACTTTGGGGAAGTTGTTTGTTATCATGAGGACAATCATGTGTCTAAGTATCGTTTACTAATTACCAGTCACCCTATATATTCCCCCAGCGGTTACGCAGCAGAGAGCACAGTAACAGCGAGTCAGCCGGTCGGGTACGCTGCGGCGTACGCGGCGGCCAAACAGCGCATCGCGCACATACGCTCACTGCGGGCAGACCTACATAACAACATTCCTGTTGTAGCTGTCGAGAGCTATCTACATGAGGCTGTTGCTGATAGGTGAGAAACACTGATTTATCACTTAATTTTGGTATTTTCTTTCTATATCTGTATATCATATATTCACTGGGCGGGAAGCTAAAACTAAAGTGAGCGATAGCTAATTATAGTGGACGGACTCCTGTACAGTAGTAACCAACTGATATGGCTTACCGATGTACCTGCGCAGAAGATACATTTTCAAAGCGCGGGAAATGCTATTGGTCGGCAGCTGCCGCCATGTTAGCGCGCGCCGTGCGGAGGGGCGTGACTTGCGAGTGAGACGGAACCAACAGCTGCAGTGTATTATGAACCTTATAGTAGTGATCTAAGGTTGATTGTAAGTTTTAAGCATTCTTTCGTTAATCTTCGTGGCCATACTTTCTTTTCTGTGCGAACGAAGATTCACGACGCGCCTTATCAGTTGGGTACACAGGTACACCTGCGAGTATAGCCCCCGAACCACTGATGAACTCGTAGCTATCGAAGCGAAAATCTATTTAGAATAGTAATACGGGACAATCTAACTCCGCAACTAATAAGTGATTTTGTACTGATAAAACAGTACCGACCAACACTGCATGCATGCAAATCACTGCATGTAAATGTTTAGTGTGTCCTTGACTTAGCCAATCAGAGTGCATTGTCGGTGGCGCCGTGGCGGGGAATTGGCGGAATAGATTTCAAACAAAATGAACGTCATTGCGGTTCTTTGAGTTCATTGTTCAATGCCCGTAGCTGACGAAGCGTGTAAAGACACGACAAAAAGCCTATCACCACGATATTGTCCTCCCCGGCGACGTCCTACCCACTCTCGTCCCGCTCGAGCGGCCCGAGCTGCAAATAGTGATTCTAATGTCCATAATTAGTTGTAACTCGCAACAAAAAAGTCCGTCCCCTCTCCCCGGTAACGGCCCTGAGCCGAGGTTCGACCCCAACTGGGGCACCCTCAGGCGTAGTTACCATAACCCCGGTTGAGATCTTACTCGCCGATTTGTCCGCGTAAGGGTGCTAGGGCTAAATTTTGGGCTGGTATCTTGTTGTCAATTCAAAAAAAAAACAATATTCCTCTCTCTATCTCCGGTAACGCCCTGAGCCGAAGTTCCTCTGACATTGGGGACATATTTTAGGTGTTGAAGACTATTAACGGGGCTATATATCCACAGATGGTACGACATAGCCCTGATAGTATTGTCGCAGCCGTCGCTCGGTATAGAGTTACAAGTGCAGTCGCAGGGCACGCCGGTGCCGGCGGCGGCGGTCTCCGCGCTGGAAGCAGCTTCGCCTACAGATTACGAGCATGCGCAAACCGGCTACAGCATCACAATTGGATCTATTATGGCTGCTAGTTTACAGGTAACTTGATGCGCTTTTGGGTTGGTCAAGTAATGTGCTACCTTCAAAGACTGATTTAAAAATCGAGAAAGTTATCCGATCAGTCACATTTATTGGACATCAGTTAATTTTATGCGTGAATTGAGTCACAAGTATCCAAACTTTCACATTTATAATATTAGTGAGATAATTAGTTTTTCGAGAAGTTAGCTGATGCTCTACGTCTTTTTAAGGTTCCGTACCCGTAGGGTGCCAAACAGGACCCTATTACTAAGACTCCGCTGTACGTCCGTCCGTCCGTCCCTGTGTCCGTCTCTGTATCTCATGAACGGTTATAGGTAGACCGCTGAAATTTCCAGAGAATATCTATTTCTATTGTCGCTATAACAACAATTAATAAAAATTTAATATAATTATAAATTAAAGGGGCGCCCATACAAGAAACGTCTTTTTTTGGGATTTTTGTTTTTTCATAGCATAGTTGAGTTAGTTAATAGTGTACGGAACCCTCCGTGTGCGAGTCTGACTCGCAATTGGCCGGTTTTTTACTGTGTGTAGGCAAGTGTTTGACCGCAATCTCGTCATGGTAAGTGATGATGTCGCCGAAGGTTGTAAGCACACAGAAGGAACTGGCTTCCATGTGCAGCTGTCGGAACATACCGCGATGCTCGGCGACAGATTTTCAACTTGAAGGTGGTAGCCAAAATACAAAATACCCTACCACCATGCTATGGTTTCCTCACGATGTTTGACCACAATCTCACCATGTTAGATGATGTGGCTGAAGCACACAAAGCCTAAGAGAGAGCGCGCTCTCAAGTGCAGCCAGTCGGAACTTGGGGAAGTAACCAGCCAGGCGGGTACTACAAAGTATCCTACCACCATATCATAGATCCTGGTGTTTATTTTTTATGATTAAAAGGTGTTGATAACCCAGGTACCGCACACACAATGGCAAGAAGAGTCAACGGGAGTGTCTCGTCGCGAGCTGCTAGTACTAGCAGCCCGTTCGCTCGCCGGCTCATACAAAAAATTACTTGCTGTGTCAGCCGCTGAGACTTGACTTACTCTATATTGTCAATTGTAAGTTTTTTTCTTGTTTAGCTTGTGATAATAAGTTAGATATTTCTTTTTTAGTTTTCTTAAATTTTAGTTATTAGTATTTTATTTTTAAGTTTAATTTATTTAGTAAAGTTTTGTTTTAGTATGTACTTAATCATAATTTTGATAAGATGCCGTTGTTATATCTAATAAATACTTTACTTAATTACTTATAAATTCTAGTCACAATAAATCACTTTCACATAGTCCTCATTGTCATTTACCGTCCATGTCATGTTTTAGTAAAATTGTGGTCATTGTACTCTTTTCACGGACTTTTTGAGACAAGTTGAAAAATCATGATACACGTAATTTGTTTCATTTCAAATAGATACATGGTTGGTCTTGATTGGATAAAATACCACCGATACTATATTATGCAATAAAACTAATAATAAAAAAATTATGAAAATAAAACGAAAACTCAACGCCAAAAAGTATAATATATTTTTTATGTGATGGCAATCCTCTTTTATGACATTACTAGCTTTAAATAGTTCTATATACTTGTTGAGTTAAATAAAATAAATAGTCTTGCGTTAGGTAAGACAGTACAGTAAGAAATACGACGAATTCTGAATAGCTACAATGATAGCAGCCCGATATTCGAAAAGCTTAGCTACTAAACTGAAGTTTTACTGGGCTGTGATCTTTGTAGCTATTCAGAATTGGTCGTACTTCTTACTGTACGGTCTCACCCTATCGGACGGTCTTCCCCGCATTTACCTTATACCAGGCCTGTCTCACTCCCATGTTTAGGTACGATTTCGCGCCAACAGTCTACCGGAATAACGCTAGTCGGTTGCCACGCGAAAGACGCGTGTGGGTATAAATACCTACGTACTTATATAAAGTGTTTATTGTTCTTATTTTAACACTATTTTGTGTTGGTTTTCATAGTACTAGATTTTTTGTTGTTGTTTCATTGTATTGTCCTAATGTCCTATCTAATAGGCTCGTTTTGATAGCATACCAGTGTGTCAAAAAGGGACAAAGATAGTGCGACCTGAAGAGACACCCTAAACTTGTCTAAACGGGCCACTTAGACCTCAATAACTCATGTAAATGATTTTTAACCGACTTTAAAAAAAGGAGGAGGTTTCTCAATTCGACCGTTAATATATTTTTTTATGTGTGCTCGCGAATAACTTCGTCGTTTATGAACCGATTTTGATATTTTTTTTTTAGAAACTGTTAGTAGTTCCAGGAATAGTTTTCCCTCTTCAAATATACAAACAAACCAATGTTACGTCTTTATAATACTAGTATTATTATACACTAATGAATATACATTAGTGTAGATTTTACTTCTACCTTTTTAGAATAACTAAGATTTAACAAACCAATATTTCAAAAATCAGTAGAATAATATTCAGAAAAATTTAACAATTCTAATTGTTATTACTTACTTGGTATATCCTTTTTTAAATAATTCTTTAACTTTATTATTTTTTATATAACAAACTTGAAGATTATTAATAACAAACGTTATGAATTTCGGTTGACGGCCCGGGACTAGGTAGTCGTGCCGTTTCTTGTACCGTCGTCAGTCATTCCAGATTTTATATACATGTATGTTACTAAAACCCTTCCCCAAAATAGTTGTATTCAGTTTCGTAGACAGAATACACATTCAGTATACAAAGTATCAGTATAGGTCTAACAACTTAGATTAAAATATGCAGACATTTAAAAATAACTTTCTGCTCTAATACTAGTTAGCTAGGATATTTTAAATGTCATTATTCACGAAAGGAGAATAGTAATAGGTACATACATAACCGATAAAGAAATATTGAAGATTCATAATACGTCATTAGACAACCCTATCGTAACACGTGCCGCGTCATACAGGATAGCGTTATATGATAGAAAGAGAGGGAAGTTGTAGGTGAATATAATTTTAGCCGCGCAGCGCTGCGCGAGCTGGATTGCGCCTTATTACGTCGTTCCAAGAGTCGCTTTTTATTTAAATGTCGTTTTCGAAGTGGGTTTTCTGTACGTATATACTAGGAGGTGACGACAAGAATGGTAACGATAAGGTAAATGGGTGAACGCGGATTCATCGGATAGAGGATACCTCTCTGATGCCATATAAGTCGGTCTGCCTGCACCAAGTGGTTGCGTTGTCTAGATATGGCGCCTGAAAAACTGTTTATCGTGACCAAAAAAAAACGATAAGGTAAATGGCTGAACTCGACGTAGAAAGTAAGTACTAGTTGTACTGATGTCAATTTAAAAAAAACTGACCAAATATTCGGTTGCGTTATCTAGATATGGCGGCTGAAAAACTGTTTATCGTGACCGAAAAAAAATGATAAGGTAAATGGCTGAGCACGATGAATCATGGAAGTATTAGTGAATACTAGCTTAGTAATAAAAAAACTGACAAAAATTTTGGTTGCGTTTCGTAATTATAAGCAATCTACGTAACAGTTATCACTATGGATAATTTGAGTGTTTTACGGTTTTCTCGGAATTTACATTGTCAAAAATATGAAAATGATATCAGTGAGGGAGGGGGGCGCCCTCCTTTATACCTCCTGCCGCCCCGCCAGCAGTGAGCGGTTATATTCATCTTCTTTTATAGTTTGAGTATTATATGAAATAAATGCTTAGTTGTCTGGTAGGCATGAACCTATAGTGATGTTGTTGGCGGCAACACGCCAACAATTATTTTCCATCTACCTTACGCAAAAAATAACTGCTGTTTGGAATTTTGTAATCAATATATTAGTTATTTAAGACATTAAAGTTAGTTGCAAAAATTTTATTCGGACTTTCCCATCATATTTATGAATTTAGATTTTTATTGTAACGTGTCGATAGTTTTACAATTACTATAGAATCAACAATTTACTTTAATTTATTGACTGGCGAAAGACTACTGGGACTTTATCAACAGGCATTGCTCCATATGTTCCATACATATCTTGCGCGTAATATGCTGATCCAATTCTACTTTTGAAGGTGGCATTGAAGAAGCATCAAAATTCATGACTCTTGTAAAATTTCTCATTTTTTTTATTAGGTTTGTTTTTTTTTTAAAGCATCTTATGGCGATCTTCGTTGACTGAATTGACATAGTTTTGAAGCCATACATATCGCAAAAAATCGGATTGCCAAGGCCCGAGCAACTTTCGTGCATTTGCGCCCCTTATGGCAGTCTCGGAAGCTAAGAAGCCAGAGTTAAGCTCAAGATATTCGGGTCCAATGTGAAGTCTGTACTTCTTCTGTACGGGTGTGAATCATGGAAAGTAACCAAGGCCATCTGGCACCAGCTCCAGGTTTTTGTCGACCGATGCCTTCGCCAAATTCTCGTTATCCACTGGCCCGAGAAAATCTAGAACGTAAAGCTCCGAGAACGCAGCCACGAAACACCGATCGACCAACAGATCAAGCGTCGCAAATGGAACTGGATTGGCCACACTCTCCGAAGGGACCCCGACCATATGGTCGGGGTCCAACGGTCCATTGCCTGTTTGGGTATATACCCAAACAGGCAATGGACTGGAATCCGCAGGGGAAACGAAAGCGTGGCCGTCCCAAACAAACCTGGCGACGCACTGTGCTTGACGAAGCGAAGAAGATCGGGAAGTCTTCAGAGTTTCCAGAGTTTCTGTAGACGCCCTCTGCCCCATCTAGGGGACACAGGATCATAATCCATGTCGCAAACAAATTGTTCAAATTTTCTCATGTTTTATTGTTCAATGGCTCATCGTCATATGACTATATTAGTGCATCTTGATAATCTTTGTTTTTAGCAAGAATATTATATAATATAAATATTAAGGTGTGCTCGGTATATTAGGCACTGTAAGTAGAATTTCTTCAACTGTGTAACTGGTAATCAATTATGTGTATCTGGTACTGCGTTTTTCTTAGTAAACTTATGAAATAAAGTGGCCGTACTTTTAACTGCTGTAAACTTTTTATAACATGATAAATGATAACTACAATGACAATCTATGTTATTTGGTAATTATATGTTTGCGTACTTCAGATACGATTACCTCTAATTTGTAACACATTTTTTAATGCGCTTGTGGTGTAGCATGATTAGCCGTTTTTAATCGATCGGCTACCACAGTCGTGGTTAGCACCTAGATGGGCCTAGTGGTATTTCGAATCGAGCGTTTCTTCGGAAGGCACGTCAAGCCGTTGGTCCCTGTTATAACATAATTATGATAGTCGTTAAGCTAGTAGGATGCCTCCTAGGCGGCTTGAAAAATTCCAACAGTAGTTTGACCACTAGCCTACCTCCACCAATTCGCAGTAGGCATGCGTAGTGTCCAGTTCCTTTCACCCTCATTTGTGAAAAGAGGGTCAGCAGTGGGATAGGCTGATGATGATGATGATTTTTTTAAAGAGTTCTCATTAAACAACACAACTTTTTCATTTTTACACTATTTTCACTAATCTGGTACATTAATTCTGATATATTTATAATTAAACACTTTTGTCAACTCGTGAACAGCGCGAGTAAGCGTTGCCTGAACTTGCTTGTAAGCTCGTGCAGGTAACTAGTGCAAAATATCTTTCACAACAATGTTATAATCTTATACTATGTCTGTTGACTCGTGAATACCGCTCAGTGCAGGCGGAGTAGCGGGGGATATAAAGGGAGGGGGTGGCACTAATAACATTTTCATATTTTTGACAATGTAAATTCCGCGAAACCGTAAAACACTAAAGTTATCCATATTGATAATTATTACGTAGATCGCTTATAACTACGAAACGCAACCAAAATTTTTGTCAGTTTTTTTATTACTAAGCTAGTATGCACTAATACTTCCATGATTCATCGAGCTCAGCCATTTACCTTATCATTTTTTTTCGGTCACGATAAACAGTTTTTCAGCCGCCATATCTAGATAACGCAACCGAATATTTGGTCAGTTTTTTTTATAATGACATCAGTACAACTACTACTTACTTTCTACGTCGAGCTCAGCCATTTACCTTATCATTTTTTTTCGGTCACGATAAACCGTTTTTCAGGCGCCATATCTAGATAACGCAACCAATTGGCGCAGGCAGACCGACTTATTTGGCATCAGAGAGGTATCCTCTATCCGATGAACCCGATTTCATCCATTTACCTTATCGTTACCATTTCTGTCGTGCCCTCCTAGTCTAGTAGTACTATTGAATATTCTGTGCTTATACCCTATTATGCCATAGGCCCAACGTGGATTTTGTCTATGTTCGACAACAAATATCGATGCTTGCTTCTTTAAAATTAAATTTCACCCAACGAACATATTGTTTAACTTTTATTACTATTATGACACTATCTGAAATGAACTTTGGTTCACAAATTATCAGTTTCACCTTTAAACGGTATTAATATTATCAACGTTTGTTATTATTGCAGGAATGAAGAATTCAGCGACAATGGAAGAATCTATTTATCTTTAAGCTCATATTGTAAGATAAGATGTTAATAAAGTATGTTGGGGCCAAAGTGTATATTTTTTTTAAATGATAAAGATTTGCAAAATATCACACACTACTGTAGTAATGTGAGGATGGGCGTGCTAAGCAAACAATGCTTAGAAGGAATAAGTACTTTGTTAAAAATTTAATGTTTTTATACCTACAAGCTTTTTTGAGTGACTGTACTTTTTGTTGACTGTACTTGCATTGTCATCCCATATACTAATGTATACCAAATATCAATCCGACCACTGGAAGTGGGTGAAATTCGACCTGCAAGATTCCACCCGAACAAACATACATACATACATTGCAAGTTAAATAAAAGCTTGTAAAAACATTTTCAATGTATGGGAGACCTTAGTTCCATGCATGGCTCCAAGAGAAATGTAAACGCAAACGCGATAGTTAGCGTTTAATAATGCGAATTCTTTATACTCAGAGTAATAACAGAACTACATTTTACTGATACACAACTGATAAGGCGCGTCGTGAATCTTCGTTCGCACAGAAAAGAATGTATGGCCCCGAATATTAACGAAAGAATGCTTAAAACTTACAATCAACCTTAGATAACTACTATTAGGTTCATAATACATCGCAGCTGTTAGCTCCGTCTCACTCGCAAATCGCCTCCGCACGGCGCGCGCTAACATGGCGGCAGCTGCCGACCAGTAGCGGTTTCCCGCGCTTTGAAAATGTACAAAAAGTATCTTCTGCGTAGGTACATCGGTAAGCCATATCAGTTGGGTACTACATACAGTACCGACCAATCACTGCATTTAAATGTTTTTTATCTTGACATCTAATGAGAGCGCATTGTCGGTGGTGGAGAATTGGTGGTATAAGTTTCAAACAAAATGAAAGTCATTGCGCTTCTTGGGTGTTGTCTGCTAATCTCCGTTGAATTTCACTAAGTGTACCTACATATTTATGTCCTTGACTATATCTGGCGACATAGCCAATGGATTTTCAATTGAATTGAATTGGATAGCCAATTCGCTGTGAAATTCCAGACTTATAATATTATTAATTACCATTAAGGTGAATTGATATAATAAACGTAGTGATTATATTCTCTTTGACTAGTTCATTAGTTAGATGACATAGTATACTCAATCGCTTTTACGCATATACTTACAACACCATTACTTACCTCAGAATAATCATTACGATTTGACGAAACACCGACTTGACGAAAAAGGTATATGACGAAACTGATTAAGAGAATCTTAGCCATACGATATACAAACGATGTTTGTGCTCTTTTCCGTCGTGGAATTCATCATATCTTCAAAGCCTAAGGTCAGATCATGATACAATTTATATGAGACCACCTCGGGGTCTACCGTGATATACTTAATACAGTTTGAATTTGTTAAAACCTATGTTTTTTATATACTGTTTACTCAAAGCACTGGCCTGTTTTTGATAAAATTTATATTTAAATTATTGTTCTTTTTCTACTACTGTTTCTTTTTATACATATTGTCACTTTTGAACTTCAATGCAAAAATAAAGCTCGTCGTGTCTTTCACATTTCTTCTTCTAATTATTAAATCACCTCCAGCTACTCTGCCTGGGAGCCTCCAGCTCCCAGAGAATTATCCCAATCGAAGCAGTTTCCGAGTAACCGGAGATCATACCTTAGAATACTTACATAAAAAAACCTGAATAAAAAAAAAACAGTATGCGTCTAACATAGAACCTACTACTTACATCCTCCTCCTTTTTAACACGCTTTTATTAGTTTCACGTGTATGTATGTATGATTTTGAAGTCTGTTTAAAATTAAGTCTTTAATGTTACAATAACAGCTTTTTACTAGATAAATGCATATGAAATACAAAAAAATCATTCTTTAAAGATTTTGTCTGTCTGTTTGTTTCGGCTCCGAAACAGCTTGACCTATTTTGACGGGACTTTCACTGGCAGACAACTGATGTTATAAGGAGCAACTTAGGCTACTTTTATTTTAGAAAAAGAATTAGGGTTGCAGTGGTTCCATGCAATAAAAATTAAACCGTACAGTATTACCCAACTGATATGGCGCGTCGTGAATCTTCGTTCGCTGTTAGATAATGAAAGAATGCTTAAAACTTACAATCAACCTTAGATCACTGCTATAAGGTTCATAATACACTGCAGCTGTTAGTTCTGTCACACCCAAGTCGCGCCCCTCCGCACGGCGCGCGTTAACATGGCAGCTGCCGACCAATAGCGTTTCCCGCGCTTTGAAAATGTATCTTCTGCGCAGGTACATCGGTGAGCCATATTAATTGGGTACTACTGTAGGCAGGTGAAATCGCGGAGGTCTTCTAGTTTTTTATACTTTTTTACCCTATCTCGGGAATGCGGGTAAAGCCGGATCGAAAACAAATGAAACATAAAAACAGCAAAGTTATGCTAATCACGGAATACATCGTTCTTGGAACCAGTTAAAATAATGTAAGCAAGTTCAATAAGTAAATAATAATGTACCATGTCATATGTGTTGGTAGAGCTCTCTATCCCAGTCCGACGCACGGAAAAAACGAGATGCAGAATGATTTGGTTGTACAGTTAGCTTGTATTCGCGGTTACTTAGGTACGTGTCCGTTATATGTTTGTTTTCTTTAGTTTTGTGGATGCCAGTCGTCTTTAGTGGTAGTGTGCAACGTATATATTTGTCGCTATCGACGTAGGTAAGTAATTAAACCTATTAAATAATAGTAGGTACAGATTTTATTAAATAGGTAAGTACCTTATAAAATTATGCGACAAATGATAAGAAACTAAAAAACTGTAGATTAACATTTCTGACTGTTTAGCAAAATAATTGTTTTTAATTAATTCATAAGTTTAATAATAATTAATTGGCTGATTATTTTCTAAATCAGACCAATTGGTGTGATGAGCCTTTTCTTACCATTATATCTTCGAGGGATGTGTTCAATGTACTTATTAATTTAACAACATCGCCCGAACGTAGATATGATAGGTATGCGTAAGCATTTCTTTTCAAGCTTTAATAAGTATGTACTACCGTCTTAACATAGATAATTATATTTTTATCGGACATTTCATGAAGTAAAACATTCCATGAGAGTTTATCTATATTGACTACTTATTATTTGATAGCATTTAGCAATTTGCTTTATTTATTTGAACCGAATGGATACTTAGTAAAAAATAAAACAACTTCAATAATAATTAAAATTTATTAAAAAAAGTAAGACTTCATTCATAGAAAACATTCTGTATAGTGATTCATAGATAGACTCACCGCCAGCTGTGCTGTGCACTTCTATCGAGTAACTATCTACATAAACAAAAATATAATACAGCGTGTAAGGGATATCGCCGCACAAACGGATACCATGGGTCCAGGACATGATTCTGGACCCCCCCATGTTGGAATTCTTCGTCGGTTATTCCCAAATTTTTAATTATTTTTTTTGAGTTTTTTTTACTTTAGACTATTCATAATCGTTATTCTTACCTAACCCAAAGAGATTTAAAAATAAATAAGTTATTAATTCATTACTTTCACTAAAAGTAGCAATGTAAATAAAACTAGAAACGGTGTCTTATGGCGATATTCGCCTGCAGTCAGCGACATACTACGTAGGCACAACATTATCGCGCGTTTAAATCGCGGTGTTCACAATACATTGCGCGCTCGAAAATGTCAATTTCTATAACCGATCATTAGCGAGGTGAATGACTTTCACAATTTGATTAGTGGCATTAGATGTAGCCTTTTCGCGAAGTTTGCGTTACCATGCGAAATACACCCTGTATAATAGACTCGCTGTTCGCACTACATATTAACGACGGTGCCACGCATAATGTAGGTTTGTAGTTACTAAATCTCTTACACGATGTACCTACGTATTGCGTTTATTATTTATGTTTTTGGAAATGTGTTATTTGTTACTTACTAAATACTTATATGTTTTTTTTTGTACTGACGAATCGATGGTGTGCGTAAAAACCACAAATGGTTTATGTCACACTTTATGAATAAGTTTTATTTATTTAATAAATAATAAAAGCTAGCGAATCGGGAAAAGGGCAATTAAAATATGACATTAGAGAGCATATCTATCTAGATTTTATCAAATGAATAGAGAGATCTTGCAGTAATGTCGTCAGAATAAAATTCATCATACTTGTGACATATACCTAAAGGGGACGAACACAAGGACTATAATAAGGCTTACTTGCGTCAACCTTGGTTATCATTAATAACTGAAGAGTTAGTGGTGAGAATCGAACCACTATCTGCATCGGCTTGTCAAATTAATGTATAGCCCTTAGATTCCAACTATCTCGCTGCAGGTCGTTGGTTCGATTCCCACCCAGGACATGCATTTGTGTACATGACATGCAGACATCTGCATGTCCTGATTCTGGGTGTTGGTATGTAGTTTAACAGTTATCTGGTTTCCATAGTACAAGCTCTATATTACGGATCAGAAAGACGTGTGGAAAAAAACACCTACATGCAAGGACGTTAAAAAAATTGACATATTCTCGCTAACAAAAAACTGTTTATGAGAGTCGGCCACCTTTCACGCACACATTCACACATTAGTTGGCTTATTGGCTATTCCGCGGGAAACGAGACTCTGTTGCCGTTTACCCGCGCTTGACTTGTGTGAATTTGTGTGTGCCGGATTGTACGTACAGCGTGCGCCTTTTTTTACGTCCATGCCTACATGCTTTTATACACTGTTTTCACAGATAAACATGAAATTTGTCGCTTTATTCTGCATTATGGTTGGCGTTGCCGCTGAACCAGTCATCAAGACATGGACTCTGACTGAACTGTCAACAGCCCTGGAGAAGAAAACAGCGGATCGTATACTTAAACCATACTTAGAAGATGCCCTCAATAAGATCATGTTAGCTCTTTATACAGGCAAGGATGTGGTGAGCTTTGCTATATAATAAACACCTGTAGGTCAGTTGTTGTGAGTATCAACTTTATCTAAGAAACTATCTTTCGCCGTCGTCGGGCGGTCGGTGGTGTAGGATGGACATCCTTACACATTGAATTACATAGTTTCGAACTGTGCGGGCTAAAAGGAATTTTTCTTCAGCGGACGCTCAGACTGTGGAATGAGCTCCCCGCCGTGGTTTTCCCAATAGATTACAGCATAGGGTTCTTCAAAAAGGGTGTGAAAAGATTTCTGCAAGGTCGACAACACGCGAGTGATACCCCTGGTGTTGCAAGAGTCCATAGGCCACGGTAAACGCTTACCATCAGGCGAGCCATATGCTTGTTTGAAATCTTAGTTGTATAAAAAAACCTACATCCAAACTTTCCCCTCTTATAGATTTTACCAAAGTAGAGCTATTTGTAATTAATTAACACTAGTATTATGTAGCTATGAAATATATACATTAAGCATTAGATTAAGCCTTCGTTCGCACGGGCGTTTAAAAAAACATTGAGCTCTACTTTTTTTAGAATGTTATGAAAACTCCCGACGTAAAAACGTCAGCGTGCGAACAACTATAGGACAAGTCATACGTTCTATTCATAACATTGAAAATAACGCACGCAAAAATCTATCGCTTCGTGACGTAGAGTCACAAAATTTTGTCAAATTTCGTGACTCTACGTCGACGGGAACTACCATATAGGTTTTCGACCCTAAACCTATAGGTTGACCTAGAATTGTAAATTTTGGTTAAAAGCTAGGTCTCAGCACAAGTTAAGGGAAAATTCCGAAAAAAAAAATGTTGAAAATTGAAGTAAATTTTGGTACCTACGTATGTACAAGTTATCACGAACATCTAAATTTGCCTATACCTTTTTATCGTGTTGACTCAGGACCTTGATTTTTATACACCTAATAGGGACTCATAGGGCGCTGATCCCACAGAAAGAGTTCTAGAGTTCCGCGTTCCGAGTTCTGCATTTCGTGTTGACTATTGTGCACACAGCAAGCATGCTAGAATTCTAGAGTTCTGCAATATTCGCTAATTCGCTACTGATCACACATCATACACTTTTTTTACTTCCAAAGGCGCCACATAGCTTACAATCACGGAACAAAAAAAACAACTGTTTTTTTGTTCCGTGCTTACAGTCAACGCGGAATGCAGAACTCGGAACTCGGAACTCTAGAACTCTTTTCAGTGGGATCGGCGCCTTATCTGGTAAAATTTCAACATGCTAGGACAGATAGCTAGATGGACAAGAGAGTGATCTTATAAGGGTTCCTTTTTTACCTTTGAGGTACGGAACCCTAAAAACGAAATTGAGCAGATAGACCTAATAGCCGACTGTTCGAATGATGACGTCTATGTTCTTATTATGACTAGCATGAACTTTAAACGGTACAGAATTTTTAAAGACCCAGCATTTCGGCGTTCTACAATTCAACCGCTGCATAACCCTATATAGTTCAAACAGTTTCAAATAAAAATGTTCGTTGAAACAGGAAATATAAACAGAATTTTTAATGTTTTGCTTGTTTGTATGGGAAAACATATTTTTTCATGATTTTTCTTTTTACCTAACTTTCTTTGTCTATGAACAGTTCTTCCACTAACTAAGGGATTAAATAATTAAGGATTTTCCGTTTTAACTAAACCGCAGGGCGGAATGCTATTCGTATTTTTACGATTTCCCATGTATTATTGCAGCAGTCCATCTATGCTGCGTTATCGTCCCCCACGGGTACAGCGTTTTGGACTTTGGCAGAGCTGACTAATGCCATTGAAGACCCAAGCACAGATTCCTCGAAAAGAGTTTTGCTGATGCAAGCTCGTACTATACTTATAAGACTGAATGAGACTGGAAAGCCTCAGGTATAATCTAAATTCTAAATACTTGATAATTGCGTAACTTGTTTGCCAATTCATTAATTTATATAAATTATTCACTTCTTTCAGGACTCAACTCCAGTTTTTGTTCCGGCGTTGGATGTATCTCTTTGGACTCAAGAGGACGTAAATCAGGCCATAGAGGATACCAATACCAGTGCAGCAATGATGAAGCACTTGGAGCAAGCATCCAATAAATTCAAGCAGGCATTAGATTCAGGAAAGAAACTGGTAAGTTGGTCCTAACTAGGGCCATTTTATTATTGCATAACAAACATTGCTCTCTACGGCTCATAATCATACTTAATCAAATTATGTAAGCAGGTAGATACTGTTACAGCTACCATTTAGAGGTTCTGTTAGAATCTACTAATCTCATCTACTTAATCTCACTAAAATTAATGTTTATGGATGTTTGTGTTTGGTCTTCGTACACGCGTACAAATATGGTTCCGATGGAATTTGGCACAAATATTAAATATTTTCTGGATCACTTGTGATTTCGGGAAATCAGATTCCACGAGTACCCGGGTAAAACCGAATGGCGGAATCTAATCTAAAGTGTTTAAATGCGTAAGTGTGTGGATGTTTGCTTGGGCTACTTTAACAACTGGTACTGTTATCGCAATTGTTTCATCAAAGTATTGAAATTGTTTCAGGAAAAGGTCGGCATGGTGACAACAGTAGGCGTTATCCCAATGAAGGCAGGACAATCTGATTTCCTTCCAGCTCCACCAATACCTGAACCTGCTCAATAAATTATATATAAGATGTTTTCGATATCTGTACAATATTGTGACTATACTTAGACCATTATACTCCTTGCGGAGAAGAGAATATGAGTAGAATGTACAGTTAGAGGCACGAGTCTTGAGCACAAATTGACACCCGCGCAGTTAGTTAATTTTTTCGGTCTGTTTGTCAGAATGAACAAGGGGGGAGCGCCGAGCTGCACACGATTGGTTCGTCAGTCGATGCTCGTCGTCTATTGGGTTCTTGCGTGTCATTTGGCTACTGTGATGTGGACATAAGTGTACATGCGCGAGCTTGCCCCCACTACTACCTATTTCTGCTCACGACTGGTGCCTCATACTGTACTTCGTTGTAACATGACATAGCAAAACATAACAAATGATATAAATAAAAATAAAGGACACCAACAAACTCCTTAGCCTTAAAGCCTGCTGTTTGTCTTACAGGTAACCTTTGGGTAATAGGAAACAATAAGTAGGTTGTATAATATAATAATGTAAAAATTTTACCTTTCGCCAGTTTTTTATCGTTTTTTTAGTACTTACGTAAATTCGGAAACAATTGACAAGTAACACCTGTATATTCGTATATTCATAAAAAAAATAGATAAGCTATTAGCTATTTTAATTACAAGTTATGGCTACGATAGTCATGTTTGACATCAATAATACGATCCATTTTTTGAGATAGAGTTTATAATTTTTTCAACACACTCGCTCGTAAAGTAACTTTTATTGCACAGAGCATCGCTGTCAAAAAAAAAACTTGCGTGCCACGTTCTCATTGTGTGATTATTATCAAAAAATCTAGTCTACGTGTTGATCATTACAGTCTCAGCTCTCTAATCGCCTATTCTGTAATTACCAACTTTGCACACATGTATTACTTAATGTACTATTATCGGAGCATAGGGTATAAATATTGCATGTCTATCTGAAAATTTTCTAATATAGTCAGCGGGAGTTAAGAGAAATTATTATAATATTACTTTATTATTTGTGTTTAAAACAAGTTTTTTTTTTTTTTTATAAAACATATTAAACCCAACCATCACCAAAATTACAAAAATTCAACATCGCCAAACTGCTAATGCAGTTTGTAGGCGTAACGCTCTTGACACATCTATGACCTAAACATATATCAGCATGTCCTTGCAACACAATCACTACAATGACATGATCTAAGTAAGATGATTATAAGTAGGTACATTTACTCACTACCTTTCTCATTAACCATAACACAGTTTATACTTTATTTTACACATGAATTCAAACAATTTTTGACAACAACAGTTCCCTTGTTTTCCGTTTCAATCCATGTTTACTTTTAATATTCACATCTCTCAATACACGGTACTTATTGTATAATCTTGGAACTACATATTGACGGGTTCTCTCACCATAATAATTACTTGCTCTTGTTTGTAATAGCATCCCTCTCTTTAGCGATCTCATACTATATTTATAGACTTTTTATATAGTTATAGGATAGTGTTTGTGTATTCAGTATTTATGGGTAGGTACTTTCAGTAAAAAAAACATCTATCATGAAATTCTTCGCTGTCTTCGCCGCCATCGTCGCGGTGCCCTGTGGCTCCCACAGCGGCTGGACCTTCGATCAGCTGTCGAGGTCATCCAGTGTTAAGCATCCACCTAAACCATTCCCCAACATTTATAAGGGCAAAGATTATCTAGGGTTGCCATTCGTCCGGGTTTCCCCGGATTTGTCCTAGTTTAGAGGGCGTCCGGGGAGCATCCGGGCGGGGTTTCATTTGTAGTCCGGGTTTAAAAATTTCAGGTTTGAAGATTCTGTTTTATAACATTTAAAATGATGATAAAATATGAATTAATTTAATTTTAATCTCTTTGAAAATTAATAAAAAGGTAAAACCGGATAAGTGAGAGTCGGCCTCGCACACGGAGGATTCCGTACAATACTAAGTAACTCAAATTGACTATAAAAATATATATTTATTAGTTTCAAAATAACTTTTACAAATAGATATGCGTTCTCCAGTCCCCACACTAGGATTCCCTGTGTTGTGGGGACTGGTGCCTTCCAGAATGTTTTACACTACACTATGAAATAAATAGTAGGCGCAACAATGTTATTTGTTATTTTATTTCATATTTATTATTTGTTGTTATAGCGGCAATAGAAATACATATTCTGTCAACATTTCAAGTGTCTATCTATTACAGTTCATGAGATACAGCCCACTGACAGACAGACGGACGGACGGACAGCGCTCATGAATAGGGAGGAACCCGTGATTTATGACATTTTGAACTGGTTTTTAGTATACTATGTTTTAAAAAACCTGCTGACATGTCCGGGTTCTGGGCTCCTAAATCCGGGGTCTTCACGCGTCTTGTCCTGGTTGCAAAATTTTAGAGATGGCAACCCTAAAATTATCTGAGTATCCTCTTTGCCATCAAAGAATTCGCCCCCCAACGAAAAACGAAAAACTACAAAAACAATATTTTCAGGAAACCGTGTCCGTCGCCAACCCCAGCATTGAGGTGCCCAGCATGACCCTTGCCCAGGTCTCTGTATTGCTATCTTAAAAAGCGCACGCCGCGTCAGTATTATACTCGTGCACTTTAGGTGCAGCGCAGACGACAGACCACACCGCGCCGCACCGCACCGAATTTTTTAATCTGTATTAATAGAACCTATACAATTCTAAGCACTAAGCACACGACGCGCAAAAAGCTTTACTGTTTCTGAAGGAGAAGCAGCCCCCCTAAAAAGGAAGCTAAAGCAATATTGCTAACGCAATTCATTTTTTCGAATTTACGGCAGATCTTATGCAATTCATCAATTCCAAATCTTTTATTGAATTGAATTGTATATAATGAGTGACTAGTAAGTAATCCAAAAAATATTGAAATTACGTACATCTGACGAGAATTCGAAAAAATGAATTGCGTTAGCAATATTGCTTTAGCTTCCTTTTTAACCCCCCAGATAACCTGCCCGAGCGAATATTTGTTCGTTTCAAAGGCCGGGCCATGTTCGTCTGGGAGGGCATCTGTTGTCGAAGTCTTTATAACCTGGAAAACATAGACCTGTCTACTCTCTGGGTGCGCGTAGACTACGGTGGGTCCACCCGAATATACGTGTGCCTCTACAGTTCTCATCGCGGCGACACTGTGTACATCTCGCTTCTTTGAACGCGTTCAAGACGCCACACAACGATTCAGTCGGACGTTCCTAAGAGGTCCATTAGAACGTGTGAACGTGAATGAGCTTCGCGTTTAGGTTTTCTCTCAGGGATACGATATGGGATTCTTCAAAAGAGGCGTAAAAGAGCTCTT
The DNA here is from genome assembly GCA_951394255.1 of Polyploca ridens. NCBI lineage: Eukaryota > Metazoa > Arthropoda > Insecta > Lepidoptera > Drepanidae > Polyploca > Polyploca ridens. The sequence goes on from OX596261.1 coordinate 10,222,038, forward strand.
CAAGGTCGGCAACACACTGGCAAAACCCCTGGTATTACTAATGTCCATAGGATTATGCTTTGTTGTTTTCAACTCAAAATATACGCTTTATTAATTGACTAGTAAACAAAAAGCTGTACAAGGCTCTCAAATAAGAGACCGAAAGTTAGTGCACAAATGAAAATTATGTGCGTATTATAGTCCGGTCAATTTAGACATTCGAAGTTACATAAAGTCCCAACAAGCTGAATTTCTGTGAAGTTGTTCAAAACATAATTACAAACAATGTCTAGAAGTTCCCCATCATTCCCCTGTAAGGAAAAAAATTAATTCAAGGTCAAAGGTAAAAAAAATGAGTTTTTCGCGATTTTCAGCAAAACGGTAAGTTTTATCATAAAAGTACCTCAGACAAAAATTGTAGATCATAAAATTATCTATAAAAAAAGTATCAATACTTTTTTTCTTACGAGCCACCGTTTCTGAGATATAACGATTCTAAAAGTTATAAAAGTTGTTATCCTGTTTAATGTAAAACTATTGCAAAATAACGGAAATTTTCAAAGATAAAAGCGATGTAAATGAAAAAAAAGTGTTGAAGTTTATTCGTCTTATTCGTAAGTTTCAAATTCTTGTTCTTCTTCTTGATCTTCTTCTTGTTCTTCTTCTCCTGCTTCTTCTTCATCTTCATTTTGGATGCAAGTAAATTGCGTCAATAGCGATGTATCGCATGATACTTCGTCGGAGTCAAACGAATCCTCCATTGTTTGTGATTCAATATTAGAGCACGACCGGCCTTGACAATTTGTGCATGCCAAAGAACAAGACAGACCGACTTTTTTGCAACCACATTTAGCACTGCATCCCTTTTTGCAGTTGCAAAAAACAGTGTTCAGCAGTTTTTCCGGCGCAGGTGGAAGTAAAGTTTGAACTGGCTCTAATATATTGTTGACCAACTTCCAACCCCAGTCTGTAGGGTCTAGCTGATAACCAAGCCACACTTGAACTTGGTAATATACTCGAAGAAGATGTTGGTGAGCAGCAACTGAGGTTGGAGGAAGACAAGCTAATTGAACTTGTTTTTTATTTTTAGTATTTTTAACGAAACATGCATATCGATGTTTATCTAAACAGGTAGTTTTTTTAGGTGCTCCGTACATTGAAAGAAGAAAGCGGATGCCGTTGGTAATAACTTCTTGTTGAGTTGAATCACTTTTTTTAAATCTTCAGCACATTGAATTAAATCTTGTCACACAATGAAACAAGAGACAGATGTCTCGAAGTTACACTGGCTTAAAGATTAAGGGACTGGGTTTCTTTTTACCTGATATTCTTGTAGTTAAAACTTATGTATATTTTATATTGTAAGTATAAGTTACAATGACCGATAGAAAATATTTAAACATTTAATATATATATATATATTATATAAAATTTTACAACTCTAGATGTATATACGCGTACTCATGCATATTATGACGATAACAACTTTTATAACTTTTAGAATCGTTATATCTCAGAAACGGTGGCTCGTAAGAAAAAAAGTATTGATACTTTTTTTATAGATAATTTTATGATCTACAATTTTTGTCTGAGGTACTTTTATGATAAAACTTACCGTTTTGCTGAAAATCGCGAAAAACTCATTTTTTTTTACCTTTGACCTTGAATTAAATTTTTTCCTTACAGGGGAATGATGGGGAACTTCTAGACATTGTTTGTAATTATGTTTTGAACAACTTCACAAAAATTCAGCTTGTTGGGACTTTATGTGACTTCACTCTCATTTTTTGGTCTAAATTGACCGGACTATTATTTGTATGAAGGAGATATGAGTGAAATAAAAAAAGTTGGGCATATATCCCGGATTTACCCTATGTTAATAGTCAATGCTAATTATAACATATTTTTAATAATTTTGAAGAAATCTTGTAAGCGCGTAAAAATTACTTGAAGAACACCATTAGATATACTATTAGATACCTGTAATCTGGTGGACGATGTGGATCTGGGCATAAATCCTGACATCCATATCCGCCAGAATGTCTAGCAGCGGAAAGCGAGCCAGTACAGTGCCGCCTCAAAGCATATTGTGCTTGACCAATTTTGACGGGACTTTCACTGGCAGACAACTGATGTTATAACACTCTAATCAAACCGACGCGTCCAGCTTGGGACCGGGTTGGCGTGCAAGGTAAATAAGTAATAAGTTTATTTATTCGTATACACAGTTGAATGAACGCCACCTTACACGCCAACGCGGACGCAAGCTGGCGCGTCGATTTGATCAGGGCATAAGCACAGATTACTAAATAGTTGCTACGTAACTATTTTGGCATAAGGAGTAACTACTACTACTAGGCTACTTTTATTTCAGAAAAATAATTAGGGTACCGCACAATAAAAAATAAAACCGTACGCGGGTGAAACCACTTCTTCGCAGATGAAACGAGGTCTTCTAGTTTTTATACTTTTTAAACCCCCTTATTACAAAAGATGATTTAAAGCAAGTTTAGTAAACTCAGTCACTTTATAATGTCATACAACAAAAAGAGACGAGGCTATTTTAAAACCTGGGTTTGCTTTAAACAATGTTTTGTAATAAGGGGGAAATATCTATCGGGAATGCGGGAACTTTAATCTGTGATGCGGGTAAAACCAGATCGACCACAAATTAAACATAAAAACAGCAAAGATATGCTAATGACAGGATACATCGTACTTGGAACCAGTTAATATATTTATATATGTAAGCAACTTCAATAAGTAAATAATAATGTGCCATGCCATATATGTTGGTAGAGCTCTCTATCCCAGTCTGACGCATGGACAAAATGAGATACAAAATGATTTGGCTGCGCCTACCTACTAGGCATGGAAATGATTGCTACTTTTAAGGAATTTTCATTTGATGATATTATTATTTTTTATCACAATGATTTCACTAGTGATATATGATTTGCAATGATTTTTCAATATACACCGCTTGGTATCATTTCCCGGTATAACAACCAATTCAACTAACAAACCAACCTTTTAGAGGAATCACGAAAAATAAACTCTATTTTTGAAAATACTATTTAACACATACCTACGAACACTTTAAAAACGAATCTATTTTTATTCACATAAAATTACAAAAACTAATGTATCAAGCATTGGCATTTTTCATTGGAAAACAAAATCATGTCACAATTAAATAATTAAAGATATCACACGCACTTCGGGAATGATGAATGATGTCAAATTATTTATAATTTCATGATCACAAACAATGATCGATCCTGCTACATATCATCCTACAGAAGTTAGCACTTTATGCTTTTTGGTTTAAGGTTTATTTTAAAATACTCTTAAAAGCTAATCAAGCTCAAAGATTTCTTCATTTTTTTTTTGTTGTTGTTAATTTGTTCATGACCATGGACACAAAGTCCTTCAGTCGCATACATTTTAATTTTAATATCACATATAGTCCGCACATTAACTTTCACATAGTCCGCATGATCAGTCACCGTCCAGTCATGTTTTAGTAAAATGGTGGTCATTGTACTAGAACTTTTCATGAACTTTTTGAGACAACTTGTAAAGTCACGATACACATAATTCATTTCATTTCACTTCACTGGTGCACATGGATTGATCTTTATTGAATAAAATACCACCGATAATATGCAATAAAACTCAAAATACATGAATTTATGAAAATAAAAATAAAAACGCTACGTCACTCTGCAAGTGCCCGCCAAAAAGTCCTCTTCATTATTCTTTTTATTGGGCTGCCATTCGCAACCAAATTATTTTTATTAGGACCTGTTTTTGCCAATGTTGAATTAATTTATACGTTCTTCTTCTTAGTTTTCTTTATTCCTTTTAAAACTGATATGTTTAAAATTGTAATAAAAAATACCAATATTAGGATTTATTTATATAGTAGATCTATCAATGAAATGATATGAAAGATGAAAATATAATGATGGATGAATGATGGATGTGATAAGTACCTAATATGATTTGTAACAGGCTATGTCATGGACGGTAGCAGGTGTGACGTATGACAAACATAATCATATGATTTGTCACCTGCTACTTGTGATTTATGCCATTACTACTACCTACAGTTAGCTTGTATTCGCGGTTACTTTACGCGCCCGTTATGTTTGTTTTCTTTTGTTTTGTGGATGCAAGTTTGATGCCAGTCGTCTTTAGTTTAGTGGAAGTGTGCAACGTATAACTTGACGCTTACGAACGTAGGTAAGGAATTAAATCTATTAGAATAATAGTAGGTACAGTTTTTAAGCGAAAAATTTGTAGATTATCATTTCTGGCTGTGGTTTTGCAAAGTAATAATTGTCTCTAATTAACTTATGATTAATTGGCAGATTATTTTTAAAATCAGACTAATAGGAGCGATGGGGCACTTTTCTTACCACTGGGTAGGTAGCCTACTTATCTTCGAGGAATGTGTTCAATGTAAAAAATCCGTCAACAGTAGATTTTAAGATAGGTATGTGTAGGTAACTAGGTATTTAAACTATAGATATAATCTTTCCGAGCTACCTTCTTGAATATTACTTATATTTTTATTTTATCTGACATATCCAGAAGTAAAATATTCGATGATTAAAATTTATGTAAATTGACTAAGTATAGTAAACTCCACGAGTCGTGAGCACAGATTGACAGCTGCGCAGTAGTTCATTTTTTGGTCTGTTTGGTGAAATGAAGAAGGGGGAGCGCCGAGCTGCATACGATTGGTTCGTCAGTCGATGCTCGTCGTCTATTGGATTCTCGCGTGTCATTTTGGCTACTGTGATTTGGCCCAAAGTGTACATGCGCGAACTTGCCCCCACTAATGCCTATCTGTGCTCATCATTCGTGAAGTTTACTATACCTACTTATTATTTGATAGCATTTAAGCTAGCGAATTGTTTACGCAAATGAAGAAATGGGCAAATAAAATATGACATTAGAGAGCATATAAAAGAAGAACATTCGGCCCCATTTTTGCACAGATTTTGACACGCGAAATACACTTGCGGCATCTAGTTGGACGTATATCTGCACCTGGGCCCAAGCTGTGGTTGACTTAGAACTTAGAATTTTGGTGATTTTCGTCCCCCCTCCCCCTTGGTGAAATGTCGTGAGATTTGGGTCGACCCCCTCCCCCGCACTAATCTCACTTAGTGTAAATACGCTAATTTGGACAATCCAATGCAATCAGCATTGGATTTAGTTTTCAAAAATATAATTGCTTAATTATACCGGGTGTGGTTTTGCATTTCCGCCATATTTACGGAGGTTGATATTTAGTTCTTTACCTTGTATACAACACAATTCAATTATAAAATTATACTCGTAAATTTACATATTATTTTTGAAGATTTTAAATATATAAATCCCTCCGTGTTCGACGATGTTTTATATAAAGATTTACAAGATATAGGTCGGTGACCGCTGCGCAGCGGCCCGGTTTCTACCATCGCCCCCGGATCGCAGACCTATTCTGTGCAGTTGTGATGTGAAGTCTTATTCTGATTTGACTTTAATCATTAATCATCAATAATCGTTTACCAATCAACCACAGAATTAATTATCTATTTTTAATAAACTTAATTAATCATTTTACTATTGTTTCTATAAATATGTCGGGAATGCAGAACCACATCCTGTTATTTCAAACTACTAAGAACGTAGTCTAGATTACATTGAGAAAATCGAACAATAAAATACTTACTTAAATAGGCACTAATAAAATTGTATTATTTTACCCAGATTTCTCGCACCCCACGTGAGATTGGATGAGATTCGAGGCTCGAGCCCCTTCGCCCCTTAAACGCCTCCCGGAACTAATGGACAGCCCCTAACCCATGTGGGCCTAAAAATATTAATACAAATACCTACATGCTTTTACACATTATTTTTACAGATAAACATGAAATTAGTCGCTTTATTCTGCATTATGGTTGGCGTTGCCGCTGAACCAGTCATCAAGACATGGACTCTGACTGAACTGTCAATAGCCCTGGAGAAGAAAACAGCAGATCCTATACTTAAACCATACTTAGAAGATGCCCTCAATAAGATCATGTTAGCTCTTTATACTGGCATGGATGAGGTAAGCTTTGCTACATTATCAACACCTGGGGCCAACTACCATCTCAAACAATAATATTATAACATGACCTTCTTTGACATGCGACGTCAAAAAAGGACAGAAGACAAGTAAGGTTATGATATTATTGTTATAAGAGATGGTGGTTGCGCCCCTTTAGGTCAGTTGTGATGACTATCAATTCTTACTAAGAACTAGCTGTCCCCTGTGGTTTCACTCGCGTTCCCGGAATGAAAATTAGCCTACTCGGGGACAATATAGCTTCATTAGTGAAGGAATTATCAATATCAGATCAGTAGTTCAAGAGATTCCTCCTACATCCAACCTCTTTATAATGAATGAATTAATTAATGAAATGTTCTTTATTGTATACACTAATATAGAACAAATACAATACAGGCGGCCAAACGATCTCTTCCAGACAACCTTTGGGTACAGGAAACACTTCAAAAGGTGGCACGTTGAGCATCTACAAATAATACAATATACAGGGCGATTTTATTTTCTAGCCAGTATGAGCAAATTCTGAACTACAAGGTTTTACAGAAAAATGCAATAAACTAATAGGTGCTCAAATATTATAATTCTTTGAGATATATAAAGTAACTAATTTTCTAATACTTACATACATAAAATAAATATATAACTAGGTTTCCGCCCCCTGTGGTTTCAATTCAAGTCTTAGTATTCAATAGTTTCGTCGTCGATGTCGTCGTCGAATGACGTAGTTCGTTCACGCGGTTTGCTGTCAAAAATGTTAGAGAATTGCTATTCTACGACACTATTGAATATTAAGACTTGAATTGAAACCACAGGGGGCGGAAACCTAGATATATCAAATTTACCTAATTTTACGATTTTCATTGTAGCAGTCCATCTATGCTGCGTTATCGTCCCCCACGGGTACAGCTTTTTGGACTTTGGCAGAGCTGACTAATGCCATTGAAGACCCTAGCACTGATTCCTCGAAAAGAGTTTTGCTGATGCAAGCACGTACTATACTTTTAAGACAGAATAAGACTGGAAAACCTCAGGTATAATCTAAATTTTAAATACTACATATTTGATCATTGTCTAACTTGTTTGCCAATCGATAAACAATAGAGTAAACATAAACGAACCTATAAGTTTATCATTTAGGTATGTGTTCATATTACAATTGGGATCAGAGAATCGTATGTGAAAAATTTATTTAATTTATTTATTATTATTATTATCTAATCAATGTTGAAATCGAATATATTTCCTATTGAGTTATCTTTATACAACTAAATCAGCAAAAAAGAATACGGCCCGCCTGGCGGTAAGCAGTTACCGCTGCCATAAGGACGCTTGTCACATCCGGGGCATCATTAAAAAAAAAACAAAATTCAAAATCATTTATTCAAATAGATCCTTCGCAGGCACTTATGAAAAGTCTGACTCTAATATTCTAATACTACATTCACTCACACGCAGGAACATAACATTAAGATATTTTGCTGCGGGGTCTCCCCTCTAATTAGTCGTAATAGCTATAGTAGGTACCTAATCCGCTCCGTCGTAACTCATTTTATAATAATAAAAAGTCCGTCCCCTCCCCCCGGTAACGGCCCTGAGCCGAGGTTCGTGCCCCAACTGGGGCGCCCTCAGGCGTAGTTACCTAATCATAACCTCGGTTGAGAGCTTGCTCACCAATTTGGCCGCGTAAGGGTGCTAAGGCAACATTTTGGGTCAGCATCGTTATATTAATTCAAAAAAAAATATGCTGCTGTGTTGTGCTAGGTACAGGTACTTCCCCAGTCGAGTTGCTCTTTGAGTGAAATAACGATATGTTCGACGTCTCTTAAATTATATGCACGTAACTTGACAGAGATAGAGTAGAGCTCATTGGGGAGGGGGGAATAGTTGGTAACGCTTGAGAGATGCGGTGTCCATTGGGCTACGGTAACCGCTTACTATCAGCCAGGATGTATGCTTCTTTGCCGAAAACTTTGAATTCCCTATGATTCACTTAATTCAGGAATCGACTACAGTTTTTGTTCCGGCGTTGGATGTATCTCTTTGGACTCAAGAGGACGTAAATAAGGCTATAGAGGACACCAATACCAGTGCAGCAATGATGAAGCACTTGGAGCAAGCATCCAATAAATTCAAGCAGGCATTAGATTCAGGAAAGAAACTGGTAAGTAGGCCCTAACTGATGAGGGAATATGGGCAATGTAAATAAAATCTTCCATAGGGGAAGAAAGACCTTTATTTACACACAACGCCATATTTTTCTCCATGACCATGGATGGATATAAAATGTTGCACAGAGTGTAGTTAGCAAGGGCGGATCCAGCCTCCGGGTCAGGGGGGGGGGGTCACACACTTATATCCAGCTTGGTTTCAAAATACACTATACTATAGCTGTTACCCGCAGATTCACTGAAACGGCCGAGCCCCGGGGGGGAGGTCATGACCCCCTATTTTATTATTAGATAACAATCATATAATCATGCTTACTCAAATTATTATTTAGAGGTTTCCTTAGAATCTACTAAAATTCTCTCTAAAATTATAAATGTTTTTGGATGTTTGTGTTTGGTCTTCGTACACGCGTACAAATATGGATTTCGATGGAATTTGGCACAAATGTTGAATATTTTCTGGGTTACCTACTTTAAATGAAAATAATGGTGCGTTCATGCTATGCGAAGCGGACTTGTCTCGAACGGAGCCTCGAACGAGCATTTGTCTCGCGCTCGACTGCGCTCCGCCCAATTGTCAGTTTTTTTACGAACACAGGGATTCGCATCGCACTCGTTGTAGGCTCGTTGTAACGTCCACACTTGACATTGCGAGCAACGAACGAATCTGTTTGTTCGTGGCTTGGCTCGTGCTCGGTTTGCGAAGCATGGTCGCACCATTGATTTCACGAGTACCCGGGTAAAACCGCATGGCGGAATCTAATCTATAGTGTATAAATGCGTAAGTGTGTAGATGTTTGCAAGTCTAAGCATGCCTAGCCTTGATCTAGCTCAAAATACCTACCTACTATTTTGAGCTACATCAAGGCTAGGTTTGCTTGGGCTACCTTAGCAACTATGCAAAATGGTACTGTTATCGCAATTGTTTCATCAAAGTATCAAAATTGTTTCAGGAAAAGGTCGGCATGGTGACACCAGTAGGCGTTATCCCAATCAAGGCAGAACAATCTGAGTTCCTTCCAGCTCCACCATTACATTCATAAGTTATAACATGTTTTGGATATCTGTACAATATTCCTTGCGGAGAGGAGACTATATGTAGAATGTACTTCGTTGTAACATGACATAACAAATGATATAAATAAAAATAAGGGACACCAACATATACGCCTTAGCCTTAAAGCTTAAAGCCTGCTGTTTGTCTTACAGGTAACCTTTGGGGATCGAGTAAAAATCCCTTTAGAGTAGAAATACCGAAATACCGAGCAATAAAATTCCGCAACTAGTCAGTGTTTTTGCACTGATTTTGAACAGTAAGGACCAATCACTGCATCGTGTGTTCTTGACTTGGCCAATCAGAGCGCATGTATCCTTGACTTAGCCAATCAGAGTCGGTGGTGGGGAATTGGTAGAATAGTTTTCAAGCAAAATTAACGTCATTGCACTTGCTTGGGTTAGTTGTTCTAAGCCTTTGGATAATAGGAAACAATAAGTAGGTTGTAATATAATTAAGTAAACATTTTACCTTACGCCAGTCATTTTTAACGTTATTTATTAGGTACTTACGTAAATTCGGAAACAATTGACAACTGACACCTGTATATTCTATATTCATAAAAATAATAGATAAGCTTTAGCTAGTTTAATTACAATTTATGGCTACGATAGTCGATGATTGACATCAATAATACGATAAATTTTTGAAGATAGAGTTTATAATTTTAATCGGAGCATTGGGTATAAATATTGCATGTCTATCTGAAAATGGTCAAATAGTCAGCGGGAGGTAAGTGAAATTATTATAATATTACATTATTATTGGTGTTTAAAACAAGTGTTTGTGTATTCAGGTATTTATTGGTACTTTCAGTAAAAAAAAAACATCTATCATGAAATTCTTCGCTGTCTTCGCTGCCATCGTCGCCGTGGCCTGTGGCTCCCCCAGTGGCTGGACCATCGACCAGCTGTCGGAGGCCATCCAGAGCCCACACACCAGCGCCGCCTACCTGCCCTACCTCGAGCAGGCCCTCAACGAGATGATGGCCAACCTTTTCGCTGGACACCAAGTGGTAAGCATCCACCTAAACCATTCCCCGACTTTTATAAGGGCAAAGATGTGTCAGATACTTTAATTCGGTGATTACCAGATTAACTGAGTATCCTCTTTACCATCAAATACCACCTTCCCACAACGCTCACCCACACTGCACAACTTCACAGTGAAACAAGGAACTGTAGGAAAAACTATAAAATCAATATTCTCAGGAAACCGTGACCGTCGCCATCCCCAGCATCGAGGTGCCCAGCATGACCCTTGCCCAGGTCTCTGCGGCTCTTGAAAACCCTGAAACCAACCCTGCTCTCGTGCCTCACCTCGAGAATGCTCTCAACGAGATGATGGATGTTCTCGCCTCTGGACTTGCCCCGGTATTCTATACATGCTATTATTAATGATACTAGCTTATTAACTCTACTGTTCTGTGCGTTTCTAAATGTTTTAATTGGTATGTTTTATAGGTCGCTTCCGCTTCTGCTCCCATCACCGTCCCCGCCATGGACATCACTTTCTGGACTCTGTCTCAGCTGTCTGAGGCTCTTGAGAGCACCAGCACCAGCCCCGTTGTCGTGCCTTACCTCGTGAACGCTCTTAACCAAATCATGGACGCTATGGTCGCTGGAGAGCAAATGGTAATTATAAATATCCATGTTAACACAACAATGTCAACATTTGTCAATTTGTAATTTTTATTGAAGATCCAATTGGTTATTTTAGGAATTTGCCGTGATCGCCACCCCCACTGGAATCATCCCCGTTGAGGTCGGAGCTACCCAGCCCATCGTGGACGTGACGCCCGTCATGCCCATTATGCCTACACCCGTCGAGGTTGCCCCAGTTGATCCCACTCCCGTTGTAGTCGCCCCCGTCAGCCCCACCCCCGCTGCTCCTTCCAGCCCGCTTGTGCAGATCATCATCAACATTAAGCAGCAGGAGGTGAGTTATAAAAGTCACTGAAACGGCTCTACACATACTACTTTCTTCTCCGCGGTTTTACTCACATTCCAGAGTCGTGACAAAACTTCATGTATTAAAATATTGGTGTGATTTGATTTATATGTTAACGTTTTCATTATATTACAGGAATCCGTTGTCGCTCCTGCTCCCGTTGTTGTCGCTCCTACTCCCGTCGTTATGGACCAGCCCGAGCCCATCAACATCGTTGAGCAAGCTCCCATCGTGCCCGAGCCCATCAACATCGTTGAGCAAGCTCCCATCGTCCCTGAGCCTGTGATCGTTGTCGAGCAAGCACCCGTCGCTGCTGTCCCCATCGGTGTTGTCAGCCCCATCAACGTGTTCCCCGTTGGCGTCGTCGCTCCCTCCGCTTAAATTTTTAATAACATCAGTGTGGCGTAGACTTTAAGATTAAACAGCTTAACCTAACGGTTTTATGTTGTAACATCTTACGAAGAATTGATTATACTCCCTGAGTTTTTAATGAATATGAATATTTTTTCTTTACCTACCCTACCTAGTACACGATGCGACGCGGCGCGCAGTTTTGAAGATATGAATACATGGCCCTGATTATGTTGTTTACAAGTTTTACAACTGAGCTAATTTAAGTCTCATTATGTCTCTTTCCAACAAAGAACATAAGAAAAGGATGTCAGAAATATAGTCCTGTCAAATTAATCCAATGCTTTTTATCAATATAAATTTAGTCGCCATATATCGTGGTTACGTCTAAATACCCGCAAATGAAGACCTTAATGAAGACGGCAATGACTAATTTGACAGCTTTAAATATGTTCTATCCTTTTTCAATAATGTTTGTAAGAAAGAGATGTGATGTGACTAAAAACAACAGAATCGGCACCAATATCTTATAAGCTAAATAAAATCCGCGAATAACAATCGGGACTTTTTGCGATTTCCAAGGGATTCGGGAAAAATACTTGATTTAATGCTTTAAAACACTTGTAAATCTTGATCAAAATTGACGAAACACCTTTGAAAAACGAAGGTGTGGAAAGTTATATCAAATGTCCGTCGGACAGCCAGCCAGCACATCAAATAAGATTATTTTCTACGTTAGGTAGGTACGTAGTTTCAGTACCGGTTCGGTATTCCAAGGGGTAGTAAGTGGCAGGATATCAAAGCAGATGGATCAATTCATCTGAGCAATACTGGAAATAGCTACTGAGAAATATTGTCGAATTTTGTGACGCATCGGAAAGAACCCTCTGTATTAGTCAGAAAATTACAAAGTTGCAATCCAACTGCCATAAACATGTACTTCGGCCTATGTTGTTGCAATATTAAAATATTTAAGTTATACTTAACACTCAAGTCTAAATGGAATTTGGATTCATGGGTACTGTGAGTGTTATTTATTACCACCCCTCAATAGATTTTAAGACGTTATTTATGTGATACTTCTCAAAGACGTCGAAAGACACAACGATGCTGAAGTTATTTGAAAACTGTAGAAGCCAAGCGTCTTTACTGCATAATATTATTTAGAGATATTATCTCTAAGTAATCTGTGCTTTACTTTACGTATATGCGGAGTAGGTATGCAAGGATTCAAGCTTACATAGAATAAATGGCGCAAGAATGGCAATCGCGAGGTAATAAAATGCCTCGGGAAACGGGAAGCAGCCTAGGATAAGTGTTCAGGGGTATTTCAGAGATCTGCAGTGTTCGGGAGTCAGGTCACTCATTAGGAGATGCGTGGTTCAGAGGGATTATTTAGAGATCAGTTTGAAGTGAGAGTCAGGCTTGTGATTTGAATCGATAGAAGGATGAAAATAATGAATCATTTCGGTCAGTGAGAGAGCGGTTCATCAGTCCTACGACGGATATTTTAGAATGAGCTCTATAGATCAATATGTAGTATCAATACAGTAGACACGAGGTAATCCGCCCCTGTCTCCGGGACCCCTTGTAATCCGATATGCCGATTATATTAAGTAGAATTAAAGAAAATTTATTCTCTGTGATGATCGCGCCGGTAGTTTCTCTTTCGGTAAGGTAGATGAGTTCTCGCTGATGGCCTTGAATTCCTATAAGCAGTACCGGGTATTGCCAATGTGTTGTCGAGCTTTACAAAGCCTTGAAGGCTCTCATTATGTCGATATGATGATCTATGAACTAAAAATGCCATCTCCCTGTTTAGGTACATACTTTACATCCACTGCGCTGGTCCTCTAATACCGTATTATTTTATGATTTTAATTTTTGTTTATGTTTTACGAGGTCAAACGCAATAGACATATCCAAAAACATAACAGTTGCTGGAATACGTTTATCCATATTCTGATTAATATAACGAAATCTCTCAGATAATTGCCGACTAAGTATATTATGCATAGCTATCCCAAAAAAAGAAAAAAATCAACGTGACTATCACCTTGAAGTTCTTAATTTCTTGTATACGCACATTATAAATAATGGTCTTATTATCGTATATCTACGATACTATGTTTAGTCAAGTTTTATGTATCGGGAATTCTATTTTTATACGATTAAGTCGGTAAACAAGCATACGGCCCGCCTGATGGTAAGCGGTTACCGTAGCCATATGGACGCTTGCAACACACAGCAGGGCATTACTCACGCGCTACCTACCAACCCTTACGCCTCTCCTGCACGTGAGCTAGGTTGCCAGAGTTAATTTAAATGTTATTTGGCAGCGGTATTCTGTAAGGTGGAGGTACTTACTTCCCCAATTGAGCTGCTCTTTGACCGAATAAACTCTACGCTCTACCTCTCTCTAATCTAACTCTACCAATGAATGATTACATTTTACAAGATGTCATACTATGGAGATTAAATTGACACTGCAATTCACTCAGGGTACCTACTGATTTTGATCCTTTGACTATTTAGCGGTCCGCGCGGGCTAGGAAAACAATAGAAATCAATTGTAATTTTTTAACCACAAGGCAAATGCCAAATCTAACAGCAGTCGTATTCCTATATTTTTTTTTAATCTAAATTTTATCAATTTGTGATAAAAGTGATTAAAATATAAACTAGGTACAACAAGCGCTGTGCATGCAATTCATGCTTATTGCTTTGGTTTTTTTTTCTTACGGATTCGGTCTTGAAGTTTCAATAAAAAAAATGTTTTATGCATCAGTGATCCGTGAAGGATCACTTTATAATTATTTAATTGGCCTAGTTCTATCAAAATTGAGATAAAGGCTGTTAGGGCAAGAATTTATTCAAGAATCTGAATCATATGCTGTTATTGAATTTTTGTTAATTATGGCTAATGAAACAGATTTTACAGCGGACAGCTTACAGCATTTTTTAAGTTCATAAAACCACTCAATGTTTTTGTGGAAAGACAATTCCTATGTTTTTTTATATTGATGCTAGAAAAAACCCGTTCCACGCTTGCACTTGAATGGGGAAGAGACATTAATGTTTTGAAAAAGATTACAATTGGATAAGTGTGTGTTTAATCACTAACCCCCTTATCTTAATATATAAAATGATAAACTGATTGTTGATATATCAGCCCACAGCCCAAACCGCTGGACCTAGAGATTTGAAATTTTGCACAAAGATAGCTTATACAGTGGAGGCATCCACTAAGGAAGGATTTTTGGAAATTCCACCCCTAAGAGGGTAAAATAGGGGATGACAGTTTGTATGCAAGTCCGTCAGTTTTGAAGTTAAGATCTTCAAATTTTGTGTTTAGGCTGACGATTGAAAATTAATGTGTAGTTATCTCAGCATTTGTGATAATTCAACCACCGAAGGGAGGAAAAGGGGGATGAAGTTGGGTATGCAAGTCCTTCAATTTCAAAGTAAACTTCACTTAATGTATTATTATACGGTGTAGGCATCCACTAAGGAAGGATTTCTGGAAATTCCACCCCTAAGGGGATAAAATAAGGGATGAAAGTTTGTATGCAAGTTCTTCAGTTTTGAAGTTAGGATCTTCAAATTTTGTGTTTAGGCTGACGATTAAAAATTAATATATAGTTATCTCAGCGTTTGTGATAATTCCACCACCGAAGGGAGGAAAAGGGGGATGAAGTTGAGTATGCAAGTCCTTCAATTTCAAAGTAAACTTCTCTAAATGTATTATTATACGGTGTAGGCATCCACTAAGGAAGGATTTTAGGAAATTCCACCCCTAAGAGGGTTAAATAGGGGATGACAGTTTGTATGCAAATCCGTCAGTTTTGAAGTTAGGATCTTCAAATTTTGTGTTTAGGCTGACGATTGAAAATTAGTGTGTAGTTATCTCAGCGTTTGTGATAATTCCACCACCAAAGGGAGGAAAAGGGGGATGAAGTTGGGTATGCAAGTCCTTCAATTTCAAAGTAAACTTCACTAAATGTATCATTATACGGTGTAGGCATCGACTAAGGAAGGATTTTTGGAAATTCCACCCCTAAGGGGGTAAAATAAGGGATGAAAGTTTGTATGCAAGTTCGTCAGTTTTGAAGTTAGGATCTTCAAATTTTGTGTTTAGGCTGACGATTGAAAATTAATGTGTAGTTATCTCAGCGTTTGTAATAATTCCACCACCGAAGGGAGGAAAAGGGGGATGAAGTTGTGTATGCAAGTCCTTCAATTTCAAAGTAAACTTCTCTAAATGTATAATTATACGGTGTAGGCATCCACTAAGGAAGCATTTTTGTAATCTCCACCCCTAACAGGGTAAAATAAGGGATGAAAGTTTGTATGCAAGGCCGTCAGTTTTGTAGTTAAGATCTTCAAATTTTGTGTTTATGCTGATGATTGAAAATTAATATATAGTTATCTCAGCGTTCGTGATTATTCCACCACTGAAGGGAGAAAAAGGGGGATGAAGTTGTGAATGCAAGTCCTTCAATTTCAAAGTAAACTTCACTAAATTTAATATTATACAGTGTAGGTATTCCGTAAGGAAGGATTTTTGGAAATTCCACTCCTAGGGGAGTAAAATAGGGGATGAAAGTTTGTATGCAAGTCCGTCAGTTTTGAAGTTAGGATCTTCAAATTTTTTATTGAAGCTGACGATTGAAAATTTATTTATACATGTTTCAGCTTTTTTGACAATACCACCCCCGATAGGGTTAAAAGGTATGGGATGTATGTAAGTCGTTCAGTTTCAAAGTAAACGTCTCTTAATATATGATAACCACTAAGGAAGGATTTTTGGATATTCCATCCTTAAGGGGGTAAAATAGGGGATGTAAGTTTTAAGGCGATGATAGCTCAGTGGTAGTGACGTCGGATACCGAGATGAAGGTCCCGGGTTCGAATCCTACAATGAGCTTGAGCTTTCGGTGAAGGAAAACATCGTGAGGAAACCATAGCACGGTGGTAGGGTACTTTGTAGTACCCGCCTGGCTGGCTTCCACCCTCAAGTTGAAAATCTGTCGCCAAGCACCTTTCGGTGTGTTCCGATAGCTGCACTTGAGAGCCAGTTCATTCTAGGCTTTGTGTGCTTACCACCTTCGGCCGCATTCATCACTTACCATGGTGAGATTGCGGTCAAACACAGGCCTATAAACAGTAAAAAAAAAAAAAAAATATGAAAGTTCATCAGTTTCGAAGTTAGGACCTTAAAATTTTGTGTTTAGGCTGACCATTGAAAATTAATTTATATGTGCCTCAACGTTTTCGATAATTCCGATCCCGAAAGGGTAAAAAGGGGGATGAATTTGTGTATGGAAGTACACTCAATTTATTATTTAAGCTTATGGTTATAAACTAACGCAACGAATATTGGTGTTGTTGGAATTTGAACCCTTAAGGATTGAAAAGGGGGATTAAATTTAGTATATGAAGTTCTTTATTTTCGGAGTAAAAATTTTAAAATTTATTATTTCGGCTTATGGTATTGGTGTATTGAAATGGCAAAGGATGCAAAGACTCGCCTAAACAACATCAGGAAAAAGAGAGGAATCGGTATTAAAACAAAGATCCGATTAATACGAGCATTGGTATTCCTCATTTTCATGTAGATGGAGTGAAAGCGTGAACTATACTGGCCCGAGAAAGAAAACGGATTGATGGATTCGAGATGTGGTGCTTGGAGACGGATTTTGAAAATACCTTGGACCGCTCAACGCAACAATGCATCAATCCTATCGCAGCTCCAAATGAATACCCGATTATCCACCATATGCCACCAACGTATTCTTTCGTATTTCAGCTACATGGTGCGCAAAGGCGATGAAAGTTTGGAAAAACTTATCATAGTTGGGAATACGGAAGGAAAACGACTACGTGGTCGTTCACCAACTAGATGGTCCGATCAAGTAAAAGACTCATAGTCCACCAAGTTTTACACGGTCGTAAGGGACGGGTTGGAAAGAAACCGGTGGAGGCAGATCATCCGCTCAAGAAGCAAAACTGATGCTGACCACGATCCTCAGACATGAGGGAAAGACTATAGAGAGAAAGAGAGATAATGCCTCCAAAATTGTGCTGTGGAACTAGACTACAAGTAACAGCTCTCCGGCGCAATGTTATTGAGGCCAAAATATTTACCGGTTCTGCCAGAGGAGAAACAGTCTTCTTGCCGCGTATACCATTGATCCCAAATCACCTTCCGTTTGAATTTAAAAGATAACAGTTCCTAATTAAGGTTTGTTTCGCGATGGCTATTAATAAATCACAGGGAAAAACTCTGAAATGTGCTAGAGTTGATTTGCGGCAGGACTGGTTCAGTTTTATGTGGCATCCTCGCATGTGAGCTCTCAATCTACCTGAACTTTTGTCAATATCACACGTAGTGGCGGACAATAGCCATGAACAAAGCTCTATATTGTTACAATGATTCATATCTAGATAAAGAAATAATCTACGCGGACGAAGTCGCGGGCTATAAAGCTAGTTCATAATAAAGTTATCAAACGTTGATTAGCTAAAATTCCGAAGTCTTTATCTGACATTTGGTGATCGAAAGAGTGAGACGGGGCACACTATTACACTGATTTAGTTAAGAGTGCGTACCAAGCCAGAAAAATATGGCAATGTCAGATGAAACAAACTTATGTCTAATCTTTGCGTGGAGATGAGATGGAGATAGCGTGTTTCGCGGAACAAAAATGAACTAAGCGCTTTTTATCTAAATAACTCGTAAAGTATAGAATATTTTAAAAAATCCTTAGTAGCAGCCCTAGGTCATATTATGTTAGTGATATTATTTATCGAATTTTTGTCTTAATTAGATACACCATGAACGAATAAAACCGAAAATTCATTATTATTAGAGGTAGATTTGTGAATTTTTTCTATCGAGAAAATTTCATTCCATTATGTTTTTGCTCAGACAGAACCCTTGCGTATACAGGACGAATTTTTATTTCTAGCCAGTGTGGGCCACTTCTGAACTACAGGTCTTAGAGAAAAACGCTGAAAGGAACCCCGAGCTGAATTTTGAATTAAATTAAAATGCGATTGAAATTTATTTAAAAAAATTTGTATTTTAGAAGATATTGAATTTTTACAAAAAAAGATTTTTTTTCGAAATTCTGCTTCTTCGTCACAATATGAACAAAATTATATAAGACAATCTTGCTCTCAAGTTGCTAGAAGTTATCCAAAATATTATTTTATATTTTCCTTGACCATGGTTTTATGCTGCGTAAAGTTTGACGAGGTGGAGTAGATCTCGCAGGGACCTCACTATGTTTAGCCATAAAGAATTGGCTCTTAGCATTCTGACAAAAAATTTGAGGTCAATTTTGATAACTTCTAGCAACTTCAGACCAAGATTGTCATACATAATTTTGTTCGTATTGTGAAGTAGAAGTAGAAAAAGAAAAAAAAAATATTGAAAAAAATTAAAAACACATTTTTTTTCTTTTTTTAATGGCATTTTTATTTTCTTCAAAATTTAGCTCGGGGTTCCCTTCAGCGTTTTTCTCTAAGACCTGTAGTTCAGAAGTTGCCCTCACAGGCTAGAAAAAAAAAATCACCCTGTATAATGAACATACCCATATAAAAATATTTTTTCATTTAAATACTATTCCCTTGGGTAAATTTCAATTCTAAGATTGTTATTTTGCTTTATACGCACTCTTAAAAAGCGACTCTCTTCTCAAATTAAACATAAGTATATTAGGGAAGAGACCAATGAAAAACAGTAGATATGGCAGCGCTGGTAGTCAGCTAGAGGGTACTACTGTACTCAACCACCGGTTTCCTCACTGTTTTCCTTCACCGAAAGCTAAAGCTCATTTGATGTCTCATTATATTTACTAGATATCTATTTATGAAAACAAAAGATTAATTACAATTTATGACCACGATTGTCATTGATTGACCAGTTTCACGTTGAATATATCGTGACATAATTAATGCTATAAAACTCCAAAAGATAGAGTTTATTATGTTTATCTGAGCATCGGGTATAAATAATGCAAGCCTTCCTGAAAATTTATAAATAGTCAGCGGGAGGTAAGTGAAATTATTATAATATTACATGATTCGCGATTAAATCAAGTGTGTGTATTCAGGCATTTATTTGTACTTTCAGTAAAAAAAAAATCTATCATGAAATTCTTCGCTATCTTCGCTGCCATCGTCGCCATGGCCTGTGGCTCCCCCAGCGGCTGGACCATCGACCAGCTGTCGGAGGCCATCCAGAGCCCACACACCAGCGCCGCCTACCTGCCCTACCTCGAGCAGGCCCTCAACGAGATGATAGCCAACCTCTTCGCTGGACACCAAGTGGTAAGCGTCCACCTAAACCGTTCTCCAACTTTTATAAGGGCAAAGATGTGTCAGATACTTTAATTCGGTGGTGTCCCAGATTATCTGAGTATCCTCTTTGCCATCAAAGAAATCGTCCCACCACAATGCTCACCCACACTGCACAACATCACAGTGAAACAAGGAAGAGTAAGAAAAACTATAAAATCAATATTTTCAGGAAACCGTGACCGTCGCCATCCCCAGCATCGAGGTGCCCAGCATGACCCTTGCCCAGGTCTCTGCGGCTCTTGAAAACCCTGAAACCAACCCTGCTCTCGTGCCTCACCTCGAGAATGCTCTCAACGAGATGATGGATGCTCTCGCCTCTGGACTTGCCCCGGTATTCTATGCATGCTATAATTAATGATACTAACTTATTAATACTACTGTTCTGTACATTTCTAAATGTTTAATTGGTATGTTTTACAGGTCACTACCGCATCTGCCCCCATCACCGTCCCCGCCATGGACATCACTTTCTGGACTCTGTCCCAGCTGTCTGAGGCTCTTGAGAGCACCAGCACCAGCCCCGTTGTCGTGCCTTACCTCGTGAGCGCTCTTAACCAAATCATGGACGCTATAGTCACTGGAGAGCAAACGGTAATTATAAATCACAAATATTAATGTGTTAATTTGTGTTTTTTTTTGTTAATTGAATCGGTTATTCCAGGACTTTGCCGTGATTGCCACCCCCGCTGGAATCATCCCCGTTGAGGTCGGAGCTACCCAGCCCATCGTGGACGTGATGCCCATCATGCCCGTCATGCCTACACCTGCCGAGGTTGCCCCAGTCGATCCCACTCCCGTTGTAGTCGCCCCCGTCAGCCCCACCCCCGCAGCTCCTTTCAGCCCCCTTGTGCAGATCATCCTCAACATTAAGCAGCAGGCGGCTTAATTTTCCATGATTGATCAGCACATCTAAGGCTTTCTGATTAAACAGCT
Organism: Polyploca ridens; assembly: GCA_951394255.1. Lineage (NCBI taxonomy): Eukaryota > Metazoa > Arthropoda > Insecta > Lepidoptera > Drepanidae > Polyploca > Polyploca ridens. The sequence continues at coordinate 10,242,952 of OX596261.1, forward strand.
TCATAAAACGGTTTTATGTTGTAAATACTTGCAAAGAATTTAATATACTTCCTGAATTTTGAATGAACATGGCTATTTTTTTCTTTACCCAAGTGATTGTAAATTTCACATCATTGAAATCTTCTTTGAGATGAGTTTTCATTGTATTCTGATTTTAATACTACTTTTAGCTACCTACTTAATGCTTATAATAAGGGATATTATTAATTGCACCTCTGTTTAAAAATTACGCAAATTTAAGACTCTCCTCTAATTTACTTATTGCACATCTAATTTACTTATTGCATATCAGAAAAATTACTGTTGTACAATTAAACAACCTATTCATCAAAACATGTTCTATCATCCAGAACCGACGGGGCACTCCAAATACAGTTGGTTAGGTTAGGTTAGAACCGTGAAAATATAGAGCTAGATGATCATTCAGTTCAAACAGTTTTGCATAAACCAAAAAACTGATATTCAGTTTGATTTATTTAGTGTGCAATTCAGAATTTTTGGTTCTAGTTTTGATTTGTTGTGTTGGAATAGAGAGAATTATTAGTTAAGGCATTAAATACATGCCTTATAATAATATGCTTGTTTTTTACCTTCAATTAGCATGTTCCTTGCTACCGAGATCAAAAACAAGTACGAAAACCTTTTCTTGTGTAAGTTGTTTAACTTATACAACGTACACAAGAATTTGTTATACAACTACCTCTTATAGAGTATAAGAGGTAGTTTTATAACAAATTCTCAAGTATCTCATATATCATCAAAGAAAGAAGTACCTTACTCTCTAAATAAATAGCCACCGTAAATGCGAACAGCAAAATAAATTATTTGCTACATAGCTGCATAAGTACAGTCATTTTACGTTTCAGCACAACCATTCTCTGCTTCTGCCATCTGGTGCAAAATTTCAACACTTGCTGCACCGTATGATGTTACTGTAACAACTTTACGGTTGAAATTTTTATCTGTTTTGCCAGCAGAGGTCGCTACGTGCCAGAAATGTACAAGAGTTTATTTATTGTAAAGTTGCGTGCGTAGGACTAGGCGAATCTGGAGGCAGAAATACATGGATGTACCAGAAAACCGTTCTTCCATCGAACCACTAGGCGTCGGGCGAGTCTGACAGCTTTGTCATCGACATTCCTTCTTGCCATATCAAGCGTTTCGATTCCTCTTTCCTTATACGCACGGCCAAGTTGTGGAATACTCTCCCGGACATCCCGGACTCTTATGGGTACACGCGGTCCACCTTAGACCACATCTTCGCTTACCATCAGGCGGGATCCTGACCAAGCGCAAGCCCATCGTTAATAAAAAACCGACCAAAAAATTACTGTGAAATGAATAGTAGGCGCAATATTTAAAAGTACCAAAATTTACCGTAATTTTTTCCATTAACCAAAAGTTCCCGTTGACCTAAAAACACAAACTACGAACTACCATATAGGTTTTCGACCCAAAACCTATAGGGTACTTCCAGTTGACCTAGAATTGTCAATATTGGTTAAAAGCAACTTACAGCACAAGTAAAGGGAAAATTCCGAAAAATAATAAAGTTGATTATAAGTTTTCGCGAAAATCTAAATTTGCCCATATTTATTTATCGTGTTGACTTAGGACCTTCATTTTTATACACCTAATCACTTTGGACATGGTGAATATGGTTTGAACCCAGCACTACAAGTACAGCAACTCTATGCTTTATGGAGAGTGTATCGAAGGGAAATGAATGTGGTATTATAGTCGTTTTCGGTAAGCGAAAAGCGCTCCAAGCGCTCCGGTCGCAGTTGCAAAGCTACAGAGGGTACTACGGAAAACGATTAATGCCCGGTTTCAATAAACAAAAACGAATCGTTTTGCTTACCAATGGAAGGTTTTTTTTTATTGCCAAACTGGGCATATAGATCATTTCGTAAGCTAATTTTACCTGTAATAGTTACTTCCATATGGGAGGGTCTGCTATGCAAAGCTTTGAGGTCTTTGCTTCATTATTAGTAAAGATATAAGAGTCTTCGTTTTAATAAATCTTAACCGATACCGGTCCGTAAATTATTGAAACCGGGCCTTAGTGTATTCCGAACCGGTGGTAAATTCAACTGTATGTACCAATGTAACGTTCATAAGTGCCTTACTAGGGCCTAAACTGAATAAATAACTTTTTGATTTTGATTTGATTTTGATACACGATAGTCCGATCATCGTTTTGAATTATTAACCAATAGAATAGATAAACGAGAGATTTGAGAGTTAATATTTGACAACGATTATTGAACTATCGTAAATCGTTTTTCGGAGTAGGTAAACCCTCAGGAACGCGCTGACTGCACTAAAGTCTATGCTGAGGGTTAGACTCTTCAATATGGGTTTAATGGGCGTGACACATGAGAGATTTATAAGACAGTTATCAAAGCTCAGATGTGAATACTCGGATGGGTGTATAGAGTGAAAATAATGGTTAGGTTAAGAAATTAGTATAGGTATAAGGGAAATATAAAAGTTGCTACGATATCTGAAAGTTTCAGAAAATGTTGGTAGCCTAGTCTTAGAATAAAATTACCATTACGAGACAGACGGGCATGACGAAATCGTTAGGTACGTATTCTAAAACGTCAATGCTCAAGTCTTTGAGTCAAGATTAAAATATGTTTATTGCTATAGTATTATAAATCAGAATATCACAGGAGCGTTAAAGTAGCTTTAAAAATTCGTTACAGCTTTTGGGTGCAATTTTGTACAGTGGAAATGGAACTGAAGGCTGCATAAAATTGTGTCCAAAATGATGTCAGACTCTATTAGTATTAATTAGGTCTGCAATGTAGACTTTAGCGCTAAGCTCTAGCGCCTTATGGCATTATTGGATTGGTTCTAAAGCCATTATAGAACTAGTAACTAGTTGGGATGCTTCGGAAAACTTGAATATCTCAAAGTCGAAACACCATGCATTTATTAAGTATTGTTGGTTCGGAGACAAGACTTAAATTGTGATATGAGGGTGGTGAGTAGGTTTTCAAAACCGAGATGTTTGTAAGCACGTGCTACCGCCGTCACGTGTTATATAATAAGTTTATAACCCGTGTATCACACGAAGTTTTAATGTTTGTAAAAGATAAGGTATATTAAGAGTATGTACTAAGAGAAAAATAAATATATTTCATCAATAATTTATTAGTAAAAAATAATACGAATATATTTTCTATGTAGGTATAAAGTCCACAAACTCCTTGCTAAAAACATGCTACTAAATTATTAAATTGAGCTTGTAAATTGAACAAAATTTTAATAAATCACAGCTTGTAAAACAATATTTTATGGTATGATCACTGCTACTTTAAAGAAAATGCATTGTGTACATATAACGTTAGTTCAGTGATTGTGCGAGGTAAAATGAAGACATTCGCAACTGTATTGAAAAATGCATTAGTAAAGTTCATTCTTATAGTAAGATGTTTTGTTCAGGGGGTTCTAAATAAACCTAATAAACTTAGCACGCGACACATCATAGAATGGTAAAGATTTTCAACAGCTGACACGCAAACGATTATGCTGTCGGCAGCATAACAATATTGCTAAAACGCAGATAATTCAAATATAATACGAGTAATATTTTATGATTCGTTTAGGCTCTAGGATTAATTATATTGGCACTACTTACAAAACGATAAGATGATATAAATGCAATAAAAATTTGAAGATATAGTACTATTATTATCATAAGACTTAGTATAAATATTGGTCGTCATCAAATAGAATTAAATTGTTCAAAGGCAGGTGAGTTGCTTTACATTTATTCAGTGGATTATTATATATTCACGATGAACGTAGAAATGATAAAGTCTAGAGATTTGTAAAATATTTTTAGGTTTGTACTTAATTAATATCATATACATTTTGATTCTCAGTTATAAAAGAATATAAAAATGAAATTCTTCGCTGTCTTCGCTGCCATCGTGGCCGTGGCTTGTGGCTCCCCCAGCGGCTGGACCGTTAACCAGCTGTCGGAGGCCATCCAGAGCCCACACACCAGCGCCGCCTACCTGCCCCACCTCGAGCAGGCCCTCAACGAGATGATGGACGCCATCTTCGCTGGACAGCAAATCGTACGTTTTGTACCGCATTAAGATTTTTTTAACCTAAATTACCTACAGTGAATTCAACGCATTATTTCTTCATTTTAGGAAACCGTGACTGTTGCTATCCCCAGCACCGACCTTGGAAGCATGTCGCTTAATGAGATCTCTCAAGCTCTTGAGAATCCCGAGACTGACCCCGCTCTTGTACCCTACCTCGAAACGGCCCTTAACCAATTGATGGACAATCTCATCGCTGGATCCGCCCCTGTAAGTAAAACATTCAAATATTTGATCAAGTTATTCGATTGTGATAATTTCTTAATCTTCAATTATGTTTGATTTGGCTTATAGGTTGCAGTTGCAGCTGCCGCATCTATCACTGTCCCCGCTATGGACATCACTTTCTGGTCTCTATCCCAGCTGTCTGAGGCTCTGCAGAGCCCTAGCACCAGCCCCGTTCTCGTGCCTTACCTCGTGAACGCCCTTGATCAAATCATGAACACTCTTGTAGCTGGAGAGCAAATGGTAAGACTATATAGGTTTACTAAGAGATAAAAATGTACCCTTCATTATTTAAAAAAAATATTATTATAATTTCTATTTTTAGGAATTTGTCGTAATCTCTACCCCCGCTGGAGTCATCCCCGCTGAGGTTGGAGCTACTCAGCCCATCGTGGACGTGATGCCCGTTATGCCTACACCCGTCGAGGTTGCCCCCGTCAACCCCACACCCGTTGTAGTCGACTCCGTCAGCCCCACCCCCGCTGCTCCTTCCAGCCCCCTTGTGCAGATCATCATCAACATTAAGCAACAAGAGGTAAGTGTTTCAATTTCTTTTTAGATCTAAATTATGACAATAGTATATTTGTTTCAATAGTATCGAAAATCAAGGAATCCATTTAACAGGGAACTAAAATAATCACTTTACAGGAGGTCGCCTCTGTCATCCCTGCCCCCGTTGCCGTCGCCCAGCCCGTGGTCGTCCCCGAGCCAATCAGCATCGTCGAGCAAGCCCCCGTCGTGCCCGAGCCCATCAACATCGTCGAGCAAGCCCCCGTCGTGCCCGAGCCCATCAACATCGTCGAGCAGGCTCCTGAGCCCGTCATCGTTGTAGACAACGCTCCCATCGCCCCTGAATCCGTCAGCGTGGTTCAGCCCAACCCCATTGACGTCATCGCCGTCATGCCACCCATCATCGTTGCTACCCCCTCTGTCGTCGGACCCATGTAAACTCTCAACATGAATATAAACCCATAGCCCTGTAAAATAAATGTTGTTTATGAATCTGAATATTAAATAATAGAAAAATATCAATATATTGAATATTTTATTACATAAAATCTTTCTTTATTTACACAAACATATTGGCTATACATTTTACAGTACTGAATATGGTTTCATACCTAAAATACAGATGGCGTTACTTGTTGCCAACTGAAGCTTTACTGTAATAACATACTAGCTTTCGTCCTGCGGTTTCACCCGCGTTCCCGAGGGATATATTGTTTTACAGGGATAAAAAGTATCCTATGTGCTAATCCAGAAAATATTCTATCTTTGTACCTTTCATACATTCAGTAGCTTTTGCGTGAAAGAGTAACAAACATCTTCACATCCTTACAAACTGTCACATTATAATAGTAGTAGAAGTAGTAAGATAAGATTTGTAAAACCATTAGGTACGTACTTATTCATATCACAGAGAGGTAAATATCATACTGAAGAGCACGGTTATAGATGTAGCATTCTCTATTAGATAATGATAGGATGTAATTCAAAGTCAAAGTCAAAGCCATTTATTCAATTTAGGCCCCAGAAGGGCACTTATGCAGGTCACATTTACTGAAGTTAGATTAAAGATATATTACCAGGCTACCATCAACACAAAACGAACATAGGTTTATACGAACAAAATTAAAGGTAAGAAGATTGGTTCAACCACTGATAGGGTATCGCAATTAATTATACAATGATAACAAAATTAATTTATGTAAGTGACTTTATTAGGTACAATTTATAATGGATTTTAATAGTTGTCCGATCATTATCATTCCATTAATTTTATTCTTTTAAGTACATACTTAGATATCTAATTGTATCGTTGTTATATAATGGTGCATCCATGCTACGCGAAGCGAGCACGAGCCGAGCCACGAACGGACAGGATTAGTTCGTTGTTCGCGTAGCGTGGATGAACTTGCGAGCCTCGAACGAGCATTCGTCTTGCGCTCGACTGCGCTCCGCCCGATAGTCAGTTTTTTACGAACACAGGGATTCGCATCGCGCTCGTTGTAGGCTCGTTGTATGCTCGTTGTACGTCCACACTTGACATATGTATATGAAAGCGAACATCATTATAATCTGGCTGCACTGTTCCGAAGCATCTTCCAATCAGCACTTCTATCTGTCATATCTGCATTCAATCTTTTCTCACGTTATTATCATCCTTTATACAGTAACCAGTAAACTTCTTGGCACAAAGTGTAAACGGTACAGAAGCCAAATTTTAGGTCTCTTTGGCATTTGCGGGTGTGAGTGGGGGCGTGCGCAAGAGTCTACCTACGAGTACATTTATGTTGCTCGCTAGTGCAAACCATTCCACACTACGCCCGAATTGTGACAAGAAGTTTGCCGGAATCTATACAATCCATCGATTATTCACTATTACAGATACTTTTGTGCATGGAACATCGCTGTCATATTCACAAGATTCTAAGGTTCATATGATAGAGCGTCAATCAAATAGAGGCGGATCTAGAGGGAAATGAAAAATATGAGGACCGAATTTCACAAATAGATTTTCCTTCAAATTCAAAATCATTTATTCAAATAGACCTTCGCAGGCACTTATACTAAATCCACTCTCATGGATCCCCATTTATATCTCAGACTCTGTATTCAAATCCATGATGTTGGCCTTACCAGGAGACATACAATTCTTGATTGAAATTGTGTCAATCCTAGTATTTTCACCACTATCACGGAGCACGTGCGGGTGCGATGCGAGTGCGACTTAGTTATTTTTATATGTATCGTATTAAAATTGTGAAAAATTCAGGCTTGTAATTTTATTTTATACAACTAATGTTGCAAACAAGCATACGGCCCGCCTGATGGTAAGCGGTTACCGTAGCCTATGGACGCTTGCAACACCAGGGGTATCACTCGCGCGTTGCCGACGTATAGAACCTATGTAATACAGGGTGTTGTTTTGGTCGGCGACAAGCGACCCAGGAGCGGTAGAAAAAAATATATATTCCCCAAAAATGGACTTAATTCCATTAAATACTGTAAATATGTTGAGAAATACCTTATTCAATTTGAAATAAAATTACCGCAAAGTATGGTCACTAGGCACGTGCACAGTCTAGAGCTAGGCGCAAGCCGCCATCGCCCCACCCCTTTACTCCCTCATACTCCCGTTGAGTATTATGTCTACACTTTAGCTTATTACATGATTTTCAAAAAAAAAAATTTTTATTTTTATTACTTTTTTTTTTTTTTTTTTTTTTATACTACTTAGGTAGCAAACAAGCATACGGCCCGCCTGATGGTAAGCGGTTACCGCAGCCTATGGACGCTTGCATCACCAGGGGTGTTACTCGCGCGTTGCCGACCCTGCAGAAATCTCTTCACACCCTTTTTGAAGAACCCCATGCTGTACTCCATTGGGAAAACCACGGCAGGGAGCTCATTCCACAATCTGAGCGTCCGCGGAAGGAAGCTCCTTTGAGACCGCACAGTTCGAAACAATTTTGGTTCCAATATGTGGGGATGGACTCCCTGTCGATGGCGAGAGTTGCGATGGTAGAATGTAGCCGTGGGCATCATCTTAAACAATTCTTCAGAACACTGTCCGTTATACAAGCGGTAGAATACACATAAGGAGGCAAAGTCTCTCCTCAGACTGAGGGGCTCTAGACCGCTTGTGAGCTCAGGATCGTTAACAATTCTAGCAGCACGTCGCTGAACCGAGTCTAAAGGCCCAAACTAACTACTTTACTAAAAAAAAAAGTATTTTTTTTATATATTTTTTAGCACTAGTATCATTTGTATTATCGACCATGAGTCGCTCGTCGCTGACCAAAACAACGAGCTGTATAATATAATATAATATACATACATACCTATTTGATGTTGTCATGGTGTTACGATATTCATGAATTTATATAGAGTTTAAAAAAACCCACAACAATCTTTTTAGAAAGAAGAGAAAAATAATCTTAAATCTCTGTATCGCGGATCCCCTTGAAGACTTACGCAATGGTTAGGTCCGTTTGCAATTTTTTATCTCGATGCATCATACGAGATTGAGATATAATACATTGCAGAATTTTACAAATAAGATAAGATTGCAATGACACATTGACGGCGCGGCGGGAAGATTCCCACCGTCAATTTTGGATATCAGTAGATACTGGAATCCAAAATTAGACTCATAAAATTATACTAGCCAATATACCAAGGTTCGTTTGTATGTTTAGAAAATAAAGCAAAATACTAGGAGTTAATTTATAATTTACTTCTGCCAACGCAAATACAAAAGTGGATCTACTTTTGCCTGATGGGAACCTTAGGCCCGAGGATTTTTTCTAAACCTCTGTAGATTTTATTTTGTATATTCTTGTTGCTAATATTTTACTTATGTGAACTGTACTTTTTTTTCGAATCTTTATAGATTCTTTCGTATCATCAGTATACAAATATTACAAAAAGAAAAACACTTACTTAAGTTATTGATTTATCCCCAACTGCATTACCTTATACCATTCAAGTTATATTCAAAATTCTATAGATTAAAGAGTTTGTATTTCTCTTTTCAATTAATTTTTGTTTTCGCAGTCGGGCTTTTTCGTAAGGATTTAACTAAAAGTAGGTATATTTTTTTGGCACCGATATGCTGATTGATAATGCCATAATGATATTACTCCTCAGAACAGATTGTTTTTTTTTTTGCAATAGTCAAAATAAAACTTCCGAGGGAAGGTTCGGACGCGGGCTAATCCTTAGTTTTTTATCAGTGAGTCATGATTCAATGAACAAGGAAAATAATATGAGATTGGTGCACCAAGAGTACCTACTTAACGAGTTATCTATTTAGGGTTCCGTACCGTAGCTCAAATGGAGAAATGGAATCTTTATAGAACCATTTTGTTGTCCGTCCGCCTGTAAAGACAACCGGGTCTACGGTCCCTTAAAGGTGTAGTTCAAGCTTCTAATAACAACACAGTCAAAAGATACGGTCATTTATATCACATATTTTGTTACTCACAAACTGTCCGTTATATCACTTTTTTGCAATTACAAACTTGAGAATTAAAATTGTAAGGAACCGTAAGGATGTGAGTCCTTCTCGCACTTTTAATTTTAATAATGGGCTTTTATTTGACCAGAGTCTCATCAAAATTAGTGAAGGTGTTAATCATTCATATTCATAAAATGAAGTGGCTCTCAAGTGCAGCTGTCGGAACACACCGGTGCGAAGGTGCTTCGCATTTTTTTTACTATGTTGTGCATTTCGGCTATACAAAGTCCAGTGCTTTGATTTCCTTGCGATGTTTTCCTACAGCTTACTGTATAATTCGAACCCAGATAAATGGCACTGGACATCAGTGCCACTAAACTATCATTGCCTTCAATAAACCTTGAATTCTTTCTATAGGCCTGGGTGACCGAGCTTTGGTGTAGGTTTCCACAGAGATGAGATCGAGCTAGATCAATTTTCGCCCCCAAAATATAGCCAATTTCATCGAGCAGTTTTCAAGATCTCAAAACTAATATTACTCGTTTCATATAGTATAGGATAATACTAAAAATATTCTTATTTACCTAATACAATGTAGGTACAATGTTATCACAATGTCACAATATATTTTTAGTCATCATCATCGATCAATGATTACACAAATATTATAGGAATTTGTTAACAAAGAAATATGCACATTATATCATTGCAAAGGTCAAATCTGTAAAATAGTTGTACCTACATATAATGAATTAATTTTGGTTGTTATATTTATCAAGCTGATATTAGCTTATAAGTGAAAAAATTTTAAAGCGTAAATTGACGTAAATTCTAATCAATAAATGGCTTACGTGTAATTTTTATCTTATCAAATTAAACATACATTTCTACAAATTAAGTACACGTAACTTTTCTACTAAATCGTGACCCACAAACTATATCATGTTTTTGACGAATATTTTTATCTATGGTGCGAATCATGCGAAATTTTAACCAAAAATCGATGTGTTGTCTCATAGATAGTGTATTAGGTGGTTTTATCTTTTATTGACACACCAAGCCCACTGATATCTCGACAGTTCGAGATTGTATGTGATTTATATACTGCAGGAATGCTATTCCGTGTCATTCGCCGTTGAAAGTTCATAGGACACTGAAAACCCTTTCTCCGTAAGTAATAATTTATTATTGACCATAAAATACATTTGTAATACTATTATTTACAGCACATGTTATAGTATATTTATTGTAGAGTCTATCTAATCGTCGTTTATTGCTTGATTTATTGTGAAATTAGTGAATCCAGTTTTATAATCTTTGTGACTACTCTATAGTTTTCATTGTTTATTTTTGGGTGCAATTCGGGTTACCTATATGACGCAAAACTTTTATAATAACTAAACTTTTGAATACTTTCTGAATATCTTCAAAACTTGTTGGAGGTTTGCGTGTTGAGATTGAAATGAATAAATCAGTCGAACTTAGAGATATTTCCTTTTGTCTTGCTTAGCATAATTTGTTTCTAAGATTTATAAAATAAATAACTTTTTAACAAAAAACCTTCTAACATGACTAGTCAGCGAAGGAACACGACGTGTTCCATAGAAAATGACCTATTCTACCAAAATTTATGATTTTATGATAGCGTAGATTTTTTTCGCTGAATTCAAAATTTAAAACATTGTCTTAGAGCTCTACGTCGTTATTTTATCAAGGGGGAATTCTAGACTTTTTTTTATAGATTCCACTTTTCCCCCTTAGGGGGGATTTTAGGAATAAGCCTATACTTTGTGTAAATCCTCTTTAAAGGTGGTTGTTTTTTTTTTATTAAAAAGATTATTATTTTTCCATGATGAGTTTCATATGCGTTTAAAAAACCTCTCAAGATTTGTCACCGACCGAGGATGTCCATATTATTGATAAATTGTCATTGCTCTTTTCCGTTGAGTAATTTCATCATATCTACAAAGTGTATGATCTGATCATAATAAGATCAACATAGACCACCTCTGAAATATGATCTACCAAACAAAAATAGAATCATCAAACTAAATTTATAATTGGCGTAACAAACATACAGTCGAATTGAGAACCTCCTCCTTTTTTGTAGTCGGTTAAAAAGTACTTAGTTTAGTTTTTACACTCATCGTAACACCCAAAATTTCCACCCAGATTGAGCGTTTGCACGCCAAATTATATTTGCCAGAGAAAATTTTATGTCGTTCAGAAGTTTTCAACCTGCAGCGAGTTGATATTTTACGGACTGATCTGTACTAATAAAGAATTCGATAGTAACTCTGTCTGTTACCTTTCCGGCCTAAACCACTGAACCGATCTCGATGAAAAGTGGCACGCAATAGTCTATGGTATGGAGAGGGACATAGGCTACTTTTTATGCCGAAAATGTGGGTGAAACCACGGGAAACAGCCAATGATCTAATTTATTTGCGAGTCACCCACGGCCCACGGTGGAATACTAAAAAAAACCCAACTATATAATCAACCAACCAATCAACAATCAACGAATCAATCTTAAATTTCCCTCAACAGATCAACCAAAAATGGCCCTCCCAACAGTCACCGTCAGCGAGATATCCGAAGCTATCCAGGACAATACTGTCAACGCCAGCCCCAAGAAAGTTCTGGAAGGTATCCTCAATGACTACATGGACCTTCAGTACGGGAAGGAGACCCCATACACGACCGGCAAGCAAGTTATTCCATCTGGCGCTACCTTAGATGATGTCGACCGTGCTACCACAGATGACAGCGTGGCACCGAAATTCAGAGACATTTTCGAGACTATCTCTGAAACTGAAAAGAGCGGAGACCTGACTCCAAGGTCGCCCAACGATGGCACCTGGGACCCTAAATTTACACCCGTGCTTGTACTCGTTACCCCTAATAAGTAGTTTGTATTTTGTTATATAAGTATTTACTTAGTTACGTTATTTTTATGTTCATATTATTTAAATAAAGTTTATTTTGTCCTATGCTTTAAAAGTTTGTTTTGTTTTAAATACAAACATTTCGGCGTAGCAGTTGTATCACCTGAAAACGGAAACGGCCCGCTGTATGTTAAAGATTTAATACTTTTGTTTAATTACAGCATATTATTAAATAAATAAAGTAAATAAGTCCATTCCTAGTCCATTTCAACCCCACCAAGACTCAAGCCTGCGCATTCACCACTAAGAAAACCCCATGGTCTGTGGCTCTACAATTCTAGAACACCTCCTTGAACATCAGTCAAAGCATCGGGATCCTTGTGGTCGACATTTCTAGCGACTTACGACGTATGCTTGTTTGCCACATTTGTGGAATAAAAAAAAGTGTCTTGGTTTGGTGTTGAACAAATATTGGTATACTAGCTGTCCCCTGCGGTTTCACCCACATCCTTGGGATAAAAAAGATAGCCTATAATACTCGAGGATAAAGTAGCTTCCTATTAGTGAATGAAGTTTTCGAATCCGACTGGTAGTTCCAGAGATTAGCCCGTTTATACAAATAAAAAACTCTTCCACTTGATTATATTATTACAAGCTGTCCCCCGCGGTTTCATCCATGTTCCTGGGATAAAAAGTAGTCTATAATACTCGGGACAATGTAGCTTCGTAAAAATGAAATATTTTTTTAATCCGACTGGTAGTTCAAGAGCCCGTTTAAACAAACAAAAAACTGTTCCGCTTTATTATATTAAGTACAGATTTTAGTAGGTATAGATATTTCTAAAAAAACATTGTCTGATTCCTTCATTGAGCATGTAATAATAGCACAATAGATTTCTTTTTTTGTTTTTAGTTTGTTTTTTTTTTTGACAAAAAATGATGTATAATATGTATATTATTGTTTTTTAAGGTAGTACCTGGATGACCGAGCTTTGCTCGTTTTTTTTTTTTGGTAAATCAATATATTTTTCTCACAAAAGAAGGAACTTGAAAAAAAAGGGAGAAAAAGGTCTTCTGGTTTCGGGACCGCGTGATTTCCCTGAGCTATTGTAATCTTGTAGATGGTGGCGAAATTTACCTTCGTATTCTAATGATATTGTAGCAGTTTTTCATTGTCTGAAAACATGAATAAAACGACTTTTTCTAAAAATGAAACCTAGCTAGATCGATTTATCGCCCCCGAAACCCCCTGCATACTAAATTTCATGAACATCGTTGCAGCCGTTTCCGAGATTCAGATTATGCAAGAATTGCTCGTTTAAAGGTATTAGATAGATAGATATACCTATGGGCCACTAGTAGCCCGAAATAAACGCATTATTATTAGTATTATTTAACTTTTACGAAATATAAAATTCTAAAGTGACCGTTTAACATGAGATACGTACTGTCCCCACTCACTGCAGCTAAAACTGTAGTTAAGAGGACTCAATTCGTCATACTTTTCATACAAATCTCTGTACTTATTATGGCGTTGTTAAACATTTTTCGTTAGATGTTTTGAACAAATTAGTATCTTGTACACTATACCTAGCCGTGTATCTAGGTGAAAAAGTAAAAGTGTGAAACAAATTCAATCAAAGCCTCCGAAAAACAGCGTTTTTGCCTGAACTTTGGCCATATCTCATGTACCCATAAATTGTAAAAGTAAAGAAAACATTTAGATACCAGGCTTGCAAATGTATTGGAGATTCTAAATAACTAACTTTTTTTTCACAAACTTGTAAGATTTTTTCACAAGAAGTATACTCCTGGAACAAGTTTTATGATATGCGAAATCATGAATGACGACCTAGCGAAGCGGCCGCGAGTGATCAGCGGAATTTACCGACTGATAACCGACGGCTCTGATGATCTCTCTTTTTTCGCAGTCAAACATAACGTTGGATGAAACAACAAGCTTTTAGACTATGCTTGCGTTGAAGTTGCGCCGGCCACAGAGGGCCGCCTTAAGATAAAACCCGAAAAAAATTACAGCGCTTAATCATAGGCTGAATTATAAGGAAAACTGATCATTGAGTCTTTTGTAGTTCACGAGCTATATTCAAATTACTTTGTGATCGTAAACGCATTTTAAAATTATTAGTACTACGGAACCTTATAGTAAGCTCAAGCATGACCTTGGAGTAAATCTGAGTGTAATCCTTTTTCGACATCGCACAATATGACTGAATGTGTTTATCTTTTTATTTATCTGGTTTCTTTTATCTCGTAATATGTAATTCTGTAATGTTGTTTGTATGTTGATATTCATGCTTTTTTTTTTCTGCACTTAGCCGGTTAATTTATACACCGTGACTTTTTATTCGTCTTAGAAACGTAGCCCACATAATTTACCCAATGAATAGGTACTACTCATTAAGAAAAAAAAAAAAATTAAAACTACGTCATGCTAAGTTATAATGAATAATATTAGACTTTTTTTTAGTGATATAAATGTTATTTTTTTTATTTTTAAATAATTAGTATCTATTTATTGGGTACATTATGTGGCCTGCGTTTCTAAGACGAATAAAAAGTCACGGTGTATAGTTCTTTAAAGCGATGATGATGGCTTTGGTAATGTTTTCGGATGAAGCTATTGAACTTTGATTTTGTAATTATTTACCGGCGCGTACATACCTTCTTGGTGGATTTTAGTGAGTTCAAAATATTATCTACGTATCTAATCTAATTGTAATGGTTTGTTATTTCTTTCAGTCTAATGTTTATGATTTGATAATACTTATTTATCATAAGCCATGGAGATTTATCATCTTGGGTTTATTATAATTTACAAACAATTCACCTACTGTTGATAATGCGGAAGTTTTACCAATGCAATAATCATTCTTTGACCATAAATTACGTTCAATTGCTTTATTGCATATTGAGATAAATTCACGATAAGCTTACGTGACGAATGGGCTCGCTTCAATAAAAACTACATGCTACAAATTATTAAGGTCCGACATAAGGCTGCTAACCTTTGAAGAGGACGTAACTTCACAGGTAGGGATTTCTTCTAATTTTCTGTCAGTTGTCAAAATGACAATGGTGCGGAATCCCGCGAGATTTCAACTTTACTATCAGTGTATTTTTACCAAGCATAAACATTTTTGTTTTAGATACAACCATGAAATTCTTACTATTGGCGTTGTTCGTGGCAGTGGCCACAGCTGCCCCTTCTGAGGATATTAGCGAACCAGTCGAGCTGATTGTCAATGGAGTACCTGACGGAGAAGCACTAGACATTGGAGATATTGTCGACATTTCTTTAAAACACCACGTTGATGGTGAATTGGCTGCTGCAACTAACCTTCTCCATCCGTTGACTGCCGAGGGAATCGCAGAAGCTAGTGCTGCCGCCGCTGAAGTTATCATCCCTGAACCCGTTGCTCTGCCCGAACCCGCTGTACCTGAAGTGGTTATCCCCGAGCCAGTAGTTCTTCCCCAGCCTGCTGCTCCTGAAGTGGTCATCCCCGAGCCAGTAGTTCTTCCCCAACCTGCTGTTCCTGAAGTGGTCATCCCCGAGCCAGTAGTTCTTCCCCAGCCTGCTGCTCCTGAAGTGGTCATCCCCGAGCCAGTAGTTCTTCCCCAGCCTGCTGCCCCTGAAGTTGTCCCCGAGCCCATTTTAGTGGTTCCCGAAGCTATTGCCCAGCCTGAGGTGATCCCTACTCCCGTCGCCCAAGTTCCCAACGGCGAGATCTTCAACAATGGTGCTGTCCAAGTTACCGTAAACGGTCCTGAGGATGCTGGTATTTTCGCCACTGTGCAGTCCTGGTTCAACATGGTCCTCAACTACATCAATAACGGTGTACAGACTACACAACAGATTGTCTAAGTTAAGGAAATGGTACAGAATCTAACAATGTTCTTGTATTACCCTGATGTGTAAAAATACGAATAAATTAGTATACTATATCTGATTTGTTTTTTTTCTTTCAGCAAGACATGTCTTTATTGATACGTACGTACACAAGGATACATAAACAAATCTTTGTTGTAATTAGAATGAATTTTGATCAAAACGATTAACTACACGTTTAAAAGGCCAACACCGGCCAAGAGTCTGGGTCCGACTCACGCACCGAGGGTTCCGAACTTCCTTAGATTTATAATTTCTTGGTTCGCACCAGAAAATGTAGAAAAAAAAATGAACGAATATGTAAAGTTGGTGAAGGAACGAACTAATGATTTCGAAAAAAACTGTGGTAGTTAGAAACATCGTTCTATTTTTCCCATAGACTTAGGATTTAGCTTTGATTTTTCCTGTTACATTTACAGCAATGACTGTTACTTACTCTACTGTAATTATTTCAGATTTTTGGTTTGCCAAATCTGGAGATAAGGGGAGGGTTTTTTTTTTGTAATTTTATATTAAATCCAAAATTACGCAACATAAAAGAAAATAAAAACCTATTTTGAAATGTACAAATGATGTTCTTTCTTATGATACCCCAATTAAAGTTATAGTCTCACTTTAAAATTTAGGTCCACCAGTTTGGCCCTCTTCGCAAATAAATATTTGGGTAACAATATTTATAACTATTCCAAATTTCAAATCAATAGCATCAGTGGTTGCTGAAATATACCGCTGTGACAGATGCACAGACGGATTGGCACCATAAGGGTTACTAAAACCTAAAATCTGTAACAGAAGTGTTTACAGACAATCTATTTACTTGTTTATTCGAGCATTGTATAAAAGATACCAGAACAGTTTCGAGAGATATAACAATAAAACTTAGTACTTTTATATTAATGGGCTATATTATTAATTATAATTTAACTTGAATGCCATAATATAATATAATGTGGCTCTCCTATTTCATAACATTTTGATACGGTGGTCATTTTAATACAGTAGGTATACAGGGCGTCCCATGGTTATTCCACATGCAGGGCATACTTTAAATATTGTATATGGAACATTTTACTGAAAGAAGACATTATTTAAATTCAAAAAACAATTAGATTTTTAAATAGTTACATAAATAGTTACATGGTTGAACCGGGAATCGAACCGGTTACATGAGAAAAATAATTACTTTGTAGTTTTATCATACCGATCGCAAGGCTTCATCATAAGGATTATTTTTTGCTAAATATCATAGTATCAGAAATAAAAGGAAGACCGTAATTAAAATCAAAAGAGTGCGACTTTGTGTTCAACTCTCATTTTGAGCATTTGATAAATTGATTAATTTTGTATTAAAAATGTTAAAATTCATTTAATCTCTGAATTTTGCTATTTAGCAACAATAATCCTTATGATGAAGCCTTCCGATCGGTATGATAAAGCTACAGGGTAATTATTGTTCTCATGTAACGGGTTCGGTTCCCGGTTCAACCATGTAACTATTTAAAAATCTATGAATGCAGTTTAAATTGTTTTTTGAATTAAAATAATGTCTTCTTTCAGTAAAATGATCCATCTACAATATTTAAGGTACTTTCCCTCCATGTGGCATAGCCGTGGGACGCCCTGTATTATAATATATTATGTTACGATGGGTTGGGGTTGTATGTAATACTGCAACAATAGGTATGAACTGTTGAGCTCACGAGCGAATATGAACCTCACACGTGAATATTACGGTTATATTGGTACTTTAAAGCGGTAGGCGTTATAATAAACTATTCAACTATTTGACGGTTCGGACGGAACACTTTGGCACGTTCTCAAACAACTTGACCAAACTTTAGTTACTTGGGTCGTTACGATGGACTTTGTTTGGTTTAGGAACTTGCTAGAAGATTGTTGGCTTATTATCTTGGAACTTCATGACGCAGTGATGACGCAGTGATTACTACTAGTTAGTGCTCTCTCGAATTGTTTTGGAATTTAGAACTGTTGAAATCAAACTTTGCGAAACATAGCTCGCTACGCTTAAAAGAACAACGAAGCGTGGAAAGAGATATCTCAATCTTTATGGACACTGCGAGAGAGAGAGATGCATACCACATTTTGAAGTAAGTAAAAAAAACAGAGTAGGTACATAGTATTTTCCGTCCTGAGTACTTTGATGTGATTTCACAGTTTGATGAAAATAATCGTGCAAATAAAACTGGAAATGTGTATGTCTTAGATATTGTGACAATAAGAATATGACATTATGGAGAAGCGATGTGGAAGACTCCATCATTGCTAAGAGAAGATCTTTGGCCTGGTAGGTCATCGTATCTGTTTCTGATCCGATTGATGATGGAAACTATGTAAATAAATTAATATCTTGGAAATAAAAATAAAAATGTGGAACAAATCGTTCGACACTCGTAATTTATCCGACACGTTAGATTAACGCCCACGCGATTGGGCCGCCGGTACCAGCGCTATGACTATCATTTTCCTTTTCGTCATTACGTAATTAGACCCCTGACGGGTCGCCATACTGGTACAAATGACCAGGAAATTTGTGCCAGTATCTCTCGGTCTAATATACCTACTACTTTTGTTTGTAAATACATACATTATTACACCCAGACTATGTAGCACTATGTAGGTGGTGCCTACATGCGGTCTACGTGATGGGTATTATGACTGGCTAACATTAGCTATGGACAGTATAATATGTTATACCGCAGGATTACAAATATTTTGCCCTCCTTCACACAAGTAGAAGGCATTTAGCTCTAATACGCTTTGTCCTGATTTGGACAGTATACTATGGTAACACTAATGACCAATTTTGCTATGACTTTGGTAGTAGGAGCAACAAACAAATTCCTATGTCCTCCTCCTCCTCCCGTCGTGTTTCCTCATGTCTGATCGTCGTCATTCCCCCGTGAATTTATTTTATCACGGACAATGTCGCGCCAGTTACAACCTTAGCGGCGTGAAGAACGACGTGGAAGTTCTTCTCCAGGAATGTGCGGATCTCGTCCGACCATCTGAGTGGGCTGCGCTCTCTTGGACGTTTGCCGTCAATCTTCCCAGGTACTATCAGCTACTCGAGGTTGTCTCCAGACTTTCTGGCTATGTGAACAAAGAACGTCAGGACTTTGCGTAGGTTTATGTCTTGTCTCCACTTTGAGGGAATTTTCAGTATATTTAAATTTAATTTATATCACGTAAATATTTTTTTTTATACAACTATGTCGGTAAACAAGCATACGGCCCGCCTGATGGTAAGCGGTTACCGTAGCCATATGGACGCTTGCATCACACGAAGCAACGCTCACGCATTACCGACCTTTCCTCCTCCCCTATGAGCTCTGGCGACCTGACTCACGCGCAGGAACATAACTTTACACATCATAAAGTAATTTGTCTGCGGTATTCTGTAAGGTGGAGGTACTTCCCCAGTCGAGCTGCTCTTTCAGCGAATAAATGCTGAGTTATACCTCTCTCAAATAGTTTTAATCTCTACTCAAAACTGTATGTGACCGCAGCACAAACGTATTATATTTAGGTCCGTTCCAATGTTATATTCACAGTGAGGTCACAGTCACATTAACTCGTGGCACTTTTAATACGTTTTTCAAGAATCACAAACAAAGTACTGAGCGTCACGCACCGGCGACACGCGAGTGTTAACACGCCACTTGTGGTCGATTAGACCGCAGTGGCCAACCCGGGTCGATTGTACCCTGCACCTGTGCCCTGCTTTATCTGGATGACTATTAGTTTTAGTTAACATCTGTTTTAGTAAAGGCTTTTAATATAATGATGTCGTCATGTACCTTCCTTAGCCATAAAATGTTATAAAAATCATGAATTTATGGACCGCCTTCCTATTATTGTCAAACTATGTGGCGTTATTTACGTGGTCCTTTAAATATTATTTGGGAGGTCTAGAATGTCTGAATGGCTCTCAAGTTCAACTGTCGAATCGTACCGGTAGATGCTTGGAGACAGATTTTTCAAATTGTGTGTGGTAACTAGTCAGGCAGCTACTACCAAGTACCCTACCACCGTGCGATGGCTTCCTCACCAGTTTTTCTTCAGCGAAAGCTCATCAGGCTCATTACAGGATTCGAACCTTCGTCTGTGCTTTGGGTAAAGGTATAAAATAGAAAAACTTTAGGTTGAAGGTTACTCAGTGAATTGTTTTTTGTATAAAAATAAAGGGTCCATCTGAACATCAGGTGATGTAACTTCAGGTGAAATGGTTAAAATTTTAACCCAGGTTGACGGAAGTGAGCCTAATAAATCAAGTTCTAATTAAACTTTTTAACATAATAACAAGACTCAACAAATTATGATTCGCAAAATGGAATATAATAAAATATTATTTTGGATATATCAAGTTCCTTTATAATAAAGTTCAGTACAATATTCTAAAATATATCTAAATATCTAAGTAGACGAAATAAAAGCCTGCTGACACTTGATATTTCCACCCCTAATAATATGTCGTCGTAGCAGCCTACGAAGTCGTAGCGTCGATGACGCCGCGTAGCGCAAAGTGAGCTACGCGCTACGAAGCTACGAAGGCATGCGTA